>JAHHUM010001194.1:295339-569533 GCA_036173005.1 Crenichthys baileyi
AGTTGGTGAAACCTGTGCTTTCAGATGAAAGATCTGTTTTATATCTCTTTTATACTTACCTTTCTTTTCCTTCCAATTCACATAAAATCTGCTAATTTTCAGGTTTTTGAATAAATTAAAATCAATTACTTGTCTGTAAATACCAGCCCACACTAAGGTACCAAAGTTTCATTGGGTTTTAGAAACCTTAAAAGACTCAGTACTCAGCCCCTTACTGTCTTGAACTTTTTGTCACTCTTGTTTAAGATTGTCAAACTGATTTTAAAATCATACAAATATAGGCTGAGTAACCAGTGGGCATGAAGAGCTGAAGCAGCTGGAGCAGGAATTCTTCTGCCTCTAAGGTGCAGAGGGAGTTGGAGAGTTGCTGTGAAGTGTGTCACATGGGGGTCACAGGCAGCGCTCCTTTATAATCAAGGGGGCTGCAGTCATTCCCTAAGTCCACAATGCTAGCTCAAGTGGCCAGGGCAGCTTGTAGAGGGCCCAGCTTTACAGCTTTACTATAGAACCATTTTGTGAATATCCTCTGAGGTAAAAGGAAGATGAGTAGCAAGCAGGAGACGTGCATAGAGGCAGCTTTTTCTCTCATTCAGCAGTAAAATATTTTTTTCTAAAGATAACAATGACTATGTGAGATCCTAATTTCCCCGCTGGAGCTCATTAAGGCTTTTTGAAGGTGATTACAGGGTGATTTCATTGTCTGATCTATCTTTCTACTACACTAAGATAACAACATGTCATTGTCCTAATCACTGGGCTTTATAGGAGGAATCCTCACACCAAGTGTTTTTAAATAATAATGCAAACCACACTGCCAAGTCACTATGCTAGATAATATGTGCTAGAGTCTTTCTGTATAGCAGACAAAGCAGGTGAAACAGTAAGTGTTACCCTACACTGTAGTAGATCTGTTTCATGCCAGAGAAGTCTGAAATATGTCAAATCCATATAGAAATCATTCCTTGGTAATGTGATTTTTTTTCCTCTTTGTTGCTTGAACACATGTAAATACCTCCTCTCACCTGGACTGCTTCACTGCTTTCACTGGCTGTCCAATAATGTCTGACTTTACTGCTGATGTTCTGCAGAGACAGTAGCAGTAAATGTATGCCCGACTTAGGACAAATTAAAATGTGTGATACTTGCAGCCTTGATTTAAATATAATTTTATTTCAAATTGTTATTTTATAGGTCTTGAAACAAAGTGACTGCATTACTGGCTGTTTTTGTTGTAAATGCTTAAATGTGCAGGTAAAACATCTTCTACCCATTCTTTTTAGGGTATTATAAAGAACATTTGACGAAATGGGATTGTTTGAATAGAGAGTTTATTTTTATTGTATTGATGCATGGAAACGTAGATATATTTCAGAAATCAAGCAGACAATTAAATGCAATCTGACTTATCAGTTCTGTGTTTCAGGTTATAAAAGTCTAGAATAGCGCCTTAACTGAAGACCAAATCTATTTAGATTCATCCACTGCTTTTTAGCTGTTATTTCGGCTGTTAAAACTTTACGTACATAGCCATTAGTGACATTTACAAATAAAACAAAATTGCTTTATACTCCTAACATGTTTAGTGTCGTTATGCCATGGTCCTTGGATTTTGTTCTGATTAAATAATAATGTTACTTGTTTTCCTTTTGGAGTTTTGTTGATGCTTTCCTCACCAGGTTATAATCAGTTATTTCTCACACTATTGAAATGTCCTTTATTTTCTTTCTTATTTGTTTTTTAGGTGGAATTGTCTTTTTTGATTATATGGGTGTAATGACTTGGCAGTATTTATGTCAAAGCCACGATAAAAACTGATTCAATTCCTAAAAATGGTAGAAACCTTTACAGTTTCAACTTTTCCCTTTTTAGCATGACAAAAAAAAAATATAAAAAGGAAAGCAGACTATTTTTAACAAATCTCTGCAGCTGCTTTACTCATGAAAAACACCTAAAAACTATCCCAGTATTGCATAATGCTGTACCCCCTGTTTACTGACATATAGCACTGTAGCGTAGGCAGACGTCTGCACACATTAGATCGGAGCTTTGTGAGACCAGTCCTATGTTTTTTACTCTCAGAAACAGAACAGCAGAACCTGTTCTTTCTTCATTATATTGTGGTTCTGACAATGAACTGACAGTCTGTTTGACACACTGTCAAACAGACTGTCATTCTTCTCATGGAGAAGCTACAAATGTACAGTGGTATATCAATGCATTCTCAGAGGGAAAGTCTCCTGATTAAATCAGGAGCTGGGTTTTAAAGCCGATGCACAAATCCTCCTCATGCAATGCATTATGATATGCTGTATGTGGCAAGTTTGAAACCCACTAATCTGTAATTAATAGCTGCAGTTGTAATAATCAGTAATAAGATTTTCCTTTAGAGCAAATTCCTTAAGTTAAGTCATAGATTAGTTACTTTTCAGGAAAAGTTTGTTGGTTTTTTAGTTTATTTTAAAAATGTGAACATAAATATGTGTGCTCTGATGCAATAATCCACCTCAGAGCTTTTAGCCACCAGTGCATCAACTTTTCTTCACCCACATCAGCTGATGCAGTTCATATGGGACTCCGCAGCACTAAAATGGATTCACTGCATTGTAACAGGGAACCTTTTAAACCTCCAGCAACTCTTACATCATTCGGACAGAGCAAGCTGTGCTATATGGTTGGTTAAGTACAAGTTTACAGTGCTAATCAAAACAAATGTGTTTCTGACCAGAATGGAAGTAAAGAACCTCTGAACACAAACTTATGTGAATACAAGTTTTTCCAAATATAAAACCTGCTTCAGTGGCCTGTTTACAACTTTGCCCCCAGAATACGAACGTACAGAATGTTGCAGGGCTGCCAGCTGTGCACATCTCTCAACTCTTGTTTGTTTTGGCAGTGTGCAGCACATGATGCTGCACCATGCAAACTGTTTCTCCTGGGTTGCTCCCTGCTTCTGTGCCATGGAAAGCAGCCGACTGTAGAGGTGCTCTGTCACAGAGCCATCAAAGAGGTCTGCTCAAAAAGTGCAGAGCCTCCATTGCAGCATCACCCTGAAAGGGTCTCACACAGCATAACTGTTTAAAATAATGATGGGGCTTTTGCTAACATTTAGAAGCAAATGAACCACATTTTTTCATCTGAAAGTCATTGATGCCAGCGCTCTAGGGAATACCAAGAATGCTGAAATTTGGGGGTGTTGTGTTTGGTCATGGGCCCATTACATAATTACTTAAGGATGGAGAGCACTCCATGATGTCTACCCTTTAAGTCATAATAGAGGTTGTTTCTCCTCCAAAAAACAAAAAAACTATTTGTAATAATAATAGTAATAGTAATAATAGCCCACATTTCAGTCATCTCTATCACATCAAACAATTGTGTCTCTCATCAACTATGTTTGTTGTCTTTGTTATATATTGCTCCATCATTATTTCATCAAATAAAGATTCTAGCAATGTTATTATTAAGGACTAATGTCACTATAATGCTGACAATGACTGGGGTTTTTAATGCTGTACATTTTTTGTAGGGAGATGGTTGGAATTAATTATTTTAATTCCCCTTATTTTCAATATAGAAACTATATTTCCAAATGCAAGTTTTCAAGATACATATTAGTTGTTTGAAGGAATTAAATTTGGATTCAGAGTTTTCACTGTACTATTAAAGCATTTCACATAGTCAGTAACTCTGATTTATTCAAAGATTAGGTCATAAAGTAATTCATGTTTTGCGTCCACTGCAGTCAGGGTGGTCCAAACTAGGGTCACATAGGGGTGACTGGGAGCTGTACTAGCTGTCAATACGCAGGAGGTGGTGGAGACCAAATGCAGGTCCCCAGATTATGGAGATCTTGGTCTACTGAACATTTTATGTCCTGGTCTTTTCAAAATATTCACAGGCAAACTCACAAAATACATGTGGATGTTGCACACCTAAGCTGGCCTGTCCTTCTAATTCTTAAACTACGTGAAAAGTTAGATCTCCTAAAATAGTTCAAACAAGCAAATAGCATCTCTGCACTGACACAGTTTTCCTACATTTAAGGAAGGAAGAGGTGGCCAGCAAACGCATAGCCAGCACCCAGCATTAGAAACTAAAGACCATTTTTTCAATAATAAAGTCAAATTCACAGGTTTTAACAATTTGTTCTTTTTGTCTTGACATCATTACATGTTAATATAATATATCTTTTTAGACTACATAGAATAATGTAATGATCTGATACTTTTTTTTACTTCAATCAATGCTTTTTATCTCTTATCTCTTATATCTATTATCTTTTTATCTGAATAGTCAGTTAAAGGGATGCACACATTTCTGCATGTACTGAGTGACATTTATGTTGTAAATCTGTTGCTGAAGAAGCCCAAGAGTTTGTGAAAAATAGTTGCAGGATGTTTAGAACACGATTTCTTCCCTCAGTTCTGAAACTTTTTAGAAATATGACCAATTAGTATTACATAACAATGCCTAAAAGTCAGAAATAATTTTAAACGTTTAGCCATTCTAACATATTAATGCAATACATTTTCCTATTTCTGGGATTTGCTGCATCACTTACTAATTCACAATTAGGATTTGTTAGCCACAACTTTAGAGAAATTCTGACAGCGGTATAGACATGGATTAACAGAAAAGAGTGTGTTTGGAGCAGATTTCTAACTCCACCTGTAGTGCTCTTCAGTAAGACAATCATTTTTGCAACAATGTAACTGTTAAATTACATGTGGGAATAATTATTTCTTCAGAGATCTAGTAGAAGTGAATGTAGCAGTAATACATTCTAATTAAGCCCAGGGCTGACGAAAAGCAGCAGTAAGATTAGCTGGCAATCATTATTAGTAGAGTCAATTACAACACATTAGTAAGCCAAGGACACACACACACAGAATTGTGTTTGGCCATACCCAGATACACTGTGTGTGTGTCTGTCTAACTTCCCTAACACACACACACTTACACACAAACTGCAGTTCTGGGCCTCTATAATTATTTTAATAGGATTTTCTTTCTATTCAGCCTGAGCTTGTTGCTTTAATAACACCATTACAACCTGAATATAACCTCAATATATTACTGGCCGATATCGCTTTGCAGCCCTCCGCAGCGCTCTGTGTGTGTGAGTGTGTGTGCATGTTGGGGTTAATAAGCTGCTGTGTGTTTTAGAAGAGGCACTTGGCCTCGCTGCTCTCTGTCTTTGTCTTGAGCATTGTGCGGCCGGAGAGGAAGAGCGCTGACAACAGCAGAATAGCCTCCAGAGAATAAAACAGCGCTCATTGTTTTCTATTAGCTAACTCTGCTCCGTGCGGCCCCTAACCTCATTGCTTTAGTTTACATTGAAATGAAATTGGTTAGGGGAAATGTGAATAAATGTATGTCCGTCACAGAGAAACACACTCCTCCTTTTATCTAGCCTGCATATTAAAGCGACTCCCACCAGCACACTCTTTTCTCCACAATAATGTTTAATTCCCTCAAACATGAGAATTAATTAGCACAGATCTGCATCTGAAAGGCCAGTATCTGCTGGCTGTGGGCCGTCACAAACATCGGCGCCCCAGAACTATAGCTGCAGAGCTGCTGAACTGAATCAGCACATATAGTAAAGCTGTGAAGCTGTAAGGAATCCTTTGGTACACATGTATAATAGAGTAAGCTATTATAGAAAAAAACCTCTGATTCTGTGGAAATAACCTTTTATACTCTGTCCATCTCACCTGTGGAGACATCATGTTCTGGGCCAGAACTTGTGTTATCTGCCTCACCCTTATGGTGTACAACTGAAACCATATTTTTATGTACCTACACTGCATAGAAAGACATAACCAGATTTTTCTCACCGTCTGACATTAAATCATACTAAACGTTCACTGTTTTAGGTCAGTTAACATTGCTATAATGATTTTTTATGGCATTAGAGGCCATTATTTTTCATTTTTTGACAGTAGGTAGACAGGAAAGAGGTCAAAGAGAGGGGGAGACATTTGGCAAAGGTCGCCGGGTCAGGGACTCGAACCCGGGACAGCCACATCAAGAACAATAGCCTTTGCACATAGTCACGTGCTTAGCCCCTACACCACCAGCGCCGCACCCTAAAATGATTTTTAACAGCTAAATGTCACGATAATGATTTCTATTACTTTCTTCATACAAACATTTCTGTAGTATGTGGTAGAATATAACCGTCTTTAAACTCTATGACTTGGGTAAAATGTTACCATGTCAAATTACAATATTTCTTTAAATAAGCCTTTTTAAAACACAAACAAACAAAGCAATGTTTCTACAAACATTTGTGAAACACTGGGTTGCTCTCAGGAGCGCAGATAATTCCCGCTTGGTACCATGAGAGCATGCAATGAGTTCAGTTACAAATTTTCTCTCTAGTAAGTATTCAACTGTCAACTCTTTCATACTTCTTGGAATGAATTAGATTGGAGACTGTCCAACATCAGTGTCTGACCTGACAAACGTGCTTCTGGATATCAAAAATGACCGACAACCTTGTAGGAAAACGTTCCCAAAAGAGTTGAAACTGTTGTAGCTTCAAAGGGGGGACCGACATCATATTACTACCATTAATGTTTCACTTACATTTCTTTCCCACAGAAAGTACTTCTGGATCAGTTCTTCTGTGTTCTTTTTCCTTCTCTGCTCTGTTCTCTCTAACGCCCAGTCAGTCGTGGCAGATGGCCGCTCACACTGAGCCTGGTTCTGGTTCTGCTGGAGGTTTCTTCCTGTTATAAGGGAGTTTTTCCTCTCCACTGTCGCTACATGCATGCTCAGTATGAGGGATTGCTGCAAAGTCAACGCCAGCGACTTTCCACGGTCTCTACATGCTCATCCAGGAGGAGTGAATGCTACAAATCTCTGACTGGATGAAATTTGTTGGGTTTCCTTCGACAGAAAACTTTTAAATATTTAGAAAATAACTGAATCTGAATGCACTGTTCGATAATTAGGATAAATTGGAATGTATATGGCTGACTTGAAATCTGTATGATTAAACTGAATTGTCTTTGTAAAGTGCCTTGAGACGATGTGTTGTGATTTGGCGCTATATAAATACTGAAGGAAACTAAACTGAATATTCAACCCTATGGTGTTATGATCCGTTGGTATTAGGTTTTGATTTATTCTTATCCCTTGTTGTTTAATATGTTCCTCATTCCTGCTCTACATTGTTTAGTTACTTACTGCATTATTAGCTATTCCTTTTGTATCAGATGACATCACTAACATGACATCACAACAGGCTTACTCAGGCAGTTAAACACCACAAAGCAAACACAATGAAATAAACAATATTTAAATTCTTATATTTTGTAAAGTCATTGTTTGATTTTATTCTAATGTGTGCAGTGCTTGCTCTTTCAGAACGCCAGTGCTCAAATTCACTCTTTTACTGATTGGTCTACAATACCGCCTCATTGAGCTGGTTTTCACAGGAGAATCCCTGACAGACCGAAGGTTGTTGAAACAAAATATTTAAAATTTGTTAATGATTTTATTCATAATTATTAATTATGATTATTAATAGTTGCATAAAGCCAAACCAAACTTATTGTTGATTAAACAAGCGTCATACTATGAGGATTAAAATGCTGGCACAGAACTTTGGCTGAAAGGGGGTTTTTTCTTTAAAATTGACCTAACTAAAATACATACAGGCAGATAATTGTAATCAGAAGTGATCCAGTACGTTTTCATCTCTGTCACACAGAACAACATTATCATCCAACAGCCACTCGGGCAGCTGTAATATACCAGCCTGGGTGTCATTTTGAATCAGAGTTCATTTTTAAATGGCTGCCTGCTTAAAAAAAGGTTCGATTAAAGGAGACAAATTAGAGGAAAGAGTTTAATGAAAATAGAAAATAATAAAGTTATTCGGCGCTGAATTGTCAGTGTTGATCATCCTCTTTAACTGCGCCTTCCCTGTCCTGGTTCATTATCATGGCAATAGTCCCTTTCTATCCCAGCCTAGTCAAAACACATTATCTACCTGCAATGACATTATCACTGTCTACTTCAATGATATTAACATGTCACTTTAGCTGAAAGGCATGCAGCCAATCCAATGCATGGTTGCATCTGAAGGAGCCTCAGACAGCCAATCAGCTGTCAGAACCACAGATGTCTTCTCCTTTTAGGTTGATCAGTCAGTCAAATTATTTTAGCACAGGCCAGAGACAAAGTTCAAGTGCCATGAAAAGGTTTTATACCCCTGAAACATTTTCTATTTTTATTTTGTGAAATTAAAATTGTTCATTCATTTATTCATTCATCTTCTATACCGCTTATTCCATGGGTCACAGGGGAGCTGGTGCCTATCTCCAGCAGTCTACGGGTGAGGCAGGATGCACCCTGGACAGGTCGCCAATCCATCGCAGGGTAAATTACAGCTAAAAACGTAAAATTTATTTTACAAGGATATTCTTTGTGTGTGAGAAGCATTTATATTCAGTAAAGATTAGGCACAAATGTCATTTTCTAGATGCAGAAAGCTGGTAGAGACATTATGCAAAAGACTGTAAATGGAGCAAATGTTCTATAAATTATTGATCAGGGAGGCTGAATATAAATGCATGAAACATTTTTCAGATTTGTTGTTTTTGTAAAAAAAAAAACAAATGCTGAAAACCATGTATAATTTTGCTATACTTCACAGTCATGGACTGCTATCTGTTGGTCTATCACATGAAATATTGTGAAGTATTTGGTTGTAACCTTAAACAATCTGACAAGGTTCTATGGGCATGATTACTTTTGCAAGGCACTGCACACCATTAAAACTGAGCTGGGGGTTGACTTCAGACATGGTACGGATATTGGGACAAATTTTTATAATAACCAACACAACCATTGTACCATCCAAACTATAGAGATAGACAGCATAATATTAAATGATCAGGGAGTGAACACAAATGTAACAGCTAATAACCAACAGTGATTCTTCACTAAACAAAAGAGCTACTATGTGCCTTAGCAATGAATGATATCTTGTGTTTTTTTACATTACATCTTAAGTATATAACAACAAACTGCAGCCTAACTCTTAGAAATGTTGGTACTCTAACCTTCTGGCACTGAAACAAGCTGTCTGTGTTCCTCTTTTACTGTCCCTGATTACATTATCCAGCGGCTCTGGAGGTGTTCATTAATCAGACCCAATAAAACCAGAGGAAAGACAAAACAAACAAAAATAAGATAAAATAAAAAAAGCTGTATTAACCTTTTTTTTAGAAAATATATTCAGGTGGAGCAAAAAAGGCTTCCCAGAGTGTTTTAAGTGTTGCCATTTTCTTTTCCTGTGTAAGATGACTCCTTTAAGAGTTTTAAAGGCATCCAATGAGCCAAAGGTGTATATTTTTACTGCTGAATCTTCCAAAGCAAAATATGGATTTTTACATCAAAACATGGTTATAAGGCAGGCAGAATGAGATGGAGTTAGAAAAGTATAGCTTACAGTCCACACATGAAACAGAGAGAAAGACTATGGCTATGAAATGCTTAATTCCCTTTTCTGGTTTAATTGAGTTTAGAAAAAAGTGAAAATAGCTACATTCTGATAAGAAAAGTGTGTCCTGCTCTGTGAAAATGTCCCATTAGCTGCCTGCTGACTTTCATCTCAGCATACTGATGTCTGACTAATGTCAAACTCAGCAGGGGCTGAAATCTGGAAATGATCAACAAATTGTTTTGAAGGTAACTCATTCTCAGCGTATAATGTCATTTCAGGCTGGTGTGCTGCTGTCGAGCGACGGATATTCGAGCTGTTTAGAGGACTGATTTGTAGATTTCAAATGTCTGTGGAACATTTCATTTTGGTGCACCGGCACATCATACACTGATTTGGATCAAATATCGTTAAATGGAATTCCAAGAGCTACTGATTTTCATCATTTTCTACACCTTCAGGTTAAATTAATGTTTAGCAAACCAAGACAGAATTATACAGGTAGGTATTTACATTTTTCCCTTTAATGTCTGGCAGTAAATCAGACTGAACTTTTCCTGCTTTAGTTCAACAAGGAATAACAAAATGATTTCTATTTGCTAACTGTCAGAATAATGAGAGAGACACTTTATCGTTGCTTTTCTTTAAATTCAGAAGTTTACATACACTAAGATTACTATGGCCGTCCTTAACCCCACCAGCACCCAAAAAATATCTTATCAAATGAAATGAATACAAAACACTGTCTGATGTATACATGCAGCACATATAAAAATCACTTACCTAGGAGGAGGCGTGGTAAGGCGTATTCGTCACTTCCTGTTTTGCACTTGGTCGATTGTTTGGTGTGTGAAGGCTCTCTCGTTTGATCTGATTTCTCTCTACTGTGATATATCTTACTTGTTATAATACATAAGCACGTTATGTATTAACGTTTGGGGACTCTCCGTGTTTTACACGTTTTTTTCTAGTATTGGTAAGGGGTCGCTAGCTTAGCGTTAGCTTTAGCTCCACCATGGCTACCCGTTCTGCTGTTTCTCTCTCTGCGTCTCCCCTTACCGCTCTCTGTGTCAGATGTTCAGTTACTCCTCTGCCTCCTTTAGTGATAATGGTAAGTGTAATAAATGTAGCATTTTTGTAGCTTTGGAGGCGAGGGTGTCGGATTTGGAGGCCCGGCTCCGCGCTGTTGAAAAACCAGCAGATAGCCGAGGCCCCTTAGCCAGCGCGGAGCCACCGAGGGTAGCTCCCCGTGGCAGTCCTCCAGCAGAGCCCGCGCAGCTGGGGCCTCAGGCCGGCTGGGTGACGGTACGTAGGAAACATAGTCCTAGATCTCAGCCCACAGGTCACCACCAACCCGTCTGCGTTTCTAACAGATTTTCCCCGCTCAGCGACACACCCGCTGAGAAGCCAACTCTGGTAATTGGCAGCTCCATAGTCAGAAACGTGGCACTAGAGACACCAGCGACCATAGTCAAAATGTCTGCCAGGGGCCAGAACGGGCGACATCAAATCCTACCTGAAACTGCTGGCTAAGGATAAGCGTAAATACAATAAGATTGTTATTCACGCTGGCGGTAATGACACCCGGTTACGTCAATCGGAGGTCACCAAAGTTAGTGTTGCTTCGGTGTGTAAGTTTGCCAAAACAATGTTGGACTCCATAATTTTCTCTGGTCCCCTCCCCGCTTTAACCAGTGATGACATGTTTAGCCGCATGCTGTCATTCAACCGCTGGCTGTCTAGGTGGTGTCCAGAAAACAATGTGGGCTACATTGATAATTGGCGAACATTTTTGGGAAAACCTGGTCTGATCCGGAGAGACGGCATCCATCCCACTTTGGATGGAGCAGCTCTTCTTTCTAGGAATCTGGTCGAATTTATTAGTTCTCCAAAACTCTGACAACCCAGGGTTCAGACCAGGAAGCAGGGTCATAGTTTAATACTCCTCTCTGCAGCTTCTGTACTGCTACCCATCCATTACCCTATTAAGATAGTGTCTCGCCCACGGCCAAAATTGAATAGATTAAAAAATTATCTAAAAAGAGGAAATCAGGAAAATCTAATAAAAATAAACACAACTCAGACTAAAAATAAAAATAAAACAATTAAATGTGGCTTACTGAACATAAGATCTCTCTCTTAAAAGACTTTGCTAGTTAGTGACCTGATTTGTGACAATCAGATTGATTTATTTTGCCTCACAGAAACCTGGCTGCAGCAAGAGGATTATGTTACTATAAATGAGTCAACTCCTACTAATTATTTAAATTTTCACATTCCTCGAAATACTGGGCGAGGAGGAGGAGTAGCAACCATCTTTCAGTCCGATTTATTGAATAGTCCCAGACCAATCAATAGCTACAACTCTTTTGAATTTTTAATCCTTAGTTTTCCTCATCCAAATTGCAAAGCACTAAAAACACTTCTGTTTGTTGTTTTGTACTGTCCACCAGGCCGTTACTCTCAATTTTTAGATCAGTTTTCAGACCTTTTATCTGATTTAGTGTTAAATACAGATAAAGTTATTATAGTGGGGGATTTTAACATTCATGTTGAGACTGAAAGTGATAGCTTAAATATAGCCTTTAATGGTATCGTAGACTCAATTGGCTTTACTCAAAACATTAACAAACCTACCCACGTTTGTCTTCATTCTCTGGACCTTGTGCTGACATATGGCATTGAGTGTAAAGACATATTATTTTCTCACAACCCTGTGCTGTCTGACCATTTTTTAATAACCTTTGAGTTTAATTTAACAGAGTACTCCACACCTGAAAGAAAATTTCATTATAGTAGATCATTATCAGACAATGCTGTAACAACCTTTAAAGAATCTGTTCCACTTTTAATTTCCTCATTATCACAGAAAAACACAGTGGGGGGCAATAATTTTGTTTCTTCCCCTTCATAAATTGATTATCTTGTTCATAGTGTTACTTCCTTATTGCGTGATGCATTAGACAAAGTAGACCCCATGAAAAAGAAGGTAATTATTCATAGGAGGCAGGTTCCCTGGTTTAATTCAGAGCTGCGTACTTTAAAAGCACAATGTTAGAAAATTGGAGAGAAATTGGCGCTCTACACACCTAGAGGATTCCTACTTAATCTGGAAAAATAGCCTACTGTTGTATAAAAAGACACTTCACCAAGCCAGAACAGCTTATTTCTCATCCTTTAATAGAAGAGAACAAGAATAATCCTAGGTTTCTCTTTGAAACAGTTGCTAAAACTTACACAGAGTCATAGCTCTTGTGAGCCATCCATTCCCTTAGCTCTCAGCAGTCATGACTTTAAGGGATTCTTCCAAAAAAATTGATTCTATTAAGAAGAAAAATCTTTGACATACTCCCGAAGATGATTACTTCATCCTCAGCAAGTGAGACAACATTGGGAAAATAACTGTAAAAACCTGATCTGTTTTTTGGACTGTTTTGATCCTGTGGAGCTTCCTGAGTTATCAGAAATTTAGCTTCATCTAAACCTTCAAGTTGTATGTTAGACCCAATCCCAACCAAATTATTTAAGGAAGTGTTCCCTCTGATTACCAGCCCCATTTTAGATATGATTAATTTATCTTTAGTAAATGGGTATGTACCACAAGCTTTTAAGGTAGCTGTAATTAAACCTTTGCTTAAGAAACCTTCGCTTGATCGAGATGACTTAATAAATTACAGATCGATATCCAATCTTCCATTCTTATCTAAAATTCTTGAGAAAATAGTTGCTAATCAAATGTGTGAGCATTTACACAGCAATGACCTGTTTGAAGAGTTTCAGTCAGGTTTCAGAGCTCATCATAGCACTGAAACAGCTCTGCTGAAAGTCACTAATAAATATTCTTATTGCCTCAGATAATGGACTTGTGTCTGTACTGGTTCTGTTAGATCTCAGTGCTGCATTGATACAGTCGATCATAATATTCTCTTAGAAAGGCTGGCATATGCTGTAGGGATCAGGGGAAACAGCACAAGGTGGTTTAAATCTTTTTTGTCTGACAGATTCCAGTTTGTTCATGTAAATGATAAATCATTTTTAAACTCCAGGGTTAATTGTGGAGTACCACAGGGTTCAGTACTTGGGCCACTTCTCTTTACTATATATATGCTTCCAATAGGTCAAATTATCAGGCAGCATAGAAAAAAATTTTCACTGTTACGCTGATGACACTCAGCTTTACTTATCCATAAATTCCTGATGAGCCAACCAGTTAGATAGACTACAAGCATGTCTTGAAGATAAAAAAACTTGGATGACTTTAAAATCTGGCTTCTAAATTCAGACAAGACAGAAGTTGTCGTCTTTGGACCGGGAGTCTTTAAAAAAGAAACTGCTTAGTCAATCACTTAACCTGGATGGCATTAAATTGACCTCCGATAATAAAGTAAAAAACCTTGTGTTATTTTTGACCAGGACATGTCATTTAAATCCCATATTAAACAGGTTTCTAGGATTTCCTTTTTTCACCTCCGGAACATTGCCAAAATTAGAAATATCCTGTCCAGGATTGATGCTGAAAAACTAGTCCATGCATTTGTTACTTCAAGGCTGGACTATTGTAATTCTTTACTAACAGGCTGTCCACAAAATGCAGTTAAAAGCCTTCAGCTGATTCAAAATGCTGCAGCAAGAGTTCTGATGAAAATTAAAAAGAGAGATCATATTTCCCCTACTTTAGCTTCCCTTCATTGGCTCCCTGTTAAATCCAGAATAGAATTTAAAAAACTCCTCCTCACATATAAAGCCCTTAATGATTTAGCTCCATCATACATCAGAGATCTGATTGTTCCATACGTTCCTAACAGAGCACTTCCTTCTCAGACTGCAGGTTTACTGGTGGTTCCTAGAGTCTCTAGAAGTAGAATGGGAGGCAGATCCTTTAGTTATCAGGCTCCTCTCCTGTGGAACCAGCTCCCAGTTTTAGTCCGTGAGGCGGACACCCTGTCTACTTTTAAGGCTAGGCTTAAAACTTTCCTTTTTGATAAAGCTTATAGTTAGAGTGGTTTAGGTTATCCTGAGCTATCTCTGTAGTTATGCTGCTATAGGCTTAGGCTGCTGGAGGACATAATGACCACTTTCACCCTCTTCGCTATTTTCTCACACTACTCTTCAATTTTGTATTATTTGCTCTTATTTCAGCTTTTAACTTTGTTCTCTCTCTTTTCTCTTCCTAGAAGCTACATTCAATTTCAATTCAATTCAGTTTATTTATATAGTGCCAATTCACAACACATGTCGTCTCAAGGCACTTCACAAAAGTCAGGTACATGCATTACAATTAATCCGAATCATTGAACAGTGCAGTCAGATTCTGTTATTTATTAAAATTGGATAAAAAGTTTGTCTATCTAAGGAAACCCAGCAGATTGCATACAGTCAGTGACTTGCAGCATTCACTCCTCCCGGATGAGCATGTAGAGACAGTGGACAGTCACTGGTGTTGACTTTGCAGCAATCCCTCATACTGAGCATACATGTAGCGACAGTGGAGAGGAAAAACTCCCTTTTAACAGGAAGAAACCTCCAGCAGAACCAGGCTCAGTGTGAGCGGCCATCTGCCACGACCGACTGGGGGTTAGAGAGAACAGAGCAGAGACACAAAGAGAACAAAGAAGCATTGATCCAGGAGTACTTTCTATGGGAAGGAAAAGGTAAATGTTAATGGATGTAGCTCCTTTAGTCGTTTCACCTAGAAAGAAAGAACAGATAAACTCTGAGCCAGTTTTCAATGTTAGAGTCTGAAGAGAGCACATAGAGTTAGTTACAGTAAAAGCTCCGTCAGTAGCTATGTCTAGGAGAGAGAAAGGGTTAAACACTGAAAGACATGGCCATGTGGATCATCGGTAGAGGGTGAGCATTAAGTTGTTCCCAGCAGAAGCTCGGACGATGCCCCTCTCCAGAAAGTTGTCACAGGTAGACACAGAGTCAGGCCAGGTGTAGCTTCTAGGAAGAGAAAAGAGAGAGAACAAAGTTAAAAGCGGAAATAACAGCAAATAATACAAAATTGAAGAGTAGTGTGAGAAAGTAGCGAAGAGGGTGAAAGTGGTCATTAGGTCCTCCAGCAGCCTAAGCCTATAGCAGCATAACTACAGAGATAGCTCAGGATAACCTAAGCCACTCTAACTATAAGCTTTATCAAAAAGGAAAGTTTTAAGCTTAGCCTTAAAAGTAGACAGGGTGTCCACCTCACAGATTAAAACTGGGAGCTGGTTCCACAGGAGAGGAGCCTGATAACTAAAGGATCTGCCTCCCATTCTACTTCTAGAGACTTTAGGAACCACCAGTAAACCTGCAGTCTGAGAAGGAAGTGCTCTGTTAGGAACATATGGAACAATCAGCTCTCTGATGTATGATGGAGCTAAATCATTAAGGGCTTTATATGTGAGGAGGAGAATTTTAAATTCTATTCTGGATTTAACAGGGAGCCAATGAAGGGAAGCTAAAATAGGGGAAATATGATCTCTCTTTTTAATTTTCATCAGAACTCTTGCTGCAGCATTTTGAATCAGCTGAAGGCTTTTAACTGCATTTTGTGGACATCCTGATAGTAAAGAATTACAATAGTCCAGCCTTGAAGTAACAAATGCATGGACTAGTTTTTCAGCATCAATCCTGGATAGGATATTTCTAATTTTGGCAATGTACCGGAGATGAAAGAAGGAAATCCTGGAAACCTGTTTAATACGGGATTTAAATGACATGTCCATCTGTGACATCTGGCCTGACTCTGTGTCTACCTGTAACACCTTTCTGGAGAGGGGCATCCTCCAAGCTTCTGCTGGCAACAACTTAATGCTCACCCTCTACCGACAGAAGTTGTCGTCTTTGGACCGGAGTCTTTAAAAAAGAAACTGCTTAGTCAATCACTTAACCTGGATGGCATTAAATTGACCTCCGATAATAAAGTAAAAAACCTTTGTGTTATTTTTGACCAGGACATGTCATTTAAATCCCATATTAAACAGGTTTCTAGGATTTCCTTTTTTCACCTCCGGAACATTGCCAAAATTAGAAATATCCTGTCCAGGATTGATGCTGAAAAACTAGTCCATGCATTTGTTACTTCAAGGCTGGACTATTGTAATTCTTTACTATCAGGATGTCCACAAAATGCAGTTAAAAGCCTTCAGCTGATTCAAAATGCTGCAGCAAGAGTTCTGATGAAAATTAAAAAGAGAGATCATATTTCCCCTATTTTAGCTTCCCTTCATTGGCTCCCTGTTAAATCCAGAATAGAATTTAAAATTCTCCTCCTCACATATAAAGCCCTTAATGATTTAGCTCCATCATACATCAGAGAGCTGATTGTTCCATATGTTCCTAACAGAGCACTTCCTTCTCAGACTGCAGGTTTACTGGTGGTTCCTAGAGTCTCTAGAAGTAGAATGGGAGGCAGATCCTTTAGTTATCAGGCTCCTCTCCTGTGGAACCAGCTCCCAGTTTTAGTCCGTGAGGCGGACACCCTGTCTACTTTTAAGGCTAAGCTTAAAACTTTCCTTTTTGATAAAGCTTATAGTTAGAGTGGCTTAGGTTATCCTGAGCTATCTCTGTAGTTATGCTGCTATAGGCTTAGGCTGCTGGAGGACATAATGACCACTTTCACCCTCTTCGCTATTTTCTCACACTACTCTTCAATTTTGTATTATTTGCTCTTATTTCAGCTTTTAACTTTGTTCTCTCTCTTTTCTCTTCCTAGAAGCTACATTCAATTTCAATTCAATTCAGTTTATTTATATAGTGCCAATTCACAACACATGTCGTCTCAAGGCACTTCACAAAAGTCAGGTACATGCATTACAATTAATCCGAATCATTGAACAGTGCAGTCAGATTCTGTTATTTATTAAAATTGGATAAAAAGTTTGTCTATCTAAGGAAACCCAGCAGATTGCATACAGTCAGTGACTTGCAGCATTCACTCCTCCCGGATGAGCATGTAGAGACAGTGGACAGTCACTGGCGTTGACTTTGCAGCAATCCCTCATACTGAGCATACATGTAGCGACAGTGGAGAGGAAAAACTCCCTTTTAACAGGAAGAAACCTCCAGCAGAACCAGGCTCAGTGTGAGCGGCCATCTGCCACGACCGACTGGGGGTTAGAGAGAACAGAGCAGAGACACAAAGAGAACAAAGAAGCATTGATCCAGGAGTACTTTCTATGGGAAGGAAAAGGTAAATGTTAATGGATGTAGCTCCTTTAGTCGTTTCACCTAGAAAGAAAGAACAGATAAACTCTGAGCCAGTTTTCAATGTTAGAGTCTGAAGAGAGCACATAGAGTTAGTTACAGTAAAAGCTCCGTCAGTAGCTATGTCTAGGAGAGAGAAAGGGTTAAACACTGAAAGACATGGCCATGTGGATCATCGGTAGAGGGTGAGCATTAAGTTGTTCCCAGCAGAAGCTCGGACGATGCCCCTCTCCAGAAAGTTGTCACAGGTAGACACAGAGTCAGGCCAGGTGTAGCTTCTAGGAAGAGAAAAGAGAGAGAACAAAGTTAAAAGCGGAAATAACAGCAAATAATACAAAATTGAAGAGTAGTGTGAGAAAGTAGCGAAGAGGGTGAAAGTGGTCATTAGGTCCTCCAGCAGCCTAAGCCTATAGCAGCATAACTACAGAGATAGCTCAGGATAACCTAAGCCACTCTAACTATAAGCTTTATCAAAAAGGAAAGTTTTAAGCTTAGCCTTAAAAGTAGACAGGGTGTCCACCTCACAGATTAAAACTGGGAGCTGGTTCCACAGGAGAGGAGCCTGATAACTAAAGGATCTGCCTCCCATTCTACTTCTAGAGACTTTAGGAACCACCAGTAAACCTGCAGTCTGAGAAGGAAGTGCTCTGTTAGGAACATATGGAACAATCAGCTCTCTGATGTATGATGGAGCTAAATCATTAAGGGCTTTATATGTGAGGAGGAGAATTTTAAATTCTATTCTGGATTTAACAGGGAGCCAATGAAGGGAAGCTAAAATAGGGGAAATATGATCTCTCTTTTTAATTTTCATCAGAACTCTTGCTGCAGCATTTTGAATCAGCTGAAGGCTTTTAACTGCATTTTGTGGACATCCTGATAGTAAAGAATTACAATAGTCCAGCCTTGAAGTAACAAATGCATGGACTAGTTTTTCAGCATCAATCCTGGATAGGATATTTCTAATTTTGGCAATGTACCGGAGATGAAAGAAGGAAATCCTGGAAACCTGTTTAATACGGGATTTAAATGACATGTCCATCTGTGACATCTGGCCTGACTCTGTGTCTACCTGTAACACCTTTCTGGAGAGGGGCATCCTCCAAGCTTCTGCTGGCAACAACTTAATGCTCACCCTCTACCGACAGAAGTTGTCGTCTTTGGACCGGAGTCTTTAAAAAAGAAACTGCTTAGTCAATCACTTAACCTGGATGGCATTAAATTGACCTCCGATAATAAAGTAAAAAACCTTTGTGTTATTTTTGACCAGGACATGTCATTTAAATCCCATATTAAACAGGTTTCTAGGATTTCCTTTTTTCACCTCCGGAACATTGCCAAAATTAGAAATATCCTGTCCAGGATTGATGCTGAAAAACTAGTCCATGCATTTGTTACTTCAAGGCTGGACTATTGTAATTCTTTACTATCAGGATGTCCACAAAATGCAGTTAAAAGCCTTCAGCTGATTCAAAATGCTGCAGCAAGAGTTCTGATGAAAATTAAAAAGAGAGATCATATTTCCCCTATTTTAGCTTCCCTTCATTGGCTCCCTGTTAAATCCAGAATAGAATTTAAAATTCTCCTCCTCACATATAAAGCCCTTAATGATTTAGCTCCATCATACATCAGAGAGCTGATTGTTCCATATGTTCCTAACAGAGCACTTCCTTCTCAGACTGCAGGTTTACTGGTGGTTCCTAAAGTCTCTAGAAGTAGAATGGGAGGCAGATCCTTTAGTTATCAGGCTCCTCTCCTGTGGAACCAGCTCCCAGTTTTAGTCCGTGAGGCGGACACCCTGTCTACTTTTAAGGCTAGGCTTAAAACTTTCCTTTTTGATAAAGTTTATAGTTAGAGTGTTCTTAGGTTATCCTGAGCTATCTTCCTTATTTTAACCTTCGTCTTTTTTCTCCCTTTTGGATGGAGTAAAGGGGGAGTCAGGTTTAGCCTAAACCGGCTCAGTTATGGTTGAGGTGCAAACCACCCTCCATTTCTGCTACCTGTATGACCCCCCTTTTTTTTCCAATGGTTTTATAATCAATCTGACAGAGAGAGGTATCCCAATCGTTGTGGCTTTTTAGTATAACAATGGCCATCAGTGGGCTCTAGATGGACAAACTGTCTACTTTTAAGGCTAGGCTTAAAACTTTCCTTTTTGAAAAGCTTATAGTTAGAGTGGTTTAGGTTATCCTGAGCTATCTCTGTAGTTATGCTGCTAAGGCTTAGGCTGCTGGAGGACATAATGACCACTTTCAACCCTCTTCGCTACTTTCTCACACTACTCTTCAGTTTTTTTATTATTTGCTCTTATTTCAGCTTTTAACTTTGTTCTCTCTCTTTTTCTCTTCCTAGAAGCTACATTCAATTTCAATTCAATTCAGTTTATTTTTTTTTAGTGCCAATTCACAACACATGTCGTCTCAAGGCACTTCCAAAAGTCAGGTACATGCTTCAATTAATCCAAATCATTAAACATGCGTCAATTCTTTATTTTTAAAATTGGAAAAAAAAGTTTGTTACTAAGGAAACCCACAGATTGCTACATAGTGATTGCAGCTTCCTCCCCCGGATGGCATGTAGAGAAGTGGACGTCACTGGTTTTTACTTTGCAGCAATCCCTCATACTGGCATACATGAGCGCAGGGAGGGAAAAAAACTCCCTTTTAACAGGAAAAAAACCTCCAGCAAACCAGGCTCAGTGTGAGGGCCCCATCCCCGGGCCGATGGGGGTTGAGAAACAGACAGAGACAAAAAGAAACAAAGAAGCATTGTCCGGGAGAAATTTCTATGGGAAGGAAAAGGTAAATGTTAAGGGGATGTAGCTCCTTTAGTCGTTTCACCTAGAAAGAAAAAAACGATAAACTCTGAGCCAGTTTTCAAATTTTAAATCTGAAAGAGCACATAGAGTTAGTTACAGTAAAAGCTCCGTCAGTATATGTCAGGAAAGAAAGGGTTTAAACACGAAAGACATGGGCCATGTGGATATCGGTAGAGGGGGGGCATTTAAATTTTTTCCCAGCAAAGCTCGGACGATGCCCCTTCCAGAAATTGCACAGGTAGACCAAGTCGCCCCGGTGTAGCTTCAGGGAAAAGAAAAGAGAGAGAACAAAGTTAAAAGCGGAAAAAAACAGCAAATAATACAAAATTGAAGATAGTGTAGAAAATAGGAAAAGGGTGAAAGTGGCATTAGGTCCTCCAGCAGCCTAACCTATAGCAGATAAAACAGAATGCTCAGGATAAAACCCAAGCCCTCTAACTATAACTTTTTCAAAAAGGGAAAATTTTTTAAACTAGCCTTAAAAATAACAGGGGGTCCACCTCACAGATTAAAAAATGGGGCTGGGCCACAGGGGGGAGCCTGATAACAAAGGATCTGCCTCCCCTTTTACTTCTAAGACTTTTTGGAACCCCAGTAAACCTGCAGTCTGAAAGGAATGCCTTTTTAGGAACATAGGAACAAACACCTTTTGATGTTGATGGACTAAATCATTAAAGGGGTTTTTGTGAGGAGGAGAATTTTAAATTCTATTCTGGATTTAACAGGGGGCCAATGAAGGGAAGCTAAAATAGGGGAAATATGATCTCTCTTTTTAATTTTCATCAGAACTCTTGCTGCAGCATTTTGAATCAGCTGAAGGCTTTTAACTGCATTTTGTGGACATCCTGATAGTAAAGAATTACAATAGTCCAGCCTTGAAGTAACAAATGCATGGACTAGTTTTTCAGCATCAATCCTGGATAGGATATTTCTAATTTTGGCAATGTACCGGAGATGAAAGAAGGAAATCCTGGAAACCTGTTTAATACGGGATTTAAATGACATGTCCATCTGTGACATCTGGCCTGACTCTGTGTCTACCTGTAACACCTTTCTGGAGAGGGGCATCCTCCAAGCTTCTGCTGGCAACAACTTAATGCTCACCCTCTACCGATGATCCACATGGCCCTGTCTTTCAGTGTTTAACAATTTCTCACTCCTAGACATGGCCACTGACTGAGCTTTTACTGTAACTAACTCTATGTGCTCTCTTCAGACTCTAAACTTGAAAACTGGCTCAGAGTTTATCTGTTCCTTCTTTCTAGGTGAAACGACTAAAGGAGCTACATCCATTAACATTTACCTTTTCCTTCCCATAGAAAGGACTCCTGGATCAGTGCTTCTTTGTTCTCTTTGTGTCTCTGCTCTGTTCTCTCTAACCCCCAGTCGGTCGTGGCAGATGGCCGCTCACACTGAGCCTGGTTCTGCTGGAGGTTTCTTCCTGTTAAAAGGGAGTTTTCCTCTCCACTGTTGCTACATGCATGCTCAGTATGAGGGATTGCTGCAAAGTCAACGCCAGTGACTGTCCACTGTCTCTACATGCTCATCCAGGAGGAGTGAATGCTACAAATCTCTGACTTGATGCAATCTGCTGGGTTTCCTTAGACAGAAAAAACTTTTTAAACAATTTGAATAAATAAGTAACTCTGACTGCACTTTCTGAAGTGCCTTGAGACAACATGTGTTGTGAGTTGGCGCTATATAAATAAACTGAATTGAATTACATCTCATACATCTCATGAAACCCTGTAGATACAGCCATAAACAGAGGAGCATAGATTGCACCATACTGGGTGGATATCTTCCTGCAGGAGCCAGGAAGGAAAAGCTTGAGAACAAATGGGTCCTCCAGATGGACAATGACTCTAAGCATACTGTCCAATTAGTTACGAAGTGGTTTAAAGGCAACAAAGTCAATGTTTTGAAGTGGTCGTCACAAAGTCCTGATTTATAGACTGTCCCGTAAAGGATTTGTGAGTAGAGATGTTCGAAGTGCCCAGGGAAGACCCTCTTAACCCTAAGTGAAAAGAAAAGGTGCTTTGAGTAGTTGGTATGACTCTAAAAGCACAATATCAGTTCACTACATGTATTAACAAGCAAGAATCAAACAGGCTAAACGATTTGAAAAAGCAACACATCATGCCCATACCTAAAGAAATTCAAGAACAGAAAATAAAAACAAAGCCTTTGACATCTATCAGTGTGGAAAACAAAATTTCTAAGGGTTTGGGCGTCTGGTAAACCAGAGTCAGAACCATTACCCATAAACATAGATGGTGGTGAATCTTCTTAGGACTGGCCCATCTACTACAATTACTCAAAGTGCGCACTGATGACTCAGCAAGTCCCAAAACAACCTACAATAACATCTAAAGCTCCACTGGGTTGTTTTGCCTCAGTTAAGGTCAGAGATCACGACTCAACAGTAAGAAGAGAGACTGGGTAAAATGGCCTTCGAGTGAGAGATCCAAGGATAAATCCTCTGCTGACCAAAAAAGAACAGAAAGAGCCACCTGACATTTGCTAAAAAGGATCTTGATGATCCCCAAGAATTTTAGAAAAATATTATGTAAAATGATGAGACATATGTGAAATTTTTAAAACAGGTTTAAACAAGTTGTCACATTTGATGTAAAACTAACACAACATTCCAGAAAACCAATACCATACCCACAGTCAAATCTGGAGGTAGTAGTGTGGTGATCTGGGGCTGCTTTGCTTCTTCATATCCTGGCAGTAAGTGTATCTTGTAATGTTTCACAGAAACAATATAAAGGTTTTGGAGCGGCCTAGTAAAAGTTTGGACTTAAATCCAATTGAGCTGCTGAGACATTCCCTTAAACTGACTGTTTATGTTCAAAAAGCTTCCAACGTGGCTGAATTAAAACAGTTTTATTGAATTACTCCACAGTGGAGTAAAACATTGTCAATTCTTACAAATGCTTGATGGCAGTTGTTGCTGCCAAGGGTGGCAAATAATTTTTTACAGCACTGTAAATTTTTGATTAGACTGACCACCAAGGAGTTGAGCCCTTAGCCATTCTGGGATGGGGGTCAGTCTTTGTCTTAAGTGGAGGAGTTCAGGTATCTTGGTACCACCTTCTTGAGTGATGCTAGGATAGTGTTGGAGATGGAGATGGAGTTTGATAGACAGGACCTCGTCTGCTGTGATGGGAGAACCAATCTAGTCTCTCATTGTGAAGAAAGAACTGAGTCAGAAAGCAAAGCTCTCGATTCACTGATCTGTCTGCATTCTGACTCTTCCCTGTGGTCATGGATCATGACTGAAAGAATCAGGTCCTGGATTTAAGCAGCTGAACTGAGCTTCCTCTGCATAGTGTCTGTGCTCAGTCTGAGAGATAGGATGAGAAGTCAATTTGAGGTGGCTTGAAGTAAAGCTGCTGTTCCTCTGAATTGAAAGAAGCCAACTGAGGTGGGACAGACATTTGATCAGAATGCCTCCTGGGTGTGTCCCACTGAGAGGAGATCCTGGAACAGACCTAGATTGCTCTGGAAGGACTGTGTCTCCCTTCTGGCCAATGCCTGGGGATCCTGGAGAGTGTTGTCAGGGAGAGGGATGTCTGGGTTTCCCTGCTCGTCCTGCAATCTCCACAATGTGATTTCAAGTGGATGGATGGAGTCCAACAAATATGTAATAAAGCAGATTCATAGTTTGAAAAAATGACAGGCACAAAAGAAGTAAAAGCTTTCTTTGATTTGCAGTATGAATGAAGTATGGA
This sequence comes from Crenichthys baileyi, assembly GCA_036173005.1. Classification (NCBI taxonomy): domain Eukaryota; kingdom Metazoa; phylum Chordata; class Actinopteri; order Cyprinodontiformes; family Goodeidae; genus Crenichthys; species Crenichthys baileyi. The sequence goes on from JAHHUM010001194.1 coordinate 319,545, forward strand.
AATCCTCTTTTCAACTGAAATATTGTAGTGAAAATTATTGTTTAAGAGCTACAAATATTGTGAAATCTAGTTAAAATATTAAAAATATTGATTGAAAAATATAGTCAGTACTGTTTAAATATTTACCTATATGAACTGTACTGACACAATGAAACTACATTTATTTTTTATCTAAAGTGGTGTGGGAGCATGGTGCTGTTCAGGCTTCTCACGGACAATAAGATGTCTGCTGGAGTCTAACAGTATGTAGCTGAATGGAACACACACCAGCAAGGCATGTCTGTAGGTCTGGCTCGGACTGGGTTTGCAGGAACCCCAGTTCATTCAAGTGTTCAAATCAATAGTGGGAGAGAACAGATAATAAAGGAACAAATGAAAATAGTTTTCCAGTGTAGCCATGGCTGCATCTGGTTAGTGAATATCTGGATGGGAGCACGATACTGGTGCTTTAAGTAATAGACTTAGCCCTGCTATGCTATTTCAGTTAATCGTCTAATCCAGTCTCTTGCCTGATCTTGCCAGGTTATAGCCCTATCCCTGCCACAGCCTATTCACAGAGATAATAAACGAGCATGGTGATGGGCTGTATATCCCTCCTTAGCCTGATAAGACACCGGCAGGGAAATGAAATTCTGCTTTTGCAGAAACATTATGATTTATGGATTGGGAGCACCCCACCGGTGGCCTGCACTGTGTTCATGAGGGCTCCTATCTGTGTATGTGTGTGTGAATGTGTGAGCAAAGACGAATGTGCACATATTGTAAGCACGTGTGTAATGGAATGTAGTAGTGTCCATTGTTTGGGTGAGTGTAAAATAAGGGAGTTCATTTTACCCAGCACTGCTTTCCACTATCTGACCATGATTGTACTGCCTCCTTTCCACTGAATCATAATAATACCATAAACTTTATTCCTACGAACACACACATTAATTAGAAAGTTACATGATTATTCTCCTTACAACAGAAGTAATAGTAATATTCACAACATCTGAGAGGTTTGGGAGCCGTTTCTACCACCTCATCCAAACAAGAGATGAAAGATTAATTTAAGACCAATTCTTGGATAATTTTACATACTCTAATGATGGTATTTTACAGAAATTTAATACCAAATGTATATGGATAAAAACCCTGTTAAACTAAATCTTGCCATGATGCATCTCATGTAGTGAAGCAAACTGGTTTGCAGAAGAAATAGTTTTAAAGCCAGTGCCAGGACTGGTTGAGGTCACAAACCTTGCTCAGAATTTCAATTGCACGTATATAAGCACACTGCAACTAAAGAATTGATCAAAACATTTTTGTTGCATGCCTTATTTATAACCCCTGAAAGTGCTAAAATTGGATTGGAAGTTGTTTGATTACATCATATGTTTTATATTGTTGCTATTCATGTCAAGTTTTAAACTGAACTCTGAACTGTGTTTAATCTAATATAAAAAGGTTTCCTTTAAGCTACAGAATGATTCATTCTGCTCATAATTAGTAACCTTGTATTACATCTCTGCAGATACAGATCAGAGTAGATTCTAATTTCTCCTTAAGAACAATAATAACCAGCATTCATTATTTCTATTAGGAGCAGAGGGGCATCCCACTGTGTAGGTAATGGAGAAGTCGCTGTAAAACAATGTAAACTGTATTTGAATGTCATAAATAACATTTTCTTACTTACTAAAACAGGATGGTGCATATTTAGAAAAAAACAAAAGTGTTTGGACTTGATTTTAAAAGGTCTTTCGTATCTCATATCAATGATTAGCATGATTAGCTCAGTTAGCAATAATAACCGAACATCAGTCCAGCTCTCTGTGGAGGTAGCCTGAATAAGCAGTGGAGTTGCCTACATAGAAAATGCAGATTCCTTCCAAAAAAAACCTCTAACAGTGTTTGTAACACCCATTGGTAATGAACATAGCTAACATTTTGCCCTAATCTTGCAGTGACAGCTTTCACACTGAAGCATGTACTGAGCATGACTGTAGTTTGATATGGTGTATTTACTGATCAGAAAAACCCCCAGTATTTTCAGTTTGTGACCAGGCAGTCTAGTTTGGGCCGATCAGGCTGAAAATCAGCTAATTAAAATCACCAGCCAACTGAACAATGCATCTCTAAAATAAAGCCTTTACACTAAACAGTTTTATGTCCAACATGTCTGTACATATTACAATATCAACACTGGATGTTCTGATAACCTCTGTTAGTGTTAGCATAGTTAAGTGTTTAAATGTTGGAGCAGTGAAGAAAATTAAGGCTTGGGTTCGTTTGCAGTGACACAACAGAAAGCAGCTGCAGAACAATAAGACTTCAGCAGCATTATCAACACATTTTCAGCTCTTCATTTCCTATTAAAGGTGATGTGTGTGTGTATGTGTGCGTAAAATGTTGTAGAAGTGAGGCCAGCACCACTCAATTGATCTCAGGGTCAGACCACTTGACCTCTGACCTCCCTGAGGCTCTCCATGCCTCCGGAGGATCTGCCCACAGGGAGCAGGAGGCAGTGTGGATGCCGAGCAGCTTGTGTTGAGAAGTGAGCTGTTAAAACTACTGAGAGCTGTTTGGAAGATGTGCATTTAATCATGATTCTGATTTGACATGTCTGAGTAGAGGCAGGTGAACAGTGGCCCCAGGGCCAAATGTTACATTTTGAGAGAATAAAGAGACTATTACAAATCAGTCAACTGAGAGTTCATTCTGACCACTGAAAAAGGTTGTTGATTCATTAGAGATCATTTGTTGAACCTTTGTAGCAACTTATTTTAAAACATGGATGAAACTATGCATTTTATTTGTCATTCTGGGTCACATCTTTTCACATCTTTTAAAGTAAACTAAGGGACATGGATGAGCCCAGAAATGCAGCTGTTAAACAGCTGTAACTGTCCTAAATTTTAACCTACATGTATGATCTTGGAGGCATTTTGCCTCATGCCTGCTAGGAGGGCAGCACAGTGGCGCAGTTGGAAGCACTGTTCCCTTGCGGCAAGAAGGTCCCCCGGCCGGGGGTCTTTCTGCTTGGAGTTTGCATGTTCTCCATGGGTACTCTGGCTTCCTCCCAAAGTCCCACAAAAAATCATAACTGTTAGGTTAATTGGTCTCTCTACATTGGTAGACCTTAGGTGTGACTCAGTGTGTGCGCGGCTGTTTGTCCTGTGTGTGTCCGTGTTACCCTGTGATGGACTGGTGACCTGTCCAGGGTGTACCCCGCCTCCTGCCCATAGACTGCTGGAGATAGGCACCACATTCCCCGTGACCCACTATGGAAGAAGCGGTATAGAAGATGACTGACTGACTGACCTGCTAGAAGGTTTTAAACTGCCATCGTCGATCACCTGCTGTTCATAATTTGAAAATCATGAGATAAAAACATATTCTTATTGTTACGATGTTGTGGTCATAGAATTTTTATTTATATATACAGGGGTTGGTCAATGAAACTGAAACACCTGTCATTTTAGTGTGGGAGGTTTCATGGCTAAATTGGACCAGCCTGGTAGCCAGTCTTCATTGATTGCACATTGCACCAGTAAGAGCAGAGTGTGAAGGTTCAATTAGCAGGGTGAGAGCACAGTTTTGCTCAAAATACTGAAATGCACACAACATTATGGGTGACATACCAGAGTTCAAAAGAGGACAAATTGTTGGCGCACGTCTTGCTGGCGCATCTGTGACCAAGACAGCAAGTCTTTGTGATGTATCAAGAGCCAGGGTATCCAGGGTAATGTCAGCATACCACCAAGAAGGACGAACCACATCCAACAGGATTAACTGTGGACGCAAGAGGAAGCTGTCTGAAAGGGATGTTCGGGTGCTAACCGGATTGTATCCAAAAATAAAACCACGGCTGCCCAAATCACGGCAGATTAAATGTGCACCTCAACTCCACCCAACTGTCTGTCGGGAGCTCCACAGGTTCAATATACACGGCGGGCTGCTATAGCCAAACCTTTGGTCACTCATACCAATGCCAAAAGTCGGTTTCAATGGTGCAAGGAGCGCAAATCTTGGGCTGTGGACAATGTGAAACATGTATTGTTTCTCTGATGAGTCCACCTTACTGTTTTTCCCCACATCCGGAGAGTTACGTTATGGAGAAGCCCCAAGAAGCGTACCACCCAGACTGTTTTGCATGCCCAGAGTGAAGCATGGGGGTGGATCAGTGATGGGTTTGGGCTGCCATATCATGGCATTCCCTTGGCCCCCAATACTTGTGCTAGATGGGCGCGTCACTGCCCAAGGACTACCGAACCATTCTTGAGGACCATGTGCATCCAATGGTTCAAACATTGTATCCTGAAGGCGGTGCCGTGTATCAGGATGACAATGCACCAATACACACAGCAAGACTGGTGAAAGATTGGTTTGATGAACATGAAAGTGAAGTTGAACATCTCCCATGGCCTACACAGTCACCAGATCTAAATATTATTGAGCCACTTTGGGGTGTTTTGGAGGAGCGAGTCAGGAAACGTTTTTCCTCCACCAGGATCACGTAGTGACCTGGCCACTATCCTGCAAGAAGAATGACTTAAAATCCCTCTGACCACTGTGCAGGACTTGTATATGTCATTCCCAAGACGAATTGACGCTGTATTGGCTGCAAAAGGAGGCCCTACACCATACTAATAAATTATTGTGGTCTAAAACCAGGTGTTTCAGTTTCATTGTCCAACCCCTGTATTTTCAAGTATTATTTTAGCAATGTTTCATAAGTATGCATAATAGGCAATAGTAAATATCTTGTAGAATATAAGGTTCTTTACTTTTTGCAATTATAGTTTTACTATCCTTATTGGGAGAGTGACAAAAAATATTGTGATGTCATTTTATTTGAGTATTAAAGAGCGCTACAGTGAAGGAGGCCAAACAACTATTTTGCATAATTTCTCACCAGCTCTCCTGTTAAAAATCAGACACAGTCCTGCATACGACTTCTTGGGACTTTCTACCTTCTGCTTCTCCAACCTGAGCTTGCTAACCTGGAGTCACCTCCTCATTACTCCTCATGCTGAACTGCTGAACCTCCAGCAAAGCTGCTGAACCACTGCACTCACTAAACTGTTCAGACTCGCTGCTCCACCTTTCCTGTTCTGCACCTCCTTCTTCCAGCTTTCCACTTTCCTTTCTTTCCTTTTTTTCTTTCCACCTTCTTGTCTCTACATTTGTCTTGGCTTCCTTTCTGCTCCTTCCTGCATCCCGCCTTCTCTGCCTTCTCACATCACCTCCCTCCCTCCTCCCCCGCCCCTCCCTCACTCCTCATCTCTGTCGCTGTTGGCAGCCTATTTAAATGCTCCATTGGAGAAGGATTAAGGTTTATGCAAGGTCAGTGTGGGATGTGATAATTATAATCACAGCTTTTTGCCTGGCCAATGACGGCCATTTGTTATTCTCAGCTCAGTGGCTCCAGAAGCCCCTGGGGGGGAGCTGGTGGGAGGTGTTGACAAGAGGCTGGCTGATTTACTGGGCCTCCTCCTTCTCCCCCTCTTTTCCCAACCCAGAGCTATCTTTAGGCTCTGCATGCCCCTGTTCTCTTTCTCTTTTCCTCCTCCTCATCCGTCTCTTATCTTTCATGTTTTTCTATTGGAAGATTCACCTCAGTGTCTTCTTTCTTCCTTGTATACAACTTTACTCCAAACCCACCTGTGTTGTCACCTCCACAGCTTCAGTCTGCTTGATCAAAGACGTTTGGTTGCAGGTTGATCAAGCTCTGAAGAAGAAAGAAAACCTAAAGATCAGAGCAAGTACAGGAAAACGAAACAGAAGGAAGTAGTCGTGTCTTTATCACTTAGACTGTGATGCAATAAATGGAGACATTACTGAACTTTAACCTCTCTCTGACACATCACTGATGTTTGTGTCACAGGATTTTGCTTATCCTGGTCCTTGGTCAACTTTTATTTAAACACATACTTTTTACACTGAATTATTTGATTAATGTCTTCTGAAAAGTCACTGACTGATAAAGCAGGTAATCACCCTGAGGGAACAATTCAATTTGACCATGATTTGGTACATATAGACCAGTGATGGAGGTGTGAATGATTAGACTTGCAAGAAGCTGGCCATGTGTTCACAGGGTGCCAGAGTTTAAGTGGTGGCATAATGAGTGATTGTGGTAGATAGTGTTAGATGTAGGATCTCAAAGTTTCCTGATATGTTACCTACTTCTTTCACCGCCATCACGTAACCTTTGGTTCCAACATTGCATCACTGTGATCATATGTACACCCCACATATCAGACATGTGCACTACATAGCTACCCATCATCCAAACCTACAATGCAGCCCCTATCAAACTTTGTCAAGCCTAGGCAATGCTGCCCAATACTTCTACAAGTCATATTCTGTGCATGGTGAATGTCACTTACTGTTTAGAAGGGCTGTCTGACATTCCAGCAACTGCCTGTAAGAACATCAATCCACTTGTAATGCCAGCACTTTTGCCCTTTGTTGCCTGTTTCATTCTAGTGATGTGATGTTCACGAACAATCTGATTCTTTTGTGCGAGTCTTTACCTTGAACGATAGGATTTGAGTCTCAGTCAATGAGATGCGTTCTCTTCACAAATTAGCAGATTATAAAAAGTATTCAGTTAATTTGAACTCCTATTTGCTACATTTCATATGTTTATTGAAATGTATGGAATTTAGAAATGCACCGAGAAACTGCATGGTGACTGGATTCAACTTATTTTCAGCTTATATGCCCTAGAAGGTAGCCAGTAAGGATGGGTCCAGTGTATCCTCCATGGCTCAGCCTATCCCATGATTCATTGTGTGTAGAAGCGGGTTGTTCAAACAGAAGTAGCAATGTTAGAAGAGAGGGAACAGCTGTAAATAAAGTTGAACACAAACAAAATTAACTTTTACAGTGTTTTGAGGTGACAATGTAGCTGTTACCCCTTTTCCAACAACGTGGTTCAGAGCCCGTTCTGGTCCCCAAATGGGATTTTTTAATCAATTTCCACCAATAAAAAGAGGTTCCAGAGCATGAACTCTGGTTCAACTCGAACAGAATACTTGATACCTCTGCGCAAACCGCAACGTCACCCGTGGGGGGATTGAACCTGCAGACAATAGAAGCAACAAGTACGGCGGCGATGAACATACCTTATAATCATAATTTATATAGTTGCAAAAACACACTAAACATGCATTATATAACTACTTGTTTCTGTTACACTCATGGATGCTAAACATATGCAAATTAAAACATTGTACATCCTATTGTTCTTGCACCGATTGGTATTAACCTTAGTTTATAGATGCTCTCTTTTTACAGTAGATGGAACACTGCGCACAGCTCAGCAAGCTCCACTGTCTTGCTACCTTCCCTTTCCCCCGGGTTGTGTATTGCCCACTGGTGATGATTCATGCTTGGTTCTCAAAACTGGTGGAAACACACGTCGGTGCTCAACAAAACATTACCCTACCCTACAAGACATTACCATCATATATCTAATATCTGCTGTTGATTGATAAAGTTTGAAGTTGTATTTGTAAGTTCTGTTTTTGATTTATCAAGGAAAAAATTAGTTACATTTGGCCTACAGATATGACTAAAATTTGACAGACTGCAAGTAAAAAAAGCCTCTGCCGAACACTAATGCTTCTATATTAATCATCAATTCAGACATGTCCTAAACGTAGGTTTAGCCTAAACTTGCCATCAGTCATTGTGAAATTTTACGTTAAAATATATATTAAAATTATGAAAGCATTTAGTTGGAAGCTGTCAAATGAACAGCTACCATCCTAAACAACTTGGAAAGTGGTTGGGGGGCTAACCAAAATGGGGCTAACCAAACCTCACTAGGCTACATTTGAGCAGCAACTTTGGGTTAAAAAAATCTGGAATTGTACCCTTTTTTTCTCAACTGAAGCATGAGAACCACTGGTCAACCTTAACTAGCCATAAAAAGGCTGGAGGATCAGGTAAAGATGTTATCAGATGGGCTAAATATTCTGCTTATTTGGCTGCTAAGATACATGTATTTGGATTGCTAGGGTTAACTTATAGGGCATTACTCATTTTTATAGAAAGGACTTTCTTCACTTCTGAATCAGTCAGCATCTAATAGTTCACATTGATGTCCATAGTATCTATTTAATGTTTTATGTCAGCTTAACCTTTGCAAATAGGGCAACTCCAACATAATGGAGCTCTGACCACAGTGTTGGTCAGTGGCCTGGCCTACTGGGAGCTGTCCCTTACAGAGCTAGTCTATACTACTGCCTGCTGGGAGTGACCAAGCTTACAACAGAACAAATCCAGCCTACCCACTGGGAACCAACCAATACAATTGTTCTTGCTTACTTTGTAAGCACTTGTTTCCAAAGGAAAGGGGGTGAACGGGTCACTGCACTCCACTTCACCTTCAGGTTTACTTGGTGGTTTCACCATTCGAAGTCACAGGCCTCTATCCGCTCACTGTTTGAGCTCTTTATGTTTAGAATGTGGTGCAGAGCTAGCCAAGCCTCCATCCATCATCCCTCCAGTCAACCAGCACTGGCAGCCATGTTTGACTGTTCAGTGCGACTGCTAGGAATAGATTGGTAGATTTGTCCAGCTCTCCCCCAGATTTGCACACAAACACAGGGGACTAGGCCGAGTCAGGGATCAGAGTGCTTTCTAGCTGCCTGATGTAAGAACCTGAACTAAGCACAGAAACAGAAGAGGGGGACCAAGATCAAAGGGGGATTTGGGTGAATGGCTTCTTTAAAGGCCCAGGACTGCAGCTCAGCTGTCAGTCTCTGCCAGTAACCACAACGATGACACTATCTCAGAAATGGGGCTGAGAAGACAGGTTTTGGCATTTGCATTCCTAAAACATCAATAAAAAATGTATTTGAATGTATTTGAAAACTCTAATCTCTGAGGCAAATGATTTTCTAAAAATAATTACAATGAATTTTTATACTGTGTGTTTTTGTTAATTTTTAAACAAACAATGCTTTTTAGTAGGGTTATAATGATACATATATACACATATTTTTATCACTCCGTCATACCCCCATTCCACACAGCCCATGAATTATACCAATCGCCAAGAATTGCCATATTTCAGGATACTTAGTTGAATCATGCTCCTGATTTGTATTTCCTCTAAGTCAGTTCTAGCAATTTTTGAGCCATCTGGAATTTCTTGGCAAAAGTTTTGAGCTGTTCAAAATTTTGGTCCCAAATTACCAAATAAAAAAGATATCAGATAATTCTTATAAAATTCATAGTTAATTTATAAATATTGTTACCAATTCCTAATTGGTTACAATACTGTAGGCATTTCTGTGTATTCGTAACTCAATCACGGATTTGTGAAGCATTGTCTTGACCACTCAAGGCCATTGTGCCCCTAAAATAAAAAAACAAACAAAAAAAAGCTGCCCAAATATCTCTTCTGCCCTTGGAAAAAAAAATTACAAAGCAAATACAGAAAATAATTAATAAAAAATTCAAAAAACAACAGCAACAAAAAAATAAAACTTTTACAAAGAAAATATAAAACAAAGTAAAATTCTATTTTTTATATTTAGTTTCTTATTACATTTTATGAAATAAGCACCTTAGTTTCTACAATTAATTGGCAAAAACAATCATTTAAATCATTTTATCTTCTAAATATCAACAGTTATCATTTACATAAAAATCAATCCTGCTCGTTTTTTTTTTTAATAGATTTTTGTAAATCTTACTCTCTTGACAATATTTGTACTAGTCTGGACAAATCTCACGATTTATTAGTAGCCATCATACCAACAGGGGTTGGACAGTGAAACTGAAACACCTACCATTTTAGTGTGGGAGGTTTCATGGCTAAATTGGACCAGTCTGGTAGCCAGTCTTCATTGATTGCACATTGCACCAGTAAGAGCAGAGTGTGAAGGTTCAATTAGCAGGGTGAGAGCACAGTTTTGCTCAAAATACTGAAATGCACACAACATTATGGGTGACATACCAGAGTTCAAAAGAGGACAAATTGTTGGCGCACGTCTTGCTGGCGCATCTGTGACCAAGACAGCAAGTCTTTGTGATGTATCAAGAGCCAGGGTATCCAGGGTAATGTCAGCATACCACCAAGAAGGACGAACCACATCCAACAGGATTAACTGTGGACGCAAGAGGAAGCTGTCTGAAAGGGATGTTCGGGTGCTAACCCGGATTGTATCCAAAAAACATAAAACCACGGCTCCCAAATCAGGGCAGAATTAAATGTGCACCTAAAACTTCTGTTCCACCAGAACTGTCTGTCGGGAGGTCAACAGGTCAATATACATGGCCGGGCTGCTATAGCCAAACCTTTGTTCACTCACCCCCAATGCCAAACGTCGGTTTCAATGGTGCAAGGAGCGCAAATCTTGGGCTGTGGACAATGTGAAACATGTATTGTTCTCTGATGAGTCCACCTTTGCTTTTTTCCCCACATCCGGGAGAGTTACGGGGGGGAGAAGCCCCAAAAGAAGTGTACCACCCAGACTGTTGCATGCCAGAGTGAAGCATGGGGGTGGATCAGTGATGGTTTGGGCTGCCATATCATGGCATTCCTTGGCCCCAAATTTTTTTGTTAGATGGGCCGTCACTGCCAAGGACTTTCGAACAATTCTTGAGGACCATGTGCATCCAATGGTTTAAACACTGTATCCTGAAGGCGGTGCCGTGTATCAGGATGACAATGCACCAATACACACAGCAAGACTGGCGAATGATTGGTTTTAGGGAACATGAAAGTGAAGTTTAACAACTCCCCATGGCCTGCCACAGTCACCAGATCTAAATATTATTGAGCCACTTTGGCTGTTTTGGAGGGCGAGTCAGGAATTTTTCCTTCCCCAGTATCACGTAGGCCCTGGCCACTATCCTGCAAGAAGATGGCTTAAAATCCCTCTGACCACTGTGCAGGACTTGTATCTGTCATTCCCAAGACGAATTGATGCTGTATTGGCTGCAAAAGGAGGCCCTACACCATACTAATAAATTATTGTGGTCTAAAACCAGGTGTTTCAGTTTCATTGTCCAACCCCTGTATGTCATAACTGAATTTATGGCATCACAGACTGGACCAGAAAATTTGCTTTGTTGCTATTAATGGTTTGTGTGAAATAGTGGCTTCTTAATAAGGACGTTACTAGTGGGTAGTGGAAGTTTTTGCAGGAATGGTGCCCTGGACGATCCCCTCCTTCTGCTGCCATTGTCATATTGTGTGTTGAGGTAGGACCCAGATGCAGTAAAGTGTAGTGTAGTAAATGAAAAAAAGGTTAAATAACAAACAGACTTACAAGACAACAAGGAGCGTGGGCTCAAAGGACATGGATCCAGGCAGCAAACAGGGTAGTAACCAGAAGGAACCAGCGGAGAGTAATGAAACCAGGCAGTATTAATACTGAGGTACGGTGGACAATGGACCAATGAACACAAGGAGTTAATCAGAAGGAAATGAGAAGCAGCTGGTGGAAGAGGGATTGTAAGAAACTGATGGAGAGTTAAAAATTAACACAGATGAGCAAGGGGTGCAGGGAGATAACAGAAAAAATCTAAGTGAACAGAATAAAGCAAACAATGAAACTACCAAAAGAACATAAACAGGGAGAAAACAAATTTACAAGAAAACACAAACTAAAACATCTAACCTAGGAATCCAGGGAAGTAACAAGCAACTAAACTGAATGAATCAAATAAGCCTAATGAACACAAATAAAGCAAGCGAAGAACATGGCAGTGCAGAAAAAGTAAGCAGAACTCAAACTCAAAACCTAACACAGGCAACTTATGACAGCCCTAACCAATTAAAATGAAGGAAACTGTCTAAATTCTGAGGCTGGATAAAAACGCAGTGCAGTCCTGCACAAAGCATGTAAAATAGTCTCACTGCTGTTAGCAGCAAGCAGGGCATTCGAACTCTCCATTCGAACCGGCGATCAGCGGGCCGGCGACGTAGGGACAAGTGATTTGACTGCCAGCGGCAGGACCAGGAGAACCCACGGTGGAGCAGGATTAGGGAACGGAAGCAGCGGCGATGGCTGATCAGGAGCTAAACCATGAGCCGGAAAACCGTGTCGAACTTCGGTGGAGAGGCGGGTGGAGGAGGGAGCAGGAGAACTCCTGAAGCTCGAAGTTTGCAGGTAAGACGACACTTTATTGCTCATGGCTGGACACAGACAGCATACCAGGCGTGCACACAAACACAAACAACACATAAGGAACCAGCGGGGAACAAAGGAAGCAAACGGGCTCAAATACAAAACTGGACAGCATGGGGAACCAATGACACACGTGACCAGACAAGCAGAACCAAAAAAGAACCAAAAACAAAACAACCCGACCAGGGCGGGCAGAGGGAGCCTCGGAAGGAGGGCAAGAGTTCAGGCGGATGGCCCGGAGGCCGTCCCCGGCAGACCCAGAGTTCAGGCGGCCGGCCCGGAGGCCGTCCCCGGCAGACCCAGAGTTCAGGCGGCCGGCCCGGAGGCCGTCCCCGGCAGACCCAGAGTTCAGGCGGCCGGCCCGGAGGCCGTCCCCGGCAGACCCAGAGTTCAGGCGGCCGGCCCGGAGGCCGTCCCCGGCAGACCCAGAGTTCAGGCGGCCCCCGGCCGAACCGTCGATCAGCGGGTCGGCGACGTAGGGGCAAGTGATTTGACTGCCAGCGGCAGGACCAGGAGAACCCACGGTGGAGCTCAGAGGCGCGGTGCGAAGACCGCTGGGACCTTCGGCGAGGCCGCAGAGATCTGTGGCGGAGCCGCCGACACACAGCAGGCAGAGAGGGTGCGTCCTCGCACCCCTCAGGGACAGGAACAAGAAGTGGAAGAACACTTCTTGTTCTTGTCAAGAACTCCTCTCGAACGGGAACCAGGGATGGAGGCAGTTCGTCCTTGGAGCCCTCCAGGACAGGACTGGGAACAGGAGCAGGAAGTGGAGGCAGTCCATCCACGAGCCCCTCATGGACAGGAACAGAGTGTGAGGGCGGCTCGCCTTGGGACCCCTCCAGAACAGAACTAGGAACAGGATCGGGGTGTGGAGGCGGTTCTTCAATGAACCCCTCTGGAACTGGAACAGGAACAGGATTAGGAGTCGGAAGCAGCGGCGATGGCTGATCAGGAGCTAAACCGTGGCTGATCAGGAGCTAAAACCGTGTCGAACTTCGGTGGAGAGGCGGGTGGAGGAGGGAGCAGGAGAACTCCTGAAGCTCGAAGTTTGCAGGTAAGACGACACTTTATTGCTCATGGCTGGACGCGGACAGCATACCAGGCGTGCACACAAACACAAACAACACATAAGGAACCAGCGAGGAACAAAGGAAGCAAACGGGCTTAAATACAAAACTGGAAAGCAGGGGGAACCAATGACACACGTGACCAGACAATCAGGGGAAAACACAGAACAGGTGTGGGCTTGGGGTGCAGGGAGACAGAAAACAAAGGACTAGACCAGATAAAATAACAAAACACAAACTCAAGAAACCTCAAACCACAAGCAGGTATGATACTGGTCTTTTCCAAATTTAAAAAAAATTAAACAATTATGACGCCAGAATGGAAAATCATGGAAAAAGTTCCTCATTGCTGCTTTAAGAGGATTCAAAGCAACGGCCATGGGTTGCTAATCAAAAGTGCTTGATTAATTGATCTTCATCAGTGGGAGCACCTCTATAAAAGCGCACTTTAGGCTGGATGATGGCCTTGAACATACACGTATCTATTAACACAATGATAAGAAAATATATCAGCAGTGATCTTAGAGAAGCATTTGTTGCTGTTCATCTATCTGGATGAGTATGGTGGTCTCATGCTGCAGAGGAATATTTATAGAAAAAAAATATTTGCAAAACTGATGGACAGTCACAAAAGGAGCTGCATGCAGTATCAAACTGGAACAATGACACAATGGAAACAAAAGCACAGGATAAATGGTATGGAGGACAACAGGCGATGGACAACAGACAAATCTGGCTTGTAGATAATGGAACTGACTGGCTTTAAACTGGATGAGAATCAGAATCAGCTTTCTTGGCCAAGTTTGCAAGCACAAACAAGAAATTTGACTTTGATTTCAAGCGCTTACAGCATATAGACAGTAAGAGTAACTCCTGCAAGCTTCAGGAATTTCACAGTTGGGTCCACTGAGAAGCAGCCATTTGTGTAAAGAGAAGAGGGGAGACAGAACATACTCCTGGGCGGCGCTGGAGCTGATGGTTCTTGTGTGGGAGAAGATGCTCCCGAGCCTTACCTGCTGCTGCCATTTAGTCAGGAAGCTGTGATCCACTGACAGGTGACACAGGTTGACACTGTGAGCTGGGTGAGCTTCTGGTGGAGGATGTCTGGGATGATGGTGTTGAAGGCCAAGCTGAAGTCCACACAGATCCTGGTGAATGTCCCCGGGTGGTTGAGGTGGTGCAGGATAAAGTGTAGAGCCAAGGTGAATGCATCATCTGCCAACTGGTTAGCCTGGTAAACTGCAGGGGGTCCAGCAGGTGGGCCTGTGATGTTTCAACACCAGACTCCCAAAGGAGTTCTTGACCACAGACGTTAGGGTGACAGGGCTGTAGTGATTTAACCCTGTGATGGTGCATTTTTTGGGGAGTGACATGAAACCTGGTATGACAAACAGTAGAATCCAGTGCAGCTGGGGAAGAACCAGACCAGGGGAACTAAGGGTAGGTGACTATCCACCACAGGTCTGAACTCGAATCAATTGACTGAAAGTCAGAAATGAGTCACATATTTAATGACTTTAGACTCAACATGATGAAATCCTAAAAGACTGTAGATTTATGCTTTGACTTGAAAAGACTTTACATCGTACACCAAACAGAACGTGGATTACAAAGGAAAAGTGCCAAAAACGATGGAACCTGTAAAGGCCTGCAATCCAGCCTGCTGGACGCCCCCCGCAATTTTTTTGTATTTCCTCCTCTTGTTGCTACAACAAGCATGTTACATCTGTTGCGCTTTTCCTCTGCATCCTATTATGAGAGCAACAATGTCAAAGCTGTGCTGGTTGGAAAAAGAATACAAATTTGCATATGGCATTACCCAAACAACACCTGGACTACTATGCAGCACCACTCCATACTGTGTGAATCTATAATATTCAGGGACTTTCAGTAAGAATTTAAATCCAAATAGAGCAAGTGTCTCAGAGCGATTTTTAATTGCAAGAGCTGCCAGCTGCTGTATTGACATTATGTACGGGATTACTTTATAGAAATCTAGTTGTTTTTATTATCGATCAATCTTCTCAGTATTTTCTACATTTCCTGGATATTTGTTTGTTTTGGTTATTATTTACTGTAAAAAGCAACATCAGCTCTGATTTTCAGACAATTTTGAAGTTCACTTCCTCATGCTGGTTGTAGTGGCAAACAAAAACACCTTTTAAAATGATTTAAATATCAAAAAAATATTATTACTCTAAATAACATGTTTGGCAAAATGACTTGTTTAAGTCTCAAAATCAAAAGTTTAGAACTTTGACTCGACTTGAGGCTTGTATACCTTGACTTTGGACTTTCATGCCTTTACTTGGGACTTGACTTGAGGCTTGTGTGGAAAGACCTGATACTTACTTGTGACTTCCAATACAATGGCCTGGTCCCACAGTATACTACAGTATCCTACAGTAAACATCCATTGTCAATACCCACTTATCAGAGAAGGAATAAATCAGGATATAAAAGGATTTTAATAACAAAAATCTAGAGACTAATACTAAAATAGGAATCTAAACCAATACACAGAGAACAGAACATATCCTACCCTGCGTGGTAAGGTGTATTCGTCACTTCCTGTTTTCACTGTTGCACTCAGTGGATTGTTTGGTGTGTGAAGACTCTCTCGTTTGATCTGATTTCTCTCTACTGTGATATCTCTTACTTGTTCTAATACATAAGCACGTTATGTATTAGAACACGTACTTATGTATTAGAACGTTAAAACACATACCTTCTGTTGCTGCATTTAATGTTACATGATTTTTCTAGTAGTGGTAAGGGGTCGCTAGCTTAGCGTTAGCTTTAACTCTACCATGGCTACCCGTTCTGCTGTTTCTCTCTCTGAGTCTCCTCCTCTCTCCTGCTCTCTGTGTCAGATGTTCAGTTACTCCTCTGTATCCTTTAGTGATAATGGTACGTGTAATAAATGTAGCATTTTTGTAGCTTTGGAGGCGAGGGTGTCGGGAATTGGAGGCCCGGCTACGCGCTGTTGAAAAACCAGCAGATAGCCGAGGCCCCTTAGCCAGCGCAGAGCCACCGAGGGTAGCTCCCAGTAGCAGTCCTTCAGCAGACCCTGCGCAGTCGGGGGCCTCAGGTCGGCTGAGTGACGGTACGTAGAAAGCATAGTCCTAGATCCCAGCCCACAGGTCACCACCAACCCGTGTGCGTTTCTAACAGATTTTCCCCGCTTAGCGACACACCCGCTGAGAAGCCAACTCTGATAATTGGCAGCTCCATAGTCAGAAACGTGGCACTAGAGACACCAGCGACCATAGTCAAATGTCTGCCAGGCGCCAGAACGGGCGACATCAAATCCTACCAGAAACTGCTGGCTAAGGATAAGCGTAAATACAGTAAGATTGTTATTCACGCTGGCGGTAATGACACCCGGTTACGTCAATCGGAGGTCACCAAAGTTAGTGTTGCTTCGGTGTGTAAGTTTGCCAAAACAATGTCGGACTCAAAAATTTTCTCTGGTCCCCTCCCCGATCTGACCAGTGACGACATAATTAGCCGCATGCTGTCATTCAACCGCTGGCTGTCTAGGTGGTGTCCAGAAAACAATGTGGGCTACTTTGATAATTGATGAACATTTTGGGGAAAACCTGGTCTGATGTGGAGAGACGGCATCCATCCCACTTTGGATGGAGCAACTCTTCTTTCTAGGAATCTGGCCGCATTTATTAGTTCTCCAAAACTCTGACAACCCAGGGTTCATACTAGGAAGCAGGGTCGTAGTTTAACACTCCTCTCTGCACCTTCTTTACTGCTACCCATCCATTACCCTATTAAGACCAAAACTGAATAGATTAAAAAATAATCTAAAAGGAGGAAATCATGAAAATCTCATAGAAATAAACACAACTGAGACTGAAAATAAAAATAAAACAATTAAATGTGGCTTATTGAACATAAGATCTCTCTCTTCAAATACTTTGTTAGTTAATAACTTGGTTTGTGAAAGATTTATTTATTTTGTCTCACAGAAACCTAGCTGCAGCAAGAGGATTATGTTACTATAAATGAGTCAACTCCTACTATGTATTTAAATTTTCACATTCCTCAAAATACTGGGCAAGGAGGAGGAGTAGCAACCATCTTTCAGTCCGATTTATTGATTAGTCCCAGACCAATTAATAGCTACAACTCTTTTGAATATTTAACCCTTAATTTTTCTTATCCAAATTGCAAAGCACTAAAACCACTTCTGTTTGTTGTTTTGTACCGTCCACCAGGCCCTTACTCTCAATTTTTAGAGAAGTTTTCAGACTTTTTATCTGATTTAGTGTTAAATACAGATAAGGTTATTATAGTGGGGGATTTTAACATTCTGTCACGGTGTGGTTTTGGGGTTGGACCAAAGCGCAGACAAGAGCTTGGCAGCACCATTGTGAAATCCAGAGCTTTATTCAAAGTATAAAAAAAAAAACTTAATCCAAAAATTACAAGGCTGAACACTGCAGGATCATGGCATGGACGAGGGTAGCGAGCATGAGCGAGTTGTAACGCAAGGAACCACCAAAGCATAGTGAAACAAACCAACTAATATACAGAGAGAGACAAAGGCAAGTAATCAAGGACAGGTGTGACAAGGAGGCAGAAGGAACAGGTGAGACAAATACAAAGATTGGGCATTAGTGAAGTGACTAACAATAAAGAGAAACATAGGCCAAGATAAATAATCAAAAGCATAAGAAAACTAGAATAACCATGAACTAAAGTAAACAGAAAAACTAGAGGGAACATAGGAACAACAACAACCTAAGAACAAACAAAGAGCCCATAAAGACACCCTAAGTACAAAGTAACAAAACTAAAACACTGACTGAAATAAACAGGGAATGAAGCAGGGAATGTGAGGACTAAAATAAATACAAACCAAGATGAAAGAATAACTAAAGCTGGCCTAACAGGAGGGAGAAATAGAACTATAGAAACTAAACATAAGAGAACTATGCTACAAAGAATAGTATAAAGGGAACGAACACAGAATATAAATAAAATACCGGAGGGGAACCAGGACGAGGAGGAACAGAGAAAAATAAACTAATAAACAAGAAGAGTGCACAGTGAACAAATACCTAACCATAAATAAACACTAGGAGGCAGTAGAAGGAAATAAACAATCAGGGGCAAGAGAAAACAAACAAACAACCATAACTACTAAATCAAAACAAAATCCAAAATGTCCAAACCCTGACACATTCATGTTGACACTGAAAGTGATAGCCTAAATATAGCCTTTAATGCTATCTTAGACTCTATTGCCTTTGCTCAAAACATTAGCAAACCTACCCACCTTGGTCTTCCTTCTCTGGACCTTGTGCTGACATATGGCATTGAGTGTAAAGAAATAACAATATTTCCTCATAACCCTGTCCCGTCTGACCATTTTTTAATAACCTTTAATAACCTGAGTTTAATTTAACCAAGTACTCCATACCTGAAAGAAAGTTTCACTATAATAGATCATTATCAGAGAATGCTTTAACAACCTTCAAAGAATCTGTTCCACTTTTAATTTCCTCATTATCACAGAAAAACACAGTGGAGGGCAATAATTTTGTTTCTTCCCCTTCATAAATTGATTCTCTTGTTCACAGTGTTACTTCCTTATTGCGTGGTGCATTAGACAATGCAGCCCCCTTGAAAAAGAAGGCAATTATTCAAAGGAGGCTGGCTCCCTGGTTTAATTCAGAGCTGCATACTTTAAAGCACAATGTTAGAAAATTGGAGAGAAAATGGTACTCTACACACCTAGAGGATTCCTAGTTAATCTGGAAAAATAGCCTACTGTTGTATAAAAAGACACTTCGCCAAGCTAGAACAGCTTATTTCTCATCATTAATAGAAGAGAACAAGAATAATCCTAGGTTTCTCTTTAGTACAGTTGCTAAACTTACGTAGAGTCAAAGCTCTGTTGAGCCATCCATTCCCTTAGCTCTCAGCAGTCATGACTTTATGGGATTCTTCTCAAATAAAATTGATTCTATTAAAAATAAAATCTTTGACATACTCCCGAAGATGATTACTTCATCCTCAGCAAGTGAGACAACATTGGAGGTAACTGTAGAACCTGATCTGTGTTTGGACTGTTTTGATTCTGTGGAGCTTCCTGAGTTATGTGTCAGGTGCGGTGTAACGGAGGACCCCGGAATGCAAACGGACAGGCAGCATGACGGTAAGTGAAATGATTTAATTAACAAAACTTACTACAGCAGGTGGGGGAAAAACAGACATGGACAGGCAGGCAAGAACGGCATGAACTAGCTGAACACAGGGTGACATGATCTGAAATGTTTCCACGAGGACTGAACAGAACAGAGGTCTATATATGGAGCAGGTGAAACGAGGAGACTGATTTGCTTTATAATAGAATTTTTCTTATCAAAGTGGGAGAAAAATTCACTCACAATAAGAGAAAATCCGGACTTTGTGTTTATAAGTTTTATTCAAAGGCATTTCTGCGTTTGAAGACCCTGTCACTGACGTATCAGTGAAACAGAGCCCAGAGTTTACAGAGTTTACAGTTTACAGACAGTATTTAAACAGTATGTGGGTGTTACCTCAGCTTCAAAGAATTTAACTTTATGGCCCCTAAACCCTTCCCAGGATAGAGGTAAGACAATTATTTATGAGGACAACCATCTGCTCTTCCTCAGGCACAACCCCCCAGGATGTGTTTTAACCATTAAACTTCTGGTAATGGTTTAGAGTCCATCTACTCTAAATACCAGAACACTAATAAAAACACTGAAATCAGAGGAGAGAGGTCAATGAAAGTTCACAACAATTTGGAATACTTTGGAGCACTAAATCAAGAATTTCCATAACAGCTTAGTGCAGGTGAACCGAATAAAGTTAATTGACAAACAGGACAGAACACAACGTGACTGGAGCAAAACAGAAATTCAAGGATACAAACTAATAGAAACATAACTAGAAAAACATTAAACTAAAGCATAACCAGATCCAAAAACCTAACTTGACAATACATGAACTAGAAGACAAAAACTAAAGCATGACCAGGAAAATAATAAACAGAAGCATGATTCAAAACCTTAACTGTGAGAAACATATGAGGAAAAACCCACAACCAAAAACCAAACAACCCCAAATTATAACATTATCAAAAATATTAGTGCCATCAAAACCTTCAACTTGTACGTTAGACCCAATCCCAACCAAATTATTTAAGGAAGTGTTCCCTCTGATTACCAGCCTCATTTTAGATTTGATTAATTTATCCTTAGTAAATGGATATGTACCACAACCTTTTAAGGTAGCTGTAATTAAACCTTTACTTAAGAAACCTTCGCTTGATCGAGATGACTTGAAAAATTACAGACCTATATCCAATCTTCCATTCTTATCTAAAATTCTTGAGAAAATAGTTGCTAATCAAATGTGTGAGCATTTACACAGCAATGACCTGTTTGAAGAGTTTCAGTCAGGTTTCAGAGCTCTGCTGAAAGTCACTAATGATATTCTTATGGCCTCAGATAATGGACTTGTGTCTGTACTGGTTCTGTTACATCTCAGTGCTGCATTTGATACAGTCGATCACAATATTCTCTTAGAAAGGCTGGTATATGCTGTAAGGATCAGGGGAACAGCGCTAGGCTGGTTTAAATCTTATTTGTCTGACAGACTCCAGTTTGTTCATGTAAATGATAAATCATCTTTAAACTCCAGGGTTAATTGTGGAGTACCACAGGGTTCAGTACTTGGGCCAGTTCTCTTTACTATATATATGCTTCCATTAGGTAAAATTATCAGGCAGCATAGGATAAATGTTCACTGTTATGCTGATGATACTCAGCTTTACTTATCCATAAATCTTGATGAGCCCAACCAGTTTAATAGACTACAAGCATGTCTTGAAGACATAAAAACTTGGATGATGATAGAGATATTTATTAAATAGTCAAGCTCAGAGGAACGACACAGAATCTGTTCAATTTCTTGCAAGCAAGGGTAGGCCACACTTTGCAGTGCAGAACTACAAATAGCAGACGCCTTGTCTCCTTTATTTTATAGCACAAACAGTTTGAGTGTGTGTGTGTGTTACAAAGGTGGGAGTGTAAAAAGGAACAGTTGGTGTCCCGAAGATACAGCTGGTTTCGGGGAGTATGCATTCCTTAAAAGGAGATAACAGAACTCAGCCTCGCACAGTCTGTATGCTGAGTTCACACAAAGGACAGACATACATATTTTACATGAGTGATAAAGAACAAAAATAAGTTTTCCATCGCTTCTTATCACGAATATAGTATGATTAAACATATTAAACATATTGAAAAGCACTCTGTGTAAGCGAAAAACCCGCGACGGTAAGCATGATTATGTTTTTGTAGGACAGGTCTTGTGTTTTGTGGGAAGCTATTTGTTCCAATGCTGCTTGTATGTCCACTTCCTCAATTTTGGCTTCGTCAGCCTCATGAGTTGAGGAAGGAAGTGGGGGCTGTGGCTTTAGTTGTCAATTTTGTGTCGAGTTGGGGTTATACACCCATTTCTCTCTACAGTCTCTTTTGAGATGTCCAGGCTTGCCACAGTTCCAGCAGGCGTCATCACCTTGATTGTAACCCTGCAGGTTAGTTCTGCATTCCCTTGCATAATGCCCCATTTTACCACACCTCGAACAGACATTGTTTCGATTGTGGCTTTGTTGCGGGCCTCTTCTTCTTCCCCCACGGCCTCTAAATCCTCCTCGTCTTCTGTTTCTGTTTGTATCTGAAATGTGCACTATTAAGCCATCCTGCACCACAAATTTATCAGTCTTCTTATTTTGCTGAGTTCTGTGGGCATGTTGAGCGTACTCGAGTGCTTGGGTGACAGTTCCTGTATTTTGATGCACCCAATATTTATCTATGTATTTTCTTAGTTCTGATTTTAATCCTTGAATAAATGCTCTCTTTAACTGCTGTTGATATGCACTATTGGCGTCATTATCAGGTTGTATAGCTGAATTTGCTCTGAAAACTGCTCTCATTCTGTCTAAGAAATCTTGTGGATCTTCCTCGTCTTTTTGTCTACACTGGGAGATTTTTTCCATAATCAGCAGCTTGCCTGTATTGATTTCTGATTCTTTCATACAGTGGGTTTAAGGCATCCTGCAGCTCAGTGCGACCAGGACCATCGGGAGGAAGTGTGTCTCCGTTCCCGTCATTTCCAGTGAAATCACCAAACACTCTGGACCATTTATGCCCAAATATTTGAGCCAAACATTGTAACATTTCTCTTCCGTTTAAATGGAAGCGGTCTTTTAACTCGTTTAATGCAGCCAGAAATTAATCTGTTCCGTGTTCTATTGGTGGGATGGCCTTTAACGCGGCAGATCTGTCCTCCTGAGTCCAGGGCCTGTACACAAGGATTGTTCGTGCCTCGGGATGTTGAGCATCTCCTGGAAGCCTTGGATTAGCCACTTCTACTAGAGGAAATGTGTCCTCTTCTAAATTTTTACCAGAAGGAAGAAACCTATGTTCATAGGCTTTTAATTCCTGAATGGGGTAAAGGGATTCTGTTTTAGATTCAACTGTGTTTTTTCTATTCTTACTTCTTGTTTGGACTCTGTCCCAACTGTGAGAAAGTGGGGACCAGAGGGAAGGCCCTGCGGAATTATTTCCTTCCCTGTTGTAAATGGGTTATTAGTAATTGGCCCTTGTTGTATTCTTATGGGGGTTTGAAAATTCACTCGTCCCGCAGCCCCTCCCGCTTGTGGTGCAAGTGGGGCGGCAGGAGGCTGTAAATTAGATTGTGGCTGAGGCTGTCTGTGGGCAGCGACTGTTTCCTCATCGGGGCTTATTAACGCTGCGGCCAGCTTCTGTCTGCGTTTCTTCCCTTTATCTTGTCTCTGCATGTCTCTTAATCTACTTTGCTCCAACCATATGGCTGAAAGTTTATACTCTATCAATCTAAGTTCCTTTTTACGCAGGTTCTTGGTTTGCATGATTTCTAATTTTAAATCTGCCTGTAGTTTTAGAATATCTTTTGTTTCTAACCTGCCTGAGAACCCATGCTTCTCATTCCATCTGTGGCAAATTTTTCCTGCTCCTTCTACATAATTCTCCATAAACTTCATCACCCTCTGGGTCTTTACATTTACTCTGTTCTTTCCCCATTCTCCCCTTTTATTTATTTTTACTTTAAACAGACTATGAAATATTTCCCAGACAGAAATTCACTGGCATGAGATTCAAGGAGAGGATATTAACACGCCCTTCTACTGCAACTTGTTTGCAACGGTGTTAATTTTCTGGGATTGAACCCGACCTTTTTCTCCAAAAATCACCAGTAGGTCTTTCTGATCAGGGCAAAGAAAAACACAGGATTAGCAGAATCTTCCTATGATTCTTTTAAAAGCTTAGTCCTCCAATCACACACAACACTCACACAGACAGTAAATTGCGGCCGACTGTCTTTTTTTATTATTTATCTATTTAGACACGGTTGATTTCGGCTAACTCTAACCTATTTTATTCCCTTATAGTGGTACCACCCAGTCGTCTTTAGGATCTCCTTTCAGCAAGATCTACCAAATTTAACAGTCCCCTTTTCCAGGGGGAACAAAACCCTATCCAATTACTGACCCCTTTTGTGGCGGGTCACTACCTGCGTCTGTTAATCACTTTCTTAAAACACATTTATCTTTAAAACAAAACCTCTCACCTCTGAGCTGACTTCTAGGTGACTCTTTTGGACCCCAAGAGTCACCCGGCGTCGAGCGAAGCAATAACCCACCGGCCTGATGCGAATTCACACACCGGGGCTTTCAGCCACCGTCCTGGGGCAGCCGTACGGTAGCGCTTCCTCGGCGTCAGGGAGTCCCCAGGATCCTTGCGTCACTGTAAAAGATAGATAATCTTATTAAACAATCCGGCTGAAGGACCAATTTAAATGATAGAGATATTTATTAAATAGTCAAGCTCAGAGGAACGACACAGAATCTGTTCAATTTCTTGCAAGCAAGGGTAGGCCACACTTTGCAGTGCAGAACTACAAAGAGCAGACGCCTTGTCTCATTTATTTTATAGCACAAACAGTTTGAGTGTGTGTGTGTGTTACAAAGGTGGGAGTGTAAAAAGGAACAGTTGGTGTCCCGAAGATACAGCTGGTTTCGGGGAGTATGCATTCCTTAAAAGGAGATAACAGAACTCAGCCTCGCACAGTCTGCATGCTGAGTTCACATAAAGGACAAACATACATATTTTACATGAGTGATAAAGAACAAAAATAAGTTTTCCATCCAACAGATGACTTTAAATTTTCTGCTTCTAAATTCAGACAGGACAGAAGTTGTCGTCTTTGGACCGGAGTCTTTAAAAAAGAAACTGCTTAGTCAATCACTTAACCTGGATGGCATTAAATTGATCTCCGGTAATAAAGTAAAAAACCTTGGTGGTATTTTTGACCAGGACATGTCATTTAAATCCCATATTAAACAGGTTTCAAGGATTTCCTTCTTTCACCTCCGGAACATTGCCAGAATTAGAAATATCCTATCCAGGAGTGACGCTGAAAAACTATTCCATGCATTTGTTACTTCAAGGCTGGAGTATTGTAATTCTTTACTATCAGGATGTCCACAAAATGCGGTTAAAAGCCTTCAGCTGATTCAAAATGCTGCAGCAAGAGTTCTGATGAAAATTAAAAAGAGAGATCATATTTCTCCTATTTTAGCTTCCCTTCATTGGCTCCCTGTTAAATCCAGAATAGAATTTAAAATTCTCCTCCTCACATATAAAGCCCTTAATGATCTAACTCCATCATACATCAGAGATCTGATTGTTCCATACGTTCCTAACAGAGCACTTCCTTCTCAGACTGCAGGTTTACTGGTGGTTCCTAGAGTCTTTAGAAGTAGAATGGGAGGCAGATCCTTTAGTTATCAGGCTCCTCTCCTGTGGAACCAGCTCCCAGTTTTAGTCCATGAGGCAGACACCCTGTCTACTTTTAAGGCTAGGCTTAAAACTTTCCTTTTTGATAAAGCTTATAGTTAGAGTGGCTTAGGTTATCCTGAGCTATCTCTGTAGTTATGCTGCTATAGGCTTAGGCTGCTGGAGGACATAAAGACCACTTTCACCCTCTTCGCTACATTCTCACAATACTCTCCAATTGTGCATTATTTGCTGTTATTTCCGCTTTTAACTTTGTTCTCTCTCTTTTCTCTTCCTAGAAGCTACACCTGGCCTGACTCTGTGTCTACCTGTGACACCTTTCTGGAGAGGGGCATCGTCCAAGCTTCTGCTGGCAACAACTTAATGGTCACCCTCTACCGATGATACACATGGCCCTGTCTTTCAGTGTTTAACCCTTTCTCTCTCCTAGACATGGCGATTGACTGAGCTTTTATTGTAACTAGTTATATGTGCTTTCTTTCAGATTCTAACCTTGAAAACTGGCTCAGAGTTTATCTGTTCTTTCTTTCTAGATGAAACGACTAAAGGAGCTACATCCATTAACATTTACTTTTCCTTCCCATAGAAAGTACTCCTGGATCAGTGCTTCTTTGTTCTCTTTGTGTCTCTGCTCTGTTCTCTCTAACCCCCAGTCGGTCGTGGCAGATGGCCGTTCACACTGATCCTGGTTCTGCTGGAGGTTTTTTCCTGTTAAAAGGGAGTTTTTCCTCTCCACTGTCGCTACATGCATGCTCAGTATGAGGGATTGCTGCAAAGTCAACGCCAGTGACTGTCCACTGTCTCTACATGCCCATCCGGGAGGAGTGAATGCTACAAATCTCTGACTCAGTGCAATCTGCTGGGTTTCCTTAGACAGAAAAACTTTTTATCCAATTTAAATAAATAACTAAATCTGACTGCACTGTTCAATGGTTAGGACTAATTGGAATGTATGTACCTGACCATTGTGAAGTGCCTTGAGACAACATGTGTTGTGAATTGGCGCTATATAAATAAACTGAATTGAATTGAATTGAATTAACCCTAAGAAAAAACTAAGAATCTCAACACAAATAATGAACAGGAACAGAATAATAAGGTCATCAACCCAAAATAATCCAAATACAAAACCAAAACACAAAGAGCCATTTGCATTTGCATACACTAGTCCATCAGTCTACAATGAGAACGATTATTCAGTGTTGTTAATTTTCCCATGAGTTGATCCCCCAGCAAATACTGTAAACTCTACAATAAATAAAGCTAATTGTGTGATAGCCTAAACTGAGTCTGTGATCCCAGACGCTGGTGCTAATCTACAACTGATTGTACTATAAAATACAACAGCATGCCAAAGGAGACCAAAAAACATGAAAACCATGATTTAAGGAACCTTAAAAGAACTGCAGAGAATCCTCAATGAGTGGACCAAACATCCTGTACATACACTGACAGTAACTGCAGCAGGTCGATGTATAGTTGCACTAGTTTGACTGATCAATTTACAGAGCTGTCACCACTGGGTTCCATATTGTTGGACAGTCCCTCTTCATAAGAGGAAGCCAAAAATCTGCATTTCACTACAATTTACTACAGTTCCTGCAGTACTGTTAATAAACAAGGAGTCCCTCCATTAGGTAGGAGAACCTTAAAAATGTTGGTCGGACAGAAAAGCAATTACACTTGTACCTTAGCTCCTCTAAACTGGTCCTGAAAGGATACAGACATTCAAGGTTTACTAAAGGCCTTTCTTTTGGAGCATACTGTCAGAATTACTGTGTGGAAGCGAGCAAACAGAGTATTTATTTATCCAAATTTGACATCTGCACTGATAGATCATGCCAGCTCAGTGTTGACCTGTGAAAAGTTTTAAAATGGTAAAAGGTAGCAAAGGTAAAATACTTTCTAAACCATGGAACACAGTAAAGAAACAAGAATGACTTTTTTCAGTTTTTTTCCCCACCTCTCTAATTGTCTCTGTCTGTGTTCGACAGAGCCTTTTTGAAGGACAGGGTCCCTCATTAGCCATTCACACCCAGGGCTCGCTCCAATTGGGCTGCCTAAAGAATCTGAAGGCAATGCAATTGTGTAATTTGCACACAAAGTGGTCGGGATTGATCCAAAATAAACCTCTCAACTTTAAATGTGGGGGTGAGGAGAGGGAGGGCGTATAATTGCATCATTTAGTGAATTGATTGGCTGAGAGTCGATGGAAGGGAATCAGGAAGCAGCAGATAAACGGTGACAGCAGCGCCTTTTAGAGCGGGGACCCGTCGATGCAAAGACACACACAACTCGAGATGCAGAAACACACACAAACGGGGTAGAAGCAAGGATATCCACACAAACACAAACTGAAAAAGTACACAGGGAGAGACGCAGCAGATAAACTGGGACACAAACAGACATTAGAATGACCCACACACAGAGTGAGATTAGACAACACAAAGAGAGTCCAGGTCCACATCACACACTCAGTGCTGCAGGGCTGGACAATGGAAGACAGAATTAGAGGTTACAATAGATTTCATTAAGCCAAACTAGACTTAACGAGACAATCAATATGTCATAATTAAAGCGAGGAGGCTGAGAGCGACTTAGACTCTAAATGATGACTGCTCTTATTAAGATGGAGCAGATAGAGAAAGGCTGTGTGACAATGGAGCTCTATAACTACCTACCATTGCCAGCCTTTGTACTCAAACTGGCCTTTCACTGAGACGGACCGATAGGAGGGTAGGAGTGAAGCCGAGGAGGATAGAGGAGGTGTATGGCTTTCAGTTGGCTGCAGATGGAGAAAAGAAGAAGTGATCTGGGATGATGTGAATGATGATGCTCAGTCTTTGTTTAACTTCTTATTCCTTCTATACTTGATTTTCCACTGACTCCTCGCTGAACAAAGCTCAGATAGAGCGTATCACTCCATTCTGTTTAGGTCAATGAAAACCAACAGAATGGAGCAGATTGCACCAGATCTGTTTAACAGCTCCAGGCCTAAACATATAGTCAGTTTATTTTAATTATTCTGTATGTTAAGCCACAAGAAAAACACAAGACATCCTGTCCAGTTTTATCCCACAGCTCTTCGGACTTAGAACACTTGGTCCAGGGTGACATGTAACGGTGGCAGATACATACCATAGACAAAACTTCTTTAAAGCAAGAGTTGAGGTCTTGATAGGAAGCAAATAAGATGCAGGTGAGATCTGATACAGCCACTATGTAGTCGATGCCCACTAGAGGGAACATACTAATATCCACCAAAAGATTTCTATGTTTGTGTGTGGAACATCTCTGGCTCTGAATTTAGAGTGGGTGGTGTACAAATCAGAACTTTATTGATTTGATCCCCATCATCTTCAGACAATAAGATTGTTTCCTAAAAACACATCTGTGCTATGACTGCTTGTGAGATCTTTTTCAAGGTTTTTGCAGTCCACAAATTACATTTTGTGACAATATGTGCTCACATTAATTCAGCTTGCAGCATGGAAGCAGTGAGTGACAGGATCACAGTTGGTTAGAAAGGAACCCTGGGAGGAGATGGGGGTTAATGGGTCAAGCACAGGTTAAAGAGCTAAACCTTGAGGCTAAGTGCTACACCAGTGTACACACACTCTATTGGACTATCTCCTTCCACTGCTTTGATCCTCAGTTTTTATTAGTTAACTGCTTAAAGCTGTTTTTTATTTCGCGGGAAAATGGCTTTTTGGGAATTTCCTCTACATATAGGCAGCATTCAACTTGTGTATGAACTATTTGACTTTTTGCATTTTTTTTTTGCACATTTGAAACCACATGTTTACATACACAAAGTACACTTCATTCATTAATATGAGATGTTGTGTTTAAGAAGTAGCTATCAAAAAGCATCTCAGTCCGACAGGCGATTATTAGACTGGGATAGGAAGGTGTGTACACACCTGACCATTTCCACCAGGTATGTCAGGAGGGATGGACCAAAATTCTAGCAAAGTGAGAAGCTTGTGGAAGGAAACCCAAAAAAATTCCCCTGAAGTCATACAGTTTAGAAGTCAATTCCGCAAAATAATATTCCATTAAATATACAACCAAAAAAAAAAAATGTATTCAATAAATTTGAATATTACTTCATTTATTTCAGTAACTCAGTTCACTGAAGTGAAACACACTATGTAGGTTAATTCCACACAGACTGATGTTTTTAAGCCTTTAGTTTCTGTTAATTATGATGATTTTCTGGTAACTGTTATGATTCTGGCACGTCTGCTCTACCCTGTCTCTCTGGCTGCAATCAGCAGATGAGATGCACCTGGTGACTGCTGCAGTGCAGTGCAATCTGTGGCATTCCAAGCACCTGTGTCTTCCCTGATATATACTGACTCTGACAAGCAGACGGTGCCAGATTTTTGAAAGCCATTGTGTGAGTAGATATCCAGCGTTCCTTCCTGACTGATCGTTGTTTTGACCTTGCCTAGCCTCTTGGATTTTTGCCTCTGTCTGCCCCTTGTCGGACTGTTTGGATTTTGGTTTTGACCCTGTTTCCTGGATCTGATTTATGCGTCTGCCTGCCCCTTGCCTGACGTCTCTTGTTCCGATCATTGACCCTGTTTCTGTCCCTGGATTATTGAATCAGCCTAGCCCTTGGATTATTCAGCCAAAAGTCACCTGTCTCTCTCACCTGCACTGTGGAGATCCCTGCCTTCTACCCACTGAGGTTTCCCCTCTGGGTTTCAAGTTTAACCCAAGACAAGAACAGGTTAGTGACTTTTCTGATCCTTGCAAGATTTGGAGAAACTACAAGTCACTAATCCTTCTTTCTGCTTCAGTGATTCCTGGAAGCTGTGTGGAGTTTAACCTGAGTGACGTTTTCCTGTGGCTGAATAAACTTTTTAATCTTTCAGTTCTATGTCTGGCTGAATCTTGGGTCCGCCTTTTTCTAATTCGTAAGAAAAAATCTGGCCAAAAATGGACCCATCGCCAGCACAGCAGTGGCGCATCCACGTTGATGAGACCCTTTCCTTGCTGGGTTCCGGCATGAAGGAAATAATTTCCACATTACGTTCTGGCAATCCTGTCTCCAAGCCGCCACCGTCACAAATTAACCACGCCCAAGTGACACAGACAACAGCAGAGGTAAGGGAGCCACGCCTATCTCCGCCTGAGATGTTCAGGGGAGACCCAGACCAGTGTCGAGCTTTCCTAACTCAGTGTGAGATTCATTTTGAGCTTCAGCCGTCATCCTTTCCCACTGAGCGCTCCAAGGTGGCTTTTGTTATATCTCTGCTGGCAGGAAGGGCGAAGCAGTGGGGGACTGCTGAATGGCATAACAGGTCTGCATCTTGTAACTTCTATGAAACTTTTTCCAAGGAACTCATTCGAGTTGAATTGAATTGAATTGAATTGAATTGAATTGAGTTTTTAACTCTGTTCTTCCAAGTCGTGAAGCCGCAAGAGGCTTACTGTCCCTCAAACAGGGTGATCAGCCTGTCTTGTCCTATATAATTGACTTTCATTTGCTGGCCGCAGATAGCCGTTGGAATGAGGCAGCACAAATGGATGCATTTATGCAAGAACTGAACGCAGAAATCAAGGATGAGTTAGCGACCCGTGACTACCCCTCCTCCCTGAAACAGCTCGAGGATCTTGCTGCTCGCATAGATGTTCGGCTGGCAGAGAGAAGGAGGGAGAAGCGACATGAGGTGGGTCGTCCCTCATTTCAGGGTCCGGCACACCTGCGTGAAAGAAGGAGCCGGTCACCTCTCACTGAGGAGAACGATGATTGTGAGCCCATGCAGTTGGGCAGAACCAAGATTACCCCTGAGGAGAAAGATCGTCGGAGGAAGTTCAAGCTCTGTTTTTATTGTGGAAAGAAAGGACATTTAGCACTCAGATGTCCATTAAAAGGACATGCTCAGCAGAGGAGGGGAGGTCTCTACTGAGCCGAAGCCAGCTAACTGCCTCCTCCTTGTTTCCTGCTTGTTTTCAAACCTCTTCCATGTCTCTCCAGGGGGCCGTGTTTATTGATTCAGGAGCAGACACTGAATTCATGGACGAAACATTCGCAAATAAGAACAGCATAAAACTCATTCCGTCAGCTGACACACGAAACGTGCTAGCATTGGATGGTCACAGCATGAACAATTCACACCTCAGGACGGAGGAAATCATCAAGTTGGAGGTAATCATCAAGAAAAAGTAACTTTCATGATCATTAATTCACCTGAACTTCCTGTAGTCTTAGGGGCCTCCTGGTTGCAGAAACACAACCCTCACATTGACTGGAAGAAGAAAGAGATTCGGGGTTGGTCTGAGTCATGTTCCGCTCCCTGCCTTTTGTCAGCTGCTATGGATGTCAGCATGGAGAATGAGGTCGAGGAAACATACCCGGATTTATCCAAGGTACCGCAAGAATACCATGACTTAAAGGAAGCGTTTAATAAGATCAAGGCCATAGCTCTGCCACCCCACAGACCATATGATTGTGCTATTGATTTGCTTCCTGGCACTTCATCCCCCAAAGGCAGGCTTTACTCGTCTGGTCCAGAGCACAGGGCCATGAAGAAATATGTTGATGAGGCATTAAAGGCAGGACAAATTCAACCTTCTTCCTCTCCTGCAGGTGCTGGTTTCTTTTTTTGTTGGGAAGAAGGATGGTTCGTTGAGACCATGCATTGATTATAGAGGCCTTAATGAGATAACAGTTAAAAATAGATACCCCTTACCATTAATGAACACAGCTTTTGATCAGATCCAGGGAGCCAAGATATTTTCTAAGCTGGATCTAAGGAATGCTTATCATCTGGTCCGAATCAGAGAACGGGATGAGTGGAAGACGGCTTTTAACACGCCTACGGGCCATTATGAATACAAGGTCGTGACATTTGGACTTACTAACGCTCCTGCAGTTTTTCAGTCATTGGTCAATGACGTTCTAAGAGACATGGTGGGTCAATTCGTGTTTGTCTACCTTGATGACATATTAATCTATTCTCAAGATCTGGATACCCACAGGAAACATGTCAGAGCTGTTCTCCTGCGTCTTCTGCAAAACCAGTTGTTCGTCAAGGCAGAGAAATGTGAGTTTCACACCACTACTACATCCTTTTTGGGCTTCATCATTTCCCCAGGTCAAGTGATTGTCGATCCCTCTAAAGTAAAGGCCATCTTGGAATGGCCTGTCCCCACTGATCGTAAGCAGCTTCAGAGATTTCTGGGATTCGCAAACTTCTATATGAGGTTTATTAGAAATTACAGCCTGGTTGCTACCCCCCTGAACGCTCTTACCTCTTCCAAGACAAGATTTGTATGGAATAAGGATGCAGAGAAGGCCTTCAACAGGTTAAAGGAACTCTTCACGTCAGCTCCAGTGCTACGGTCTCCTGACCCAGAAAGACAGTTTATTGTGGAGGTGGATGCCTCAAGTACTGGGGTTGGAGCCGTGTTAAGCCAGAGAGGTGAGGATGATCGTGTTCACCCATGTGCCTTCTTCTCAATGACTCTGTCACAGGCTGAGTGGAATTACGATGTGGGAGACAGAGAGTTGCTGGCCGTCAAGTTGGCATTGATGGAGTGGAGACATTGGCTGGAAGGGACTAAGGAGCCATTTATGGTGTGGATTGACCATAAGAATTTGGAGTACCTGAAATCAGCAAAACGGCTGAACCCCAGGCAGGCAAAGTGGGCTCTGTTTTTTGGTCGTTTTAATTTCTCACTGTCTTAGAGGCCAGGGAGTAAAAATGGCAAACCTGACGCCCTGTCCCGGATTCAAGAGCCCGCAGAATCTCAGTCTGCAGGTGAAGAGGATTTTATCCTTCCTGAGGCCGTCAGGTTGTCTGTGTCCCGAGTTGAGGTGGAAAGGGAGGTCCAGGAGGCCATCAGGGATCTGCCTATCCCACTATCATGCCCACCGGACCGCTGTTTTGTTCCCGAACGCCTTGTGCCAAAGGTACTGGAGTCTTGTCATTGCTCTCGTCTTGTTTGTCATCCTGGAATCAGCAGAATGATTCAGACTGTACAAGCTCAGTTTTGGTGGCCATCGCTTGTGAAGGATGTCAAAGACTATGTTTCTGCTTGCACTCAATGTTGTCAAGCCAAGTCTTCTCGTCGCCCCCCTCCAGGGTTGTTGCACCCATTGCCCATTCCCCCTCGCCCATGGTCACACATTGCTATGGACTTTGTAACAGGTTTACCGATGTCAAATGGTCACTCTGTTCTATTGACGATAATTGACAGATTTTCTAAGATGGTTTATCTGGTGCCCCTGGAGAAGCTCCCGTCTGCAAAGGAGATGGGTGAGATATTGACCAGAGAAGTTTTCAGGCTCCATGGAA
Organism: Crenichthys baileyi; assembly: GCA_036173005.1. NCBI lineage: Eukaryota > Metazoa > Chordata > Actinopteri > Cyprinodontiformes > Goodeidae > Crenichthys > Crenichthys baileyi. Next base: position 352,958 of record JAHHUM010001194.1, read on the forward strand.
TACCTACTGACATTGTTTCCGATAGAGGACCCCAGTTTGTGTCACGTTTTTGGAAGGAGTTCTGTTCTTTGTTGGGAATTTCTGTTAGTCTCTCTTCAGGGTTTCATCCTCAATCTGATGGCCAAACTGAGAGAGACAACCAAGAAGTGGAAACCAAACTTCGCATTTTGTGTGAGTCAGACCCGACCAAGTGGTCACAAAATTTACCCTGAACTCTTTGCAGTCAAGTGCCACTGGTTTGTCCCCTTTCCATGTTGTGTTTGGTTTCCAGCCACCCACGTTTTCCGTACAGGAGAAAGAGGCTAATGTTCCATCTGCCCAAGCAGCTGCCTTAAGATGCCAAAGAATATGGAGAAAGGCCAGGAGGTCAATGATCAGAATGTCACTGGTTCAGTCAAGAACGGCCAACCGGAGACGGATCCCTGCCCCTAAGTACCATGTGGGGCAGAAAGTTTGGCTCTCCGCCAAAGACCTGCCGTTACGGATAGAGTCCCGGAAGTTGGCACCCCGATTTGTTGGACCGTTCCCTATCTCCAAGATCATCAACCCTGTCTCTGTACGGCTGAGATTGCCCAATTCCATGAGGATTCACCCCACGGTCCACGTTTCTCAGGTCAAGCCCTTCGTGGAGCCCCGACTCGATTTTCTAATTTGTTAAATACGAAAGGTGACGAAAAAAAAATCTATGACATTTACAAATCAAAATAATTTTGATAATCTTATGATCTAAAACAAAAGATGGTTTGGTCTGTTGGTCTGACATACAGTGAGAAACATATAAAAAAATGTCCAGGTTATGTAAATATTTAGTTTCAACTATATAGTTTAGTTAAAAAGACATTAACGGCATCTAAAGACAAAAAATTATTAATTTAAAAGGTTTTTCTTATTTTCTGTTGAGTACGGTAATTCAATTGTGATTCATTAGCACAATTACTACAAACAAGTTATATTCTTTCTAAAACATGTTGTTCTCATGTAGCTTATTTTCTATTCATGGATGAGTTTTAACATCAAACAGATCTTGTGACCAGTTCACAGTAGATACAAACTTTTTAACCATCTGTCATTGTTTTGTTAATTCTGTTTGGATGTGTTGTGCCTTTAATTTTTACAATAAAGAGCAGTTAGATAATAAACCCAAGTACCCAGGCCTTAGTCTATTTAGTTCTTTGCTCAGGGTTTTGCTTACCTTGTGAGCCTAAAAAATATTTATTGTATTTAGAAATATCTCAGACTGTAGAATTATTACATGTAGTCTGTGGAAAAATATATGTATTTTTGATACGGTGCTATTAGAACGTATTTGCCTCCTTTTAATAGTAGACAAAGATAACCTAAATACAGAATGGGATTTCAAATGTTGATTTCATCTATTAAGGGAAATAAGTTGTCCAAACCAACCTGGCTGTATGTGGAAATAGTAATTACTCCCAAGGCCTAATGTGTTAACTACTAACTGTGATTAACCATAATTCTTTTTGTGGCTAGTAAGCTAAATCCAGTTTACTAGCCACACCCTGGTCTGATTACTCCCTAACCTGTAGAATCAAGAAATCATTTAAATAGAACTCGTCTAACTACACGAAGTAGGCTCGGGCCATCTCTTGTTCAAGACCTTATGGGTGGTCGACTAGAAAGTCACCATTGTGAAGAGGCCATTACAGCATGCAAAAAAATATGAAATGAAATAACTAAAATGATTATTAATTAAAATGTGCAGGCCTGACCAGTGTCCTTTCCTCATACTCTGTACTGAAAATCAATAATAAAAAAATGCAGAAAGTAAACTGATAACAACCACACTCCCCACAGAGTTCACTGTGCCAATGTAAGGCAGGACACATCTCAGGCAGTGGTTGCTCTTGTCAGTAAGCTACAAAAAATCATTGTTGCCGTGATCATATCATGAAGGCCGTTCATGGTTGTGGCTCTCAGACAGCAGAAAAAAATGGAATAGAAAAAGAGGTCCTTGTGTAGAGGTATGTCATCTTTTTTAACAGTAAGCTATTTGACAAATACACCCTAATTTTTAATGCACATGCACAAACATATACTTAGGAAGATTATTTAGAATGTAATTTTGAGCTTTAATTTCTTGAACATTTTAATATTTATTTTCCTTTGTGCTGTTATATACAGTATATTATATATATATATTATATATATATATAGGGGGTTGGACAATGAAACTGAAACACCTGGTTTTAGACCACAATAATTTATTAGTATGGTGTAGGGCCTCCTTTTGCGGCCAATACAGTATATATATATATATATATATATATATATATACATACAGGGGTTGGACAATGAAACTGAAACACCTGGTTTTAGACCACAATAATTTATTAGTATGGTGTAGGGCCTCCTTTTGCGGCCAATACAGTATCTATATTATATATAATATAATATATATATATATATATATATATATATATATATATATATATATATATTATATATAAAAAAAATATATATTATATATTAATATATAAAATATACAATGGAATTTCCACTTGCGGATGAATAATGGTAAATTTTATATAAATATGTTTTTACATCTACATGTTTCTGTTTTTTCACCACTACAGTACCATGTGTAAACAACTGAATTTTATTTACCTCATTAAAATGTTTGATTTTCCCTTGGTCTCCATTTCATTAGGAATAAAATACGCTGCAGTTTATTTGCATTGAAATGCATTATAACTGGCAGGGAAACTCAGCAGACAGCCTGGGACACCTGGTCAATTGGAAGAGTCCCTCTGCACCCTCATTTGATCCAATCAGATCTGTTTCACCCATCACTGACTGCCAGCCTTGTGACCTGGGTATTTGAACTGAATAAAGAGGACCTTCTATTGTCACAGAGCAGCAGGTTAGGCTGCAGATATATTGCTGGATGAAGTCACATAATGTGCCGTATTGAAACCCACTGAACACAGTGAGATGAACAACGTTCATCTCTCTGTCATTTTCTAACATTTTCTCTTTTATTTGCACAGTAATAAAGAATGGGCTAATTAAGTTGTTATGAAAGGAATATTGTAAGCTAGAATAATTTTCTTCTCTAAATATCATTAGGGCAGGAATCAGGGTTTTGTGCTTACAGTTGCAGCCTCCACCTGCCGTGGGTTCACTACCCCCTCTTCAGAGCCTTTTCTCAGGGTAACTAGAGAAATATTGGGGATTCCGCCTGCAGTGTGCTTTAGTTTTTCAACGCTCTCCTCATGCTTTTCTCGATGACGCCAGGATATCCTACGTCATCTAATTACTTAGAGGACAATCATTAAGGTGTGCTGAGACTGTGGTAGACAAAACCACAATTTGTTCCTTTTCCTTCAATTAATTTATTGAGCAAATCTTAAACTAATCTTCTCCCTTAGATGTAGTGATGAGGAAGTGGCCAAACAACTGTGGAACTTAAGACAAAACCATTGATCTGTATTAGAAATGGCCATAGAATCTTACACTTTGGCTGCAGAATCAAGTTGGAACCCGCCAGCCCTTAAAGGGGTATTCCAAAATTCTCTCTATGAGAACATAAAAGCCAAATTAGCCTTTCGTGATGAACCTCATACTTTGAATGATCTAGTTAACTTGGCCATCCGCATTGATAACTGTCTTAGAGAGAGAATTAATAAAAAGATGGTTCAGTAACCTCAAACCCTCAGACATGAGAACCATGCACCTATTGTGACGTCATTAGGTCAAGAAGCTCAACATTTCTCCTCTTCAAACGGAACCCATGCAGTTAGGCAGAGAAAGAAACACAGCTCAACGACACAAAAGCTCAACGTCAGAGCGATGCCTTTATTGTGGAGAGCTCAGTCACTTCCGTGTACATTGTTCGGTGCGACCAAAAGAGTCAGCCCATCCAGTGGGTACTGGAGGGTGCTGTTCACCACCCCAATTATCCTCGCCTTCAGCTTCATGCCACAATCTGCATTGATCACAAACAACATCCTGTGTTAGCCCTGGTAGATTCTGGTTCTGAACAGAACCTCATTAACCCAAATCTATTCAATTCAATTCAATTCAATTCAGTTTTATTTATATAGCGCCAATTCACAACATATGTTGTGTCAAGGCACTTCACAATGTCAATTCAATCGAATCTTGCAGATTTCAAGTGAGGTATATACATTCCAATTAATCCTAACTATCAAACAGTGCAGTCAGATTCAGTTATTGCTACAAGTCAACAAACTAGAAACTCCAAATACCCATTCAGAACCTTTCTGCTCTGGATGGTAGTGCACTTCAAACTGTGCGTCAACAAACACACCCACTCCATCTCATTACATCGGGCAGCCACCATGAACTTATTTCTTTGTTTGTTTTTCCTAGTAAAGAAGCCCATATCATCCTAGGACATCCCTAGCTCAAAGCCCACAACCCACACATAAATTGGGCTGACTCCCGCATTGAAGCCTAGAGTTTACATTTCCATATTTCCTGTCTCCGCTCAGCCGTTCCTACCAGGTACATCAATCACAGTAACCCTGCATTCCCTCATGACCTATCTCATGTTTCTCCAGATTACCACGAACTTCAGAAGGTATTCAGCAAATACCTCGCACCTGACTTCCTCCTCATCGCCCTTACGATTGCTGCATTGATCTTCTCCCTGGTGCCCCATGACCCTAGGCCGTCTTTACAACATCTCCAACTCAGAATGAGAAACTATGGAGCAGTATATTAATGACTCCCTCAAAGCAGGTATAATCCATCCTTCTTCCTCTCCAGTCGATGCAGGTCTTTCCTTTGTCGAAAAAAAGATAAAACCTCAAGACCCTGCATCGACTACAGAGGATTAAATCAAATCACTAATAAAACCCATAAAAGACAAATTACAATGGTCCTTCAATGACTCTTGGAAAACTCTGTAACTTTTCTTGGCTTCATTTTTGAGGGTGGACAGGTGAAGGCAGAACTCAGCAAGATTCATGCCGTTATTGAGTGGCCTACTCCAACTACCAGGAAGCAACTTCAGCCCTTCCTAGGCTTTGCAAACTTCCAACGTCGCTTCATTTGGGACTACAGTAAAACTGCTTCACCTCTTACAGCCCTCACATTTACTGGAAGGACATTCAACTGGACTCCAGAGGCTGAGAGAGTCACTTCGTGTTTTCACTGTTGCACTCAGTGGATTGTTTGGTGTGTGAAGGCTCTCTCCATTGATCTGATTTTTCTTTACTGTGATATCTCTGACTTGTTCTAATACATAAGCACATTAAAACACATATTTTCTGTTGCTGCATTTAATGTTTGGGGACCCTCCGTGTCTTACACGATTTTTCTAAGAGTAGTAAGGGGTCGCTAGCTTAGCTTCAACTCCACCATGGGTACCCGTTCTGCTGTTTCTCTCTCTGAGTCTCCTCCTCTCTCCTGCTCTCTATGTCAAATGTTCAGTTACTCCTATGCCTTCTTTAGTGATAATGGTACGTGTAATAAATGTAGCAGTTTTGTAGCTTTGGAGGCAAGAGTGTCGGAATTGGTGGCCCGGCTCCGTGCTGTTGAAAAACCGGCAGATAGCTGAGGCCCCTTAGCCAGCGCGGAGCCATCGAGGGTAGGTAACTGTAGCAGTTCTTCAGCAGAGCCTGCGCAGCTGGGGCCTCAGGCCGGCTGGGTGATGTCCGTAGAAAGCATAGTCCCAGCCCACAGGTCGCCACCAACTCGTCTGAGTTTCTAACAGATTTTCCCCGCTCAGCGACACACCCGCTGAGAAGCCAAGTCTGGTAATTGGCAGCTCCAAAGTCAAAATCGTGTCACTAGAGACACCAGCGACCATAGTCAAATGTTTGCCAGGGGCCAGAACGGCTGGCTATGGATAAGCGTAAATACAGTAAAACTGTTATTCACGTTGGCGGTAATGACACCTGGTTAAGCCCATCGGAGGTCACCAAAGTTAGTGTTGCTTTGGTGTGTAAGTTTGCCAAAACAATGTCGGACTCTGCAATTTTCTCTGGTCCTCTCCCTGATCTGACCAGTTGTTAGAGCTATAAAGCTGATAAACACAGACAAGTGTAAAATAAGACACAAGTGAACCAAGTAAGTTTGACTTGCAAGGGTGAGACAGTCCTCTGCCAGAACTGCCAGAGCGACTTCCTTCTCACAAAGGGAAAATCCTTGCACCAGCCTTTTATTTACAACTCACATTCCTACAAGCAAAAGCCGGAATTGGTTTAGCCAATTCTTACAGAGATTTCAACCTAAAATTGTAATCATTCCCATATATGGTATAAGCTTGTCATGTCCAGGGAGTGATCCACTCCAGACCGCATTCTTTAACCTTCCACAAACCCTTTTTCGCACTAAAAAACAATCATAAGAATCATCTTAACTATAGTAGAACTTCAGACATAACCATGATTTAAACTAAACAATGATAACTTATATACATTTTCCCAACAATTCCCTCCTGTTTATTATTTATTAGCTCTCCAAAACTCTGACAACCCAGGGTTCATACTAGGAAGCAGGGTCGTAGTTTAACACTCCTCTCTGCACCTTCTTTACTGCTACCCACCCATTACCCTATTAAGACCAAAACTGAATTAAAGATAAGATTAAAAAATTATCTAAAAGGAGGAAATCATGAAAATCTCATAGAAATAAACACAACTGAGACTGAAAAGAAAAATAAAACAATTAAATGTGGCTTATTGAACATAAGATCTCTCTCTTCAAATACTTTGTTAGTTAATAACAAAGTATTTGTTATTAACTAACAAGCAGACAACAAAGTGCTGCATGCCACAACTGCTACGCTGGGAGACCACTATCCGATGAAAGTCAAAGGCTTTGTTAACAAAGTGCTTTGCAATTTTCTTATCCAAATTGCAAAGCACTAAAACCAATTCTGTTTGTTGTTTTGTACCATACACCAGGCCCTTACTCTCAATATTTAGATCAGTTTTCAGAGTTTTTATGTGATTTAATGTTAAATACAGATAAGGTTATTATAGTGGGGGATTTTAACATTTATGTTGACACTGAAAGTGATAGCCTAAATATAGCCTTTAATGCTATCTTAGACTCAATTGGCTTTGCTCAAAACATTAGCAAACCTACCCACCTATGTCTTCATTCTCTAGACCTTGTGCTGACATATGGCATTGAGTGTAAAGGAATAACAATATTTCCTAAAAAAACCCGGGTCCTGTCTGACCATTTCTTAAAAACCCTTTGGGGGTTAAAAATTTTTAACCGGGGTACACAAACCTGAAAGAAAATTTCATTATGGGTAGATCATTATCAGACAATGCTGTAAAAAACCCTTCAAAGATTCTTTTCCCATTTTTTAATTTTCCCTCATTACACAAAAAAAAACACATTTGGGGGGCAATAATTTGTTTTTTTCCCCTTCATAAATTGTTTCTTTTGGTTAAATGGGGTTATTTCCCTTATTCGGGATGCATTAACAAGGTAAAACCCCTTAAAAAAGAAGGTTTTTTTAAAAGGGAAAGGCGGCCCCCTGGTTTAATTCAAGTGCGTTTTTTAAAGACAATATTAAAAAATTTGGAAGAGAAATTGGGGGCTCTACAAAACCTGGAGGTTTCCTACTTAATCTGGAAAAAAAGCCTACGGGTTGTAAAAAAAAGACACTTCGCCAAAAGCTAAAAAAGGTTTATTCTCATGGGTTAAAAAGAAGAAAAGGGGGGGGGAATAAATCCTGGTTTTCTTTTTAGTAGATTGCAAAACTTACACAGAGTCATAGCTCTGTTGAGCCATAATTCTCTTAGCTTCAGCAGTAATGACTTTATGGGATTATTTTAAAATAATGTTTTTTCTATTAAAAACAAACAGTTTCCCTGAGTTAAGAAAATTAGCTTCATCAAAACCTTCAACTTGTTTTTGTTGGGCCCCAAATCTCAACCAAATTGTTTAGGAAGTGTTCCCTCGGGTTTCCCAGCCCCTTTAGATATGATATAATCTATCCTTATTAAAGGGAATATGTCCCAAAGGTTTTTAAAGGGTTTAGGTGAAATTTAAAACCTTTACTTAAGAAAGCTTAGCTTGATCGAGTTTGGACTTAAAAAAATTAAAAAACCTTATCCAATCTTCCATTTTTAAATTCTAAAAAATTCTTGAAAAAAATACTTGTAATAAAGTGTGTGAGTATTTACCTGGGGAATAAAACCTTTTTGAAGATTTTTCAGTCAGGTTTCGACTCATCATACCCACTGAAACAGTCTCTGTGAAAGTCAGAAATTTGATATTTTTAAATTGCCTCGGGATAAAGGGACTTTTTGTTTGGGACTTGTTCCTTTTAGATCTAGTGCCCTCCCATTTGATACGGGAACAAAAATTTTTCTTTAGAAAGACTGGAACATGTGTAGGGTTTGGGGAACAGCATAGGTGGTTTAAATTTTAAATTTGGGTCTAAACAGTTTCCCTTTTGTTAAATTTTAAATGAAAATACCCTTAAAAATTTCCCAAAGGGGAAAATTTTATTTAAATTTCCCTGAGAACCACAGGGTTCAGTTTTGGGGCCAAATTCCTTCACTATACACATGTATGCATTCAATAGGTAAAATTATCGGGAAAGCATGGGTTTCCTTTTTTACTGTTATGATGATGATACTCAGTTTAAATTACCCTTTAAAATCCAGATGACCCCAGCCAGTTAGATAGACAAACAAGAAGGGTTTTGAAGACTTTAAAAATTTGGATGATTTTTGAATTTTCTGGGGTTCTTTCCCTTTTTTTTTGACCAGGACATGCATTTAAAAACCCATATTAAACAAAAGGGTTTTTAGGATTTTCCTTAAATTTACTTGTGGAATATTGCCAAAATTAGAAAAAATCCCATCCAGGGTGACACTGAAAAATTAGGGCCATTTCATTTGTTACTTCAAGGGGACTATTGAATTTCCCTTTTTACCGGATTTCCCCCACAAAAGCAGTTAAAAACCTTCAGCTGGGTCCAAAATGCTGCAGCAAAAGTTTTTGATGAAAAATAAAAAAAAAAGAAATATTTCTCCTATTTTAGCTTCCCCTTTTAAAGGTCCCCGTTAAATCCAGGAATATAAATTTTTAAATTTTCCTTTTTTCTCCTTCGACCCCCTTGTTATTTAGATGAGGTTTAAATGGTGGTTCCTAGGGGTCTCTAGAAGTGGGTTGAGAGGGTGATCCTTTTTGTATCAGGCTCCTTCCTGGGAACCCGCTCCCGTTTTTTGACGGGGCGTGAGGCAGACACCCCGTCTACTTTTAAGGCTAGGGGTTTAAAAAAATTTCCCCCTTTTTGATAAAGCTTATAGTTAGGGGTGGGGTTTTTGTTTTTCGAGCTATGATTCCATCCGCTAAGCATCTCAACTCCCGGGGGTCTCGCTAGTCACTGTTTTTTTCCCGATTCAACTTCCCTATCACTTATTGTCCAGGTTCCAAGAACACTAAAACAGATGCACTCTCCCATCACTATTCTCAGTAGGGAGATCCCAGGAACCAGAACCCATCATACCACAGTCATGCATCATTGGGTCTCTTTTCTGGGACCTGGAGGGTCTTTTAAGGTCATCCTGGATCCAGTCGTACCATTGCAATCATCTGTCGTCATTTCTGGTGGCCTACCCTCAACAAGGACGTGGTGTAGTACGTGGTAGCCTGTTCCATTTGTGCTCTCAATAAAAACTCCCACAAACCCCCTGCTGGTCAACTCCAGCCTCTGTCCGATCCTAGCTGACTTTGGTCTCACATCACATTTGACTTGGTCACAGGTTTGCCTCCATCTAATAATAAAACAGTGATTCCATCATTGACAGCTTCTCTAAAGACCGCCATTTAGTCACTCTTTCCAAACTCCTATCTGCTTCTGTTACTGCCAAACTATTGATAAATCATGTTTTCAGCACTCATGGACATTGTATGGGTTTCTGAGAGAGGACCCCACTCTCCTCGGGTTTCCATCCCCAAACAAATGTTCAGTGTGAACATCTCAATCAGGAGATTCAGAACACCCTTGGTTGTCTCTGCACCAACAATCCTACCAGGAGTCATCATCTTGTCTGGACAGAGTATTCACACAATTCCCATGCATTTGCAGCATCTGGCTTGTCTCCTTTTAAAATTTTCCCTTGGGTATCAACCTTCACTCCTCCCATCATCCTTCCCAGAGCCCATCCTGCCTTCAGTCATTGCACATATGTTACATTGCTGTAGATTTTGGAACCCAACCAAAACGGCTCTCCAGCATTCACCTCTTCAAAATAAAAGGTTTGCCGATAGAAGAAGGGTCCTGGCTCCCACCTATTCACCTGGGCAGGAAGTTTGGTTGTCCTCCAAGAACTTTCCTCTCAAAGCATACCCCAGAAAACTCGCACCCAGATTCCTAGGCCCGTTCAAGATTGACATCAGTCCTTCCTCCGTCTGTCTTAAACTCCCATCTCACTTTTGTGTTCCTCCCACTTTCCATGTCTCTCATATAAAACTGTTCGAATCCAGTCCTTTGTGCCCTCCAGCCAGACCCCCTCCACCCGCCCGGGTGGTCGACGGCCATCCTGCCTTTGACTTTCATCGGATAGTGGTCTCCCAGCGTAGCAGTTGTGGCATGCAGCACTTTGTTGTCTGCTTGTTGCCCCCCAGCTCAGCCGTCTCGTATTAAGGTTAAGGTGAGTCCCTGCACCTTCGGGGCGGGAAGAGGTCTCTGACTGTTGTTTTGGCCTACAGGCCGAGCAGTGGTGCAGGGTACCCAGCCTTCTTGGTGCCCCTCTCAGGAACCCATGTCATTCTGCTGGAGGACTTTAATGCCCAAGTGACCCCCACAGAGGGATGTGATTGGGAAGAATGGCCACCCAATCTGAAACTGAGTGGTGTTTCATTATTGGACATCTGTGCCAGTCATGGATTGTCCATAATGAACACCTTGGTCGAACAATTAACGTGTTCATCAGTGCACTTGACACAAGGACAACCTGGGGAGGAGGTCAATGATCGACTTTGTAGTCGTGTCTTTGGACCTTTGGCCGCATATCTTGGACACTCAGGTGAAGAGGGGCTGAGCTGTCCACCGATTACCACCTGGTGGTGAGTTGGATCCGCTGGAAGAGGAGAAACCCAGACAGACTTGGCAGGCCCAAGCGTATATTGAGGGTTTGCTGGGAATGTCTGGCGGAGCCCTCGGCCAGGGATGTATTCAACTCCCACGTCCAGGAGAGCCTTGCCAGATTCCAGGGTAGGTTTGTGACATAGAGTCCGAGTGGACTATGTTCTCTGCCTCTATTGTCGATGGTCCCGCCCGCAGCTGTGGTCATAAGGTCTGCAATGCCTGTCGGAAGCAATCCCTGATGAAAGGGATGCCGTCAAGCTGAAGAAGGAGTCCTGTCAGCTGTCGTTGGCTTGTCTTGAGTCGGCTGACCGTGAAGCCAAGCATGCCGCAGCCCGGGCTGTAGCAGATGCAAAATCTTGGGCCTGGGAGGAGTTCAGTGAGTACATGGAGAAGGACTACCGGTTGGCTTCAAAGCGATTCTGGCAAACTGTCCAGCAGCTCAGGAGAGGGAAGAAGTGCTTCACCAACACTGTTTACAGTGGTGGGGGACAGTGCCTCTGGACTGGCAGACTGGAGTGGGGGGTCCCCCTTCACAAGAATGGGGACCAAAGGGTGAGTTCCAACTACAGGGGGATCCCACTCCTAAGCCTCCCTAGTATGGTATGCCACAGTGTTGGAGAGGAGAATCCGGCAGATGGTCAAGGTTTGGCCATTAAAGTGGCGGGGATGTGGATAATCTCCTCCAAGGACATTTTCTTTACCGGAAAAGTGTGGCTTGCCCTCTCCAGGTTCGAGGGGAGTTCCTGTCTCAAGTCGAGGAGTTTAAGTATTTTGGACTCTTGTTCACAAGTGAGAGGATAATAGAGAGGAAGATTAGTGATGCCGCAGTAATGCAGATGCTGCAACTTTCCTATTGAATTTTCCTCATAATAAAATTAAAACTTTTAACTTCACCTATCTATCTCTGGTCTGCATACAGTTGGGCCCAACTAAAAACATGACAGTAATTTGTTACACACACAGATCAGTATTGGGTATATTAAAGCTAATAGCTTGACATTGCTAAACCTTATAGTCAAACACATCTTGGACGTAGGTTGTCCCATTTATAAGGTAATGCCATGATCAGTTTTTTCTATACATTTTTTCTTTAACTGTGATTGAATCTATCAAAAAAAACAAGCCTTCAAGGTCACATACCTCCGATAGCCTCATTTAAGACAGAAGTCAACTGTGTTCATGTAATGTCTGACTAAAATGACCTGAACAGACAAATAAGCAGAGAATATGGTTTACGGGTTTTGTTGAGAACTAAACAGTGGTTGGAATTCTGGAACGCTGGAGGTTAACTCAGGAATGACTGAAACACAGAGTGGAGGATTAATAATATAATCACAATGTGATGACTTTAAAACAGGTGAGGAGAAATTCACTAACCTCCTGAATGATGTGAGGGGATCTCTGATCCTGTGTGTGTAGGAGGTTCTAGCAAGCAGGAGCAATCAAGAAGCCCTGAAGCAGGCGATGTCACAGTGAACGAGGGGATTCCTTGACGGGGTGATACTGGCCAGTCCAGGTTCAATACACAGAAAATCCATATAGCTGACAAATCCAATCCAGATAAGCAGGGCATGGCGACAGTTGAAGGTCAATTTTTACTAGGATAGAAAGCAGAAATTCCAGAACAGGCTGAAGGCAATAGTCGGTAATTATGTCCAAAATTGAAAAATCTGTTGGATAACATGAAAATGATGCTACAGATGGTTACCTCAGAACCACGCTATTTTAAGATTTTATGGATTCGTATAGTTCTATACTAGTATTTTCCAGTAACTATCACCAGAAAGCAACTCTTCAGTCAAACATCAGGCAGTCATCTCTGAGCAGTTTTGTCTGGTTCTTTTAACTGAGATTCTGGTTGCAAGCGCTGCTGCTGTCTGTGGGAATTATTGGACACACAGTAGGGGGAAACGTGCAGGTACGCTTGTGAAACTATGCCAGAGGGGAAGGGGACTGTGGGCTATGCTCCTGACTATACATCTGCTCAATGTCTGCTTCCTGGCAAATAAAACAGATGAGCTGCTCCTTCTCAGCATAAGAAACTTGGACTGTGGATCTGCCATCCTCTGCTTCATGAAAGCTGGCTCAGTGAACACATCCTGGACAGTGCACATCTGATGCCAGGCTTCCAGCTGTTTCAAGCAGCCCACCTGCCCACCACAAGCCTGCACACCAGAAACTGAAAAACAGCTGACCTGAAAACAGATGTGGTGAATAAACACCCAGACTCTCTCATCATGATTCTTGGAGATTTTAATAATGCAAACCTCTCCAATAAACTTCCAAAGTACCGAGAGCATATCAAGTCTCCCACACACTAGACTGCTACTACATAGTCATTAAAAAACATTTAGTGAAGACATGCATATGTAGACCAAAGGCTCCCACATTGTTGGGCGTACTGTGTGCAGCGCAGACTCTGCACTCACTGTCCACGGACATTTGAGGTTTCAAAGACGAGCGTACTAATTTCATACACTTCTGGTGACAAATTCCTGCATTTCCCATACTTTCTGCCATGGCGTTATTGGACAAGGAAGAATAACTAATTTGCCTAGTAGTTTTGGAAAAATAAAAAGAAAGAGGTATATAAGGCCATTAAACCACACTAGGGACAAAGACGAGGACTACACCTGTCTGCGGCGCTAGTGACACTGCACATCCTCGCAACTGGTTGCTTAGAGCTTTGTGTCACATATAAAACAGTTCAATGTGGAGACTTTTTACTGCCAAACAGTTTATTGTGTGACACTGCGTATGGGTACACGGTTGTAAAAATTGAGCACTTCCAAAGGGCGTCGGCATTGAGTCTGCCTCGAGTATGCGTGGATGTCCGTGGAGTCAAGAACAACCATGTGGGAGCTGTAAGACTGTTTGCACATAGAACAACAATAAACATAGTTTACTTCATGGAAGCTGGAGAGCATCTTGTCCCGCACAAGAACCATCAACTCCAGTGCAGCCCAGAAGTATGTTCTCCGCCCACTCCTCTTGTCTTTCTACACATATGGGACCGATGGACAAGCTGAAGGCTGGGATTGACGGATAGGGTCTGAAGACTTGGACCCATGGAGAAGCTCAGCACCCAGGGACCCACAGTGGAACTCAGCAGCAGGAACACAGAGGTGCTTAGCAACAGGAACACGAGGCAGGTCCACCTGGACATTCTCGTTAGAGAACTCAGGGGCAGGAACACAAGGTGGGTGCACTTGGATACCCTCATCGAAGAACTCAGGAGCAGGAACACGAGGCAGGTCTACCTGGACACCCATGACAGAGAACTCAGGAACTCGAGCAGAAGAAAGCAGCAGGAGCTTAAGTCGAGGAGTGGGCTCTGGTGCTTTCAGCCTGCAAGGAGCAGGTTCTGGTGCCTACAGGCAGTGTAAAGTGGGCTGTAGGACCTGGAAGTGGTGGGGAGCAGGCTTAGGAGCAGGAAACAAAAAATTTGATTTGGCCTCTGGGCGCACGGCCAAATGAGCAGAGGATGTGCGAGGCATCCGATTGAGAAGCTACCGGAAGGGTGCTCCATTTATTTCGGCATCCTCTACGCCGAGACAGCCTTCTGCTCTTAGGTATCGGAGAATGGTTATGCGCCTTGGGTCACTTCCCGGAGATGGAATTGCCATCCTTGAGCCCCAGATCATTGACTGCTGCTCTACCTCGTCCTCTGACTGGTGCATTTTGCTTGGTCTTTTTTCTTGTCAGGTCGTTCTTTAATAATCTGTGGTTGAGCAGGACCAAAGCGGCAACAGGACACCACGTAGACACATGGTGTGGATGGATGTTTTAATGAAGCAGCGATAAAGTTGCAGAACATGTGGAGATACAGGAAATAAGAGGAAATAGCAACAGACAAGCCAGCCACGAAGGGAGAGAAAACTCAGAACTAAATACAACTGAGACCAAAAGAGCCGCATAGAAAAACTGGTGGGTGAAATTAACAGTAACACAAAGAGGTGTGGATCATGACCCCTGCCTCAGCTGCTTCACATTATCCCTGATTACTCACACCTGCATTATATGTCATTCTCCAAAATTCTCTAAGTCCATAAGGTCTCTGGTTGTCACTACTGATTCTTCTATTGTTATGTCCATTATTCTCCCTATTTTATTGTCTGTTTTTCTGTGTGTGCTCCACATCCTGTTCTCCTCATGCCAAGTTTTTGTCTTTTGACATCATTAAATCCCTTCCTTCACAATGCTTCTCCCAAGTTCCTGTCTGCGTTTTGGCCCAGCAGCTAATTTACCAAACATGACACAGATGTGTTATACCTCAAAATCTCCTAAAATAACTTTCAACTTCAAAGAATAAATTACACTTGTTTTTACCAACAAAAAAAGAGTTGTATAGATAAAATGTAGAAAAAGTTCTGCAGAGCTCAATTTTTTGATCTTTTTTTATGAGTTTTTAACGGATCTTGATCCATTTCTGAGGGTTCAGGGAATTTGCTGATCTGGAAAAATCATAGAAAATAAACTGTCATTGTTCTCCCATATCTCTATCTTTCTCTCTTGAATTCCATCTCTTCAGGCAACTATCGTTTCTGAATTATATTTTACAGCTCATTAAGCATCTATGGCGCAGGAGCAGCGACAGGAGGAGGAGAGGGAATGAGGACAATTGATGAAAAGACCAGAGAATTACAGAGAGCACTCACGGAGGTGAAAGGCTCCCACTGAAAACAGAAAGTATTTACACTAATGAAAAGATGTGTTTAATTAGCACCAATTATGTCCACACATACGGCATACAGCGGGGGCTGACATGTGCATAATGTAGATTTAATATGTCTAATACGGTCATACTCAAGAGGAATCCTTTACAGATATTAAATTATTTCATTTCAAAAATCATTTCAAGCAAACTAGCAAACCTGGAGCAGTTTAAAGGATGTCCACTTCATCATGATATAAGAAGAATAATTTCAACCTGGAAAGACTCACAAATGAGAGAAACACAGAGATGGCAATTAGAGGAGTTTATTAGCTGATGTTTGATTTCTTTTGGCGCTCGGACCCCGGTGGAAGACATGGATGCTGATAATGACATGAGCTTGAATAAACATCTTAGGGTTAGAATTAGAGAAGTCTTCCCCCTGGAATACTGATACTGGTGGTGGAGTGGAGGCCTGAGGAGATAAGGGAGTCGGAAGGATCTTGAAGCCTGATGGTGGAGATGGGGTGGAGGAGGGTTGAAGCTCAGCTGAAGAGCAGGAGATTCGGTGTATGAAGGCCTTTTAAAGCAAAGCCTGGAGGGATGATTGGCTGAAGAGGAATGTGGATCAAAAGCTCATTGGTTGGAGTGGAGAACATGGTGGAGTAAGTAGACGGAGCTGGAAGTGGAGGTGAGTCTTCCAAGTTGAATTTTCGTAAAAAAACTATTTCAACCTGGAAAGACTCACAAATGAGAGAAACACAGAGATGGCAATTAGAGGAGTTTATTAGCTGATGTCTGATTGCTTTTGGCACTCGGACCCCGGTGGAAGACATGGATGCTGATAATGACCTGAGCTTGAATAAACATCTTAGGGTTAGAATTAGAGAGTATTCCCCCCAAAAATGGGCTGAGGCTGAATATAAACTGAATGTTAGTTAGCATGAATGATGTGAGATTGATAAATGAATGGTAGATGTGATGAGATCACAATAATAAGAGGAGAAGATCAAACTGACTGAATGGAAAGATGTTGAGAGCCTGACAAGGCATGAGAAGGAATGATTTGAGCCTGAGGGAGTGAAAGGAGATTGACAGAGTTTAACGAG
The DNA here is from genome assembly GCA_036173005.1 of Crenichthys baileyi. Classification (NCBI taxonomy): domain Eukaryota; kingdom Metazoa; phylum Chordata; class Actinopteri; order Cyprinodontiformes; family Goodeidae; genus Crenichthys; species Crenichthys baileyi. Next base: position 369,774 of record JAHHUM010001194.1, read on the forward strand.
GCGTAGGATAAATGGAATAGCCTGCAAAAGCATAGAAAGTGATGAATGTGTACTTGCTAAGGCATGAGAATGATGAATGGAACCTGCCAAGGCATAATGAGGTTGCGTTGAACCTGCTAAGGAATTGAGAATGATGAGCTGTACCTGCTAAGGAATTGAGAATGATGAATTGTGCCTGTCAAGGCGTAGAGAGGGATGGAATGTGCCTGCCAAGGCGTAGAGTGGGATGGACTGGGCCTGCCAAGGCGTAGAGAAGGATGGACTGTGCCTGCTAAGATGAAGAGAGAGATGGATTGAGCCTGCTAAGGTGTAGGAAGAATAGAATGTGCCTGCTAAGGCGTGGAGAGGGATGAACGGTGCTTGCCAAGGCTGCTCAGGAGTCTAGAAAAATGAATTATGCCTGTTAAGCATAGAGAAGGATGGATTGAGCCCGCTGAGGCATGGAAAGAGGGATGAACTGAGCCTGCCAAGGTGTAGGTGAGGAATGATTTAGAGAGGAAGCAAATGAAATCATGACTACACAAAAGAGGTGAAAGCAAATATTTATTTCTTTGGCGCTCGGACCCCGGTGGAAGACATGGATGTTGAAAATGACATGAGCTTGAATGAACATCTTAGTATTAGAATAGAGATGTATTCGAGGCTGAAATAGAAACAGTAGGGGAGTTAGCATGAATGAAGGTGGTCTGACTGGCAGGACATAGAGAAGGGATGTTCTGTGCCTGAAAGGATAGCAAAGAAAATTAGTGAGCCTGGCAAGGCATGAGGGATGAGGCGTGTGCCTGACAAGGCGTAGAGAGGGATGAGGCGTGAGCCTGACAAGGCGTAGAGAGGGATGAGGTGTGTGCCTGACAAGGCGTAGAGAGGGATGAGGTGTGTGCCTGACAGGGCGTAGAGAGGCATGAAGCGTGAGCCTGACAAGGTGTAGAGATGGATGAGGCGTGTGCCTGACAAGACGTAGAGAGGGATGAGGCGTATGCCTGACAAGGCGTAGAGGGAGCTTGATCTAGAGAGAATGAAGTGATGAGAAGAAACCTGGGAGACAAAATGGATAACATCAGCTGAAGGATGTTGGAGAATGGGGACCTTGAAGAAAATGAGGGGAAAGAATGAGGTTTGATGAAACAATCTTACATAGCAAGGATACGTTTAAAATGAAAAGGCCAACCACCACCAGTAAATGCAGAAGCTCTTACCTAAGAGCTGATAGATCATTGAGCAGAGAGCAGGGAATAGAGGTTTGGGTGGACATATGAAGAGAATGCTGAAGTTGAGCAGCGGCCGAGTTGTTGTAGGGAAGCTGTGGAAACTCCTTGGGTAGCTGCTGAAGTGGCTGCCCCGATTCAGAATGAGTGACCTGAGAACTGACTAGGGGGAAGGTTGCATTGAACAAAGTTTACCTCAGAAATTTGAGGAACCAGGAGGCGATCATGGGAACTCCTTCCGGAGTGAGGAAAAGGGGCATGAAGGGTGAGCTGATTTGTGACGTTTGAGAGCAAAAGTGAACATGGCTTGGAATGGACAAAACGGGCCATCGAGGCGAGCAATGGAAATGAAACATGTACCTTAGTTTTGGTTTGTTTGCAGTAAAGTTTGAAATGGTAAGGACAGAACTTGAGGTCTAAAAAGGCTGAATCTCTAGATGGCACGAATGAATTAGAAGGAGAAGTAAATTCGCTTAGTCTAAGAAAGCCGTAGAAGGCAAGGAGGAAGGCGCTGGAGAGAAGAGATTTGAAATAAGGTGGAAAATGGCCAGAGCGAAGGGTCATAAGGAGATTTTAAGGAGGGGAGGTGTAATACGTCTCCGGGAGTCAGGCTGCGGAATGCAATGTTTTGAGATGCCTTTGAGGAAAAGTTTAATTGATGTCTGCTAATATTCAATTATCAATTCAGTTTATTTATATAGCGGCAGTTCACAACACATGTCGTCTCAAGGCACTTCATAAAGTCAAATACATACATCCAATTAATCCTAACCATTGAAGAGTGCAGTCAGATTCAGTTATTTATTCAAATTGATAAAAAGTTTCTATCTAAGGAAACCCAGCAGATTGCATCGAGTCAGACACTTGTAGCAGTCACTCCTCCTGGATGAGCATGTAGCGACAGTGGACAGTCACTGGCGTTCCCTACTCCCTAATAGGCTGCGGATGTAGGGGAGCTTTAAACGACGGTGTTCAAAACAATGAGTAATGAAAGCTAGGACTGTTTGAATGCGAACCGGGTATGATGGTGTGTTATTAGCAAGGCAAATTTTGCAAAGGTTTGCTAGCGAAGGAATAAGGTTGAAAGTGGAAGGAGCTAGACCTGAGATACAGCAATATTTGGCTGATTGCGATGGAGACAGGAGTGAGAGGAATAATCGGAGTAGAGTGAAAGTAGGCTGATGGACTGAGACGGCAGAATACCTGAAAATTTTAAATGAGACAGGGCATCAGCGACTGAATTAGAAAAAACCTGGAACATGACAGGCAGAAATGATGAACTTATGAGGTACGGCCTGTCAGGATACGACGGAGGTAAGAGCTACATCCGTGAAATGACCTTAGTAATATTGTCTGTTCATAAATTGTTTCGTAAGAGTTTGTTGTGTCAGCTGTGGCAGTAATGCCATTATAGGGTGCTAATATTCTTTGGTAAGTTAGTCACGCTTAAGCGCAATAAGAAGGTTTACTAGTTTCAATATTATATGCTAAGTAAAGTCACAGACAATTGAAATATTATGCGTTGCATTTGTTTTGTTTAATGGTACAGAGAAAATATAGAAGGCGAGGATTAAATTTTTATAGAAATATGTGGTAAAACAGGGAAAGCACTTAAAACTCCATAATAAAAATATAATTTTTTTAAGTGGCCCCTCAAGTCACTCAAGGTCACTGACAACAAAAGAACAATACAAGAGATAAACAATAAACTAAATCTTAATAATTTTGATCAAAGGCTCAAAAAGCTTATGCTTTATTAGAGAACAGGAGAAAAACATCTCGTTGAGCTGATTACAGACCTGGAGAAAAAATACACGGACACTTTCATCATAATACTGGGAGATTTTAACAGTGCAAACCTCTCCAATGAACTCCCCAAATACAGACAGCATATTAAGGGTGTATTCACACTTGCCACTTTTGGTCCGCTTTAAACGGACCAGAGTTCGTTTCCCCCCTTGGTCCGGACGTTTTGTGTAGGTGTGAATACACTCAAGCCCTGGTCCGGACCAAACAACCGGACCGAGACCCACTTTTTGAGGCGGTCTCGGTCCACTTCCAAACGGACTCTGGTGCGGTTCGCTTATGGTCTGAATACAAACCGGCCCCGATCCGAACCAACTACAAAAAGTGTAGGTCTCTTTGGACATAAAAAGCCACAGTAGCCGGTAGCAAAAGTGTGTGTTGTAAGGTAATCATACTTGAAAAGCTGTGTGTTGCTTAGCAAATCTACTGGCTTGTTGTGAGACAAGGCACATACAGAACGTCGGCATTCAGCATGCATTCTCCGACGGAGTTCCAAGATTATGAATGAAATGTCTTAAAATCTGTGTTGAATGAGCTGCTCTTCACCCTCACAATATTATTGCTGCTGTAATAACGGCATAAATATGCAGAACAGAGGTGCTGGACGCAGCACGTCTACAGCTGTTTTCCTGAATTTCCGGGTCTGTGCTCTGTCCCGCCCCCGTCATTTCTGTCCAATGGGAACAATGATCGTCACCCTCATGGCTTTCTTTACAAGTAATAGTTCACTTGCAAAAAGTACAATGTGAAAACAAACCACACCAAATGAAAAAAATAAAGTACGCTTTTGGTCCGGACCAAACAAGCGGACCAAAGGACTTTCCTGGTGTGAATACACCCTAAGTGTCCCACCAGAGACAAAAACACACTGGACCATTGTTACACAACTTTAAAGGACTCATATCATGCTGTTACCAGGGCTGCTGTGGGATTTCCCGATCATTCTCTTATCCACCTCATCCCAACCTACAAGCAGAAATTAAGAGCTTCCAAACCCACGGTTCACACTGTTAAGAAGTGGACTGAGGAATCAAAGCAGACGCTACACGCCTGCTTTGAATGCACAGACTGGACTGTTTTTGAAACTTCAGCCACTGACTCAAACCAACTAACTGATGTGGTGACATCATACATCAGTTTCTGTGAGGACATGTGTGTGCAGACCAAGACATTCTGCACCTTTGGGAATAACAAGCCATGGTTTACTCCACTTCTCAGGAACCTGCGCAGGGATAAGGAAGAATTGGAGATTTGGCGCGTTACAGGCAGGCCAGGAACAAACCTACAAAGGAGATCAAAGCAGCCAAGAGAAGCTACAGTGAGAAGCTAAAGAACAGCCTTTCTACTGGTGATGCTTCGGCTGTATGGACTGGTCTGAGAAACCTGACTGCCTATAGGCAGTCAGGTGAGCCAGGCGAGGATCCTGAACAGAATCCTCGCCTGGCTAACTGTCTGAATGGCTTCTACTGCAGGCATGATAGGAAGCCGTTCACACCCCAAACCATCTCCTCCACATCTCATTCAGGAACAAATTCTTCCCACAAAGCAACCAACCCCCTACCTTCAGATCCTCTGCCTGCACTAAAGATCTCAGAGGAAGACGTAAATAGGCTCTTTCAGCCCATGAAAACAAAGAAAGCTGGAGGACCTGATAACGTCTCCCCATCATGCCTGAAAGCCTGTGCAAATCAACTCGCCCCGATCTTCACCCGGATCTTCAACAAATCACTGGAGACGTGTGAGGTCCCCTCCTGCTTCAAACGATCCAGTATCATCCCAGTGCCCAAGAAACCCACCATCCTAGGATTAAATGACTACAGGCCTGTAGCCCTGACGTCTGTGGTCATGAAATCCTTTGAGCAGCTGGTGTCGAAGCACCTGAAAGACATCACAGGCCCCCTGCTGGACCCCCTGCAGTTAGCTTACCTAGCAAACAGGTCGGCAGATGATGCTGTCAACTTAGGTCTACACTTCATCCTGCAACACCTCGACCGTCCAGGTAAGGACGCCAGGATCCTGTTTATAGACTTCAGTTCGGCCTTCAACACCATCATACCAGACATCCTCCACCAGAAGCTCACCCAACTCAACGTCCCAGCCTCCACTTGTCAGTGGATCAACAGCATCCTGACGGACCGACAGCAGCATGTGAGACTGGGGAGCATCTTCTCCCGCACCAGATCAATAAGAACTGGTGCCCCCCAGGGGTATGTTCTATCCCCACTCCTCTTCTCCCTGTACACAAATGACTGCACCTCAGCGGACTTGTTCGTAAAACTCCTGAAGTTTGCAGATGACACCACTGTCATTGGTCTGATCCAGGACGGTGATGAGTCTGCATCCAGACAGGAGGTGGATCGGCTTGTACACTGGTGTTGTCAGAACTACCTTGACCTTAACCCGCTCAAGACTGTGGAAATGGTGATGGACTTTTGGAGAACACCACCCCCATACACCCCCCTTACCATTCTCAACAACACCGTGTCAGCTGTGGAACACTTCAGCTTCCTAGGAACCACCATCTCTGAGGGCCTGAGATGGTCCTCACACATAGACACTGTTCGGAAGAAGGCCCAGCAGAGACTGTACTTCCTGAGGCAACTCAAGAAGTACAACCTTCCACAGGAGCTGCTGGTCATCTTCTACACTGCCATCATTCAGTCTGTCCTGTCTTCATCCATCTCAGTGTGGTTTGGCTCATCCACAAAACACGACAGGTCCAGACTGCAACGAATAATCAGGTCTGCAGAGAGAATAATCAGAGCTGACCTTTCCTCCATCCAGGACTTATCTTATACAGGTCTAGGGTCAGGAAAAGAGCTGCTAAAATCTCTGCAGACCCCACACACCCTGCACATAAACTATTTAGAGTTTTACCTTCAGGCCGTCGCTACAGGACGCTGTTTACTAAAGCCAGCCGCCACAGAGACAGTTTCTTCCCCCAGGCTGTTTCTTTTTAAAGATATATACATAAATATATCTTATAACGCATTAAAAAAAAACACAAAAAATCCCAGAGAGCAAAGTGTACCGGAGTCAAATTCCTTGTTTGTATGTACGAACTTGGCAATAAAGCTGATTCTGATTCTGAAATTTGGGGAAGGATACAGAAAATGTTCTGCTGCTTTGAAGGTCCCACTGAGCACAGTGGCCTCCATAATTCGTAAATGGAAGAAATTTGGAACCACCAAGACTCTTCCCAGAGCTGGCCGGCTGTTTAAACTAAGTGATTGGGGGAGAAGGGCCTTGGTCAGGGAGGTGACCAAGAGCCCCATGGTCACTCTGTCAGAGGTCCAGCGTTCCTATGCAGAGAGAGGAGAACTTTAAAGGACAACCATCTCTGCAGCAACCCACCAATCAGGCCTGTATGTTAGTGGCCAAATGAAAGCCACTCCTTAATAAAAGACACATGTCTGGAGTCTGTCTGGAGTTTACCAAAAGGCACCTGAAGGACTCTCAGACCATGAGAAACTAAATTCTCTAGTCTGATGAGACAAAGATTGAACTCTTTGGTGTGAATGCCAGGTGTCATGTGTTGGGATCCAGCCAAGAAGTGAAGCATGGAGGAACATGGACTGGATAGTCCATTATGGTATGAATCCCTTTTATACCTTTAATGCACACTAACTTGTGCTGAGCTCAGCCCAGGAACAGGAGGGGTAACAGCAGACTTCCCGTGACGTCACTTTTTGAATAAAAACCCCGCGTTCCAACAAATAGACCTCTTCCACGCAAGTCCACAGCGGAGCTGGAAGGGGAAACAGCACGCTAATGTCTCCTTGCTGGAGACATGGCTCTTCAAACTGGACCCAAGAGTGTCATACGATCACGCAATCATATGCATAAAATTAAGTAAGAATGAATTGCTGTTTGTGTATCATTCCCAAATGGCGGTAATTAAGTTTCATGACGTTTGGTTTTTGTTTGTGTTGAGAAACTCAGCTATCTTAGTGCTAGCAGAGTTGCTGCTCAGAGCATGTGCTCAGTTTATGTGTTCTGTGTTGTGTTTTTAAAGTTAAGACAAACTTTATTTAATGGGTGGTTTTTAAACACAGAAGATCGGCCATAACAAACCATCCACGCTTATGCATTTCAACGCTTTTATTAGTGATATTTTTAAGGTATGTGTTTGATTCCGATAACCACCTATAAGCTTCTTTTGTTTGCTCCAACCGCTAACGGCTAAGAACACGTGCTCGCCCACTTTATGAGTCAGCTGAAGATCAGTAAGCCAGAAAGATTGTTAGTGTTTAGTCTAGGAAATAATATTTCCCTAAATATTAGCAGCTAACACCTAACTAAACACCATTGAGAGTTAGTCATCCTTTAAAATATTATTTTATTAAAATAATATTTTGGCTGATGTTGCAGTGTGATTGGTCACTAGAAGGTACCAATTATTACCTCATTAATTCCAAGACTAACCTTATTTCCAAACTCCTCAAGATAATCCTTGGTTCTCAGACAAAAATATAACATGGTGATATTGCATCACTCTTTGGGTCATGGTTTTCAGCCGTCTTTCATTCACTTGTTTATATTGTACATAGCCCATTAGTCTTCCTTTTTCTTTCATTCTGCTTGGTAGTTTAGTTGGGTTGTTTTAGCATAGTAAAGAGTTTGTTGATTGAAATGTGTTTGACTTTGAGTTGACTTATTTTTGTTAATAAATTCTTGTATTTTAAGAAATTGTGTGAATTCATTCTGTGTGAACAGTTTTGCTGTTCAATAATGTCAGAGCTTGGCTCATCCCTTTCAATTTTGTCCTAATACCACCACCTTATTGGGCTGGTATACACAGGACAGCCTTTAACAGACCAAAATATTATCTAAGAAAATATTAAAGTATTAATATTAAATATGAAATGATATATTCATATTCTTAATCACAACACATGTTTGAAGGAAACCAGGCACCGCTCATCACCAGACCAATACTATCCCTACAGTGAAGCATGGTGGTGGCAGCATCATGCCATGGTGATGTTTTTCAGCAGGACAATGACCCAAACACACAGCCAAGTTCTCATAGGAGTGGCTTCAGAACCACTCTGTTACTCGACTGGAGTGGTCAAGCCAGAGTTCAGACCTGACTCAGATTGAACATCTCTGCAGAGATCTGAAGATGGCTGTGCACAGACGTCTCCCATCCAACCTGATGGAGCTTGAGAGGTACTGCAAAGAAAAATGGGTGAAACTGCTGAAAGATAGTTGTGCTAGGCCTGTGACATCACATTCAAAAAGATTTAAGGCTGTAACTGCTGCCAAAGGTGGATCAACAAAGTTTTAAGCAAAGACTGTGAATACTTACATAAATTTTATTTCTGAGTTTTCTATTTGTAATAAATTTGCAACAATCTCAAACAAACTCTTTTTCAATTTGTCATAATGGGGTATTGTGTGTAGAATTTTCAAAAAAAGAGATTAATTTGATACCATTTGGAATGAGGCTGTAACGTAACCACACATGGTAAAAGTGCCAAGCTGTGAATACTTTCCAGGAAGCACTGTATACCTAAATGGCTTTAGACAAAATTCTTCTCAAAGCACTAAAGAATTCATAGTTTTTTGCTACTGAGGTTATTAAGCACCAACTATTTGATCTCTGACCTTCTGAAAGGTTTTCTTTTTTACACTTGTAATAAGGTTTTATCTTGTCTATTAAAGCACAAAGTGTCTGCAAATCATATGTGAGGTTTACACACTATCAAGAAAGTTAGTCGAAGTCAACTTTTAGACATCATGCCTGAAGAATCTTAAGTTAACAGGGACAGAGTGAATTGCTTGAAATGCAGGTATAATAATAGTAAATATTATATGTAGTCAATGAGCCAACGCCAACAAGACAGAAATGATCAATGATTCCCACTACTTCCATTACCACTTTTGATAGTTTTTAAAATTAATTTCAAAAGTAGAAACAAACTAGACATGATTAGTATAAATTAGTAATACAAAATGTATTTAGTCTAGGTTTGATAATAAAAATATAAACATTTTCAATACAATAGCAACCATGGTCCCTGGAGCCTTACTACACAGGTGTAGTATCATGTTGGCTTTGGTTTCTGGGCAGAATCCAATTGTTCAGTTGTCTAAAACCTAGGGGCTTTACAAACCTGAACATTTCTCCCTATCTGAGCTACATAGTTAAGAATTTTCATAACATGTATTGAAGAATTTCCATATAAATCTATGTCTGTATGTGGAAACAGAAGGTAAATAGTCCTGACATTCTGATGAGGTCAGGTACCCTTATCTTTCATCTTTTTAATTATTTGTCTAGATAATACATTTTTTATTTCAGTAAAGTTTATGGTATGACACATTTGGCTTGTTTCTCCATTAAAGCCTAATATTTCTTGACTTTGAGAAGACTTTCAGACGGATTATGCAATGGGATGTTAAATTCACTTCCTAAGACCTCAGTATCGTTCTCTTTATTTTGTTATTTCAGACCATGGTGAAAAACAAAGTGACATAAAGTCAGACTGACTAAACACAAGGATGGTTGGGTCAATACTCTGAACTGTGGTGAGTCAGAACTTGTGACACTTCGATGATGTTTAGGGCTGTTGGCAGCTGCTGCCTTCACACCCTGATGTTTCTTCCTTCTGCTTGAATTTTCCTCCTCTGTAGTTCTTTCCAGCCACAAGGTCATAGCGTGTTTTTAATTGTGGTGCCCCTCTGTCCCTGCAGCCCCCAACACCACCAACCCCCCACAGCCCAAATGATGAACGACTGCACCTTGTGAAAAGGGCCTTCTCCAATAAACAAGCTTATCTCTCCTCTCTCTCTCTTGCTGCTGCCCGTGAATAATGAGCTCTGGGTATCACTGTTAATCACTATAATTGTTAATGTTAAGAGGGGGCCGCTTGCTAGTTGCCCAACGCCTTTATTGATTTCATTTTTTTACATTAAAACGCTGCATGCCTTTGTCAGAATGGTGGGTCATAGCACCACCATCACCCTCTACCCCCACCGCCCCTCCAACCCCGGAGAGAAGCTAATTAGTTATATAGCGGCATGTGTGTGTGCTGGTGTGTATGTGGGGTAAAGCAGAACTAAAGCCTGTTATCAGTAGCCTGATAAAGGGAATTGGTTGTCCCACAGTAGCTGTGAGAGGCTATGGCTGATAGCAGTGTGGCTATTATAAAAACGACACACACACGCACACACACGCACAAACACACCACACACACACACACACACACAGACTAACACATCTACACTCTGGTGGACATAGAAGCATGTAAATACATTCCAGCTCATAAACAAGTGTTTTGATCAAATTCTTGGGAAAATACTTCACCGCTGAATCATTCTCTGTAGAAGAAAACAGGTTTCTTTTACACAAAAGGTCACACTGCCACACGTGTTTTTGATGTTGAGCTAAATGTCCAAACTCCCACAGAAACCTTGACTGAAAGAAGACCAGTAGTTTAACAACAGCCTGCAATGAAACAAGGAAAAACATTTGGTCAATAAGGAAATATTATTATTTCTGTGAAAAATAGATATTTGAAGCAAAGAAAGCTTTACCAAATGCTGTTTTTCATGGATAATGTTTAGAAAATCATGAAATTCATAGATGGATTTATTTCTCTCACATTTATAGAATTACAAGTTAATTAATCAGTAGTTTGTTAAAGGGCATTAGTGAACAAACATCATGAAGACCACGGAACACAGCAGACAGGGAGAAAGTTGTGGAGATGTTTAAAGCAGGGTTAGGTTCTACAACAATATCCCAAGCTTCAAACATTCTACGGAGCTCTGTTCAATCCATCATCTGAACATAGAAAGAGAATAGACCAACTGCAGACCTACCAAGACATGACTGGCCACCTAAACCTTTCTGTCTGTTTACAGCAACATGCACTCCCATGAGGCTTGTTTGTCAGAAAATAACCTTTAGCAGGTATTAAACATACTTTCCATTAAGCCAGCGTATCTGTATTAAACAATAGTTTGATGTACCATTCCAATCTTAAATGTCATGTTTTCATTAGCTGTAAGCAGAAATCACAAAAATTTGCAGAAATATAGAAAATCAGTCTTTTTTAAATTAATCTATGTAACGTATTTCACTTAGTGAACTGAGTTACTGAAATAAATGAACTTTTCAATAATCTAATTTATTGAATGGGACTGTACAAAATGATTTATTTAGCGGAAAACTAAGTATGCAAATCTCCTCTTAAAACATTTTCCCCATGGTGAAACATGTCGGCGGCAACATCATGCTGTGGGGACCTTTGATATGAACTGATGGGAAAACCTGGAAGAAAACCTATTAGAGCCTGCGGAAGACCTGAGACTGGGGCAGAGGTTCAGCTTCCAGCAGGTCAACCACCCCCAACACATATCTGGTGTTACAATGGAATGGATTAGATGAAAGAATGGTCATGTGTTAGAAGTCCAGTGAAAGACCCAAAGTCTAAATAATAATCTATAATGAGACTTGAATTATGGTGTTTTCAGATGCTCTCCATGTTTGAGCTTCAACTATTTTCCAAAATAATCAGGCAACAAGTTTTGTCTCTAGATGTGAATAGCTGATAGAGAACAGAGTTAAAGATGAAGTCTGAACACAAATACATGCCACACCTTTCATATTTTTGTTTTTATAAAGAAATTAAAACCTATTTATTATTTTCTTCCACTTTACAACTGCTTTACTTTGCTCTAGTTGGTTTAAAATAAAATCCCGACAAAATACATTGAAGTTTGTTTCACTAACATACGTGTGAAAAAGTTCGAGAGGTATAAATACATTGCAGGGCACTGTATAACACATAAGATATGAAGTATGTTGTCGAGTTGAAAGTGAAGAAATCGCTCCTTCAGTAAACAGATCATTTTTGGATTAATGTTAGTTGACCATGTGAGTTTGGTGAGTGACAATTTAAAGCAGAAACAGATGGTAAACAGCAATGTTTTCATCATTCTTGTCATTGGTCATTAATATGCTCCCTGTTATGGACATCACATCTAAATAAAACAAAAAACTCAAAGGGGAAAGTTGAAGCTGAAGCGTTCTATGATAAGACACTGAACTGCAAGTTACCTAGCAATCTCTCTACCATGGTGTGGATATCTGCCCTGTTGTGAGTACAGACGACACAATGTGATTTGTGCTGTAAAGGGGCTTTGAGTGGTCTGTAGGATTAGAAAAGCACCATGTAAGTTCAGTTCAGTTTGTTTGCTGTGTTTTCTCAGCATACACCCCACAGATATTATCAAATCTCAGAATGAGCTCATCGCCTCTTTGCGTGTTTGACAGTAGACACATTTACACTAAATGCTGGGCAAGCAGGGAGACCCCTCTGTAGTGACATTTATGTCTCATCTGAAATATATTATTACATTTTTGTCTGTGTACATTGGTGTTTTTAATGTTCAGAACACAGTATTTGAATGATTCACACTTCTTACACTGTGTTTGTGTACTAGCTCTAAACCAAAGCTGAAATGTTCTCTGAGAGGAGCTCTTTGTATTTAACAGGATCCGATAACCTTTCAAATAACTGAAATTCAGCAGGCAGAGCTGCACAACAAGACGTTTGTCAAAGAGTGTGGGTGAGAGTGGTGTGTGTGTGAGTGTGTGTTTTATGATAATTAGTGGCAGTAATCAGATGCTGCTCATTATATCATCCAAATGCATGACTAGGTATAACATACAAATGTATGTTCAGATGTGTGTGTGTGCTGGCATAATGGCATTTTACCCCTACACAAGATACAGTGTGGTGTCCCAGCAAGCAAATCGTTCATCGACATGTTTATGAATGTATGCACACGCACGCACACGCACACACACACACACACACCACACACACACACACACACACACACACACACACACACACACACACTACACACACACACACTCTTGTTTTGCTATATGTAGTGAGGACCATGTGTTGACTCCCATTGACTTCCATTCATTTTCAGTCATTTTCAACCCTTTCTATGCCCTAACCCTGACAATAACCCTAAACCTAACCATTACCAGTGCATGCCTAACCCTAACCTTAACCTAAACTCAATTCACACCTTAGTCCTGAACCGAACCGTTAGCAAAATAGGTCGTGAGGACCAGCAAAATGTCCTTTGGTACCAGCGGTCCTCAATTTGATGGTGAAATCGGGAAAATGGTTCTCACTGTGATGCCAAGACAGGAACACACACACACACACACACACACGCATGTACGCATGCATGCCTTAACACAAAGACTGTGACACTGGATCTTTTCACCTTAATAATCTATCACTGATCACAGCAGAACACTAATTAGACAGGACTCGTGTACCTGTGAGGGATTAGTCATCTCTATAAAGGACCACAGTAGAATCACAGGAAGGGTCTCCTGGTTGTTTTGTCTCTTCACTATTTCCTTCTTTCAATTCAGGTAAGAAAAGCAGACACAGGACATTTCATACCAACCATGTGGATGTTTCGCTTTAACAACCAACAATTTGAAGCAGTTTCCTATAATCTTCTCACAGTCTAAGGAAATATTATTTTATGACTCCAATAAGTATTATCTACCAATATTAGGCTAAAATTAATCATATCAACTGGCCCAAATGGGGATAACAGCCAAAATAAATGAAAATACAGTCGAATCATAAGTTTTCTGAAAATTATACTAATAAATTTATCTTTATCATTTATTGTAAAAATGAACTACAAAGGAAGGAAAAGTCATATGCAATGTTCTAAGTAGATAGGTATGAAATGTGGAAATGAGTTGGAGAAAGGGCGAGCTGACTGAGAACCCAGAAATATGACCATTTAATGTTTTTGTCTTCTTTTCAAATACCTGTGCATGTGAAGTAAGCTGACTGGTAAAAAACATAAATTTTGTATAACTGGAAAGAAGTCTGTTAAACACAAAGTGAGTCAATATCAAATTACTTGGTATCAATCGAAAGGGTATAAAAGCATATTCTATTTATTTATTTATTTATTTATATTCTTATGTAGTTGGATCTACATCTACATGTCAGCCTGGAACATTTCAAAGTTTTGAGGATTGCCGTCATACTTAAAATGCGAAGCTATAGCTGTCATGATGAGGTAGAGGAAGGACCAAAATGCAGAATGTAGTTGGAGTGACAAAGGTTTTTAATAATTGAGTAACTTTCAGTAATCTTCCGAACATGTCCGGGAGGCCAGGACATGGAGCACAGGCACAAAATCAGACGCTGACAATGGCATATGAGACTTGAACCCAAGATGGAGCTCTAGAATCTTGAACCCACAAAGGGATACTGGAGATCAGCATGGAAGCCAGGAGAACCCTTGATGAGAGCAATGCTGGAACCCTCGAGAAGGCTCAGTAGACGTAGGTAAGTCTATCTGGATGAAGATGGCGGAGCCAAAAACGTAGATGGTGATGATGATGGCAATGATCGAGATGATGGAGCCAGAAGTGTAGATGGTGATGATGGAGATAAGAGGGCTCTTGGGCTCTCAGGCTGCATAAAGCGGGATCTCGATGCCTGCTTACACTAGGGAAATGGAGATGTCAGGCCAACCTTCCGGAAGTGGAGTGGAAGTGCTTGGCGGACTTTCCGGGACTGGAATGAAAGCGTAAGCTGGAACCTCCGGTGAAGGGGGGAGCCCTTGTGACCGTTACATCTTCTGTGGCAAGGGGACAGCTTGTCGGCAGACATACTGGAGACGTCAATCAGATTCTCAGAGGCAGGAACAGTGGTGTTGAACTAACTCTTGACAACTGGAGCCAAGGGGACCCCATCAGTGGCGAAGTGGAGGTAGTGGCTGACGCCAAGACAGCTGATATTAGAAGTGGTCAAAGCGTTTACTGCCATGGAGGTGACTCGTGGAAAATCTCTACCCTTGTCTCTCGATAGTGCCTGTCTGCTTCCTCTAACAACTCCTCAAAGGCAACAAATGGAAGGAGCGGAATCAACTTTCGCAACTGAAGAAAACAGCACGCTGCTGCCAGACACTCCCAGGGTCTGTCTTGCTGGGCCACCATGGCACAATTCTTAACAATGATTAAAAGTTTGTCATACTCCTCGTCGAAAATCAGCCCTGCAATAAACTAGAAGAGCAAATCAGATGAAATGTGAAGCAGCTGTTGGCAGGGAGAATGCAGAGCAACTGAAGGAGGGAGTCTAATTAACACAGACGAGCAGGAATACAGAGATGTCCAGAGAAGTAACAGAAATATCTAAACACAAGAATTGACCAAGAGCCTAATCTACAATGAATGAACTAAAATAACAGCAACTAGAATCAAAAACAACAGAGAGGAAACAGATCCATAAAGACACTCAAATAGCTCTTATCATATACACAGGCGAATCATGACAATAGCTTTAACTTCAGGGACTATGGTGATTAATATTTGGGACATGAGACTGCAGCAGAAACTGAGCTAATATTTTTAAATCCAAACCGATTAAATTTTTTTTGGATAGTCCTAAAAAAACTGGAGATACTCTGCTTGTGTCTTTCATACCTTCACCACTTTGTACTACTTGTACCCTTCATTCATACTAACCCAGAGACATTACAAACACAGTGTGAGTCTATCTGGTTTTCAGGCACATTCCTTCACTACAAACTCAAAATGCATAATGTTTTCATTAACACAAAATGTTTTCAAAATGTCTCCACATAAATGATTTCGTAGCACAGGCCTTTTAGGAATTAGATCTACAGTGATAAAGACTAAAAGTTCGGTGTTGATTGTCTGATTTTCAAAGACCAAACTTTGGTTACCATGGAGACTGAACTCAATCCAGCTGCTTAAGGCTCAGGTATAGTCGCGCTTCAGGGTGTCATGCATGATGTCGCTGACAGCTCGTAAGTCGTAATCGCTGTAGGTGTTTATACTTGATGCTGGTGCAATATTCTCAGAAAACACAGGGGGCTGTATGCAGGATAACCAGTGGAAATGTCGTAAAAGAGAAGAAAAGCTTGACGTCAGACATCAAAAATGGCTGTGTGCACTATCAAAAAGGTTATTCATAAGAGTAAAACAATGAAGAGGAAACCGCTTTTTGACCTCTTTGTAAAGGATCTAAAACTGTACCTAGATCCAGTTTTGGACTCTTAACAGCAATGCACACAATCTAGTTTTATAACTTGCATTTATGTTTCTCTTATCTTTTTTGTTCATTTTTCTTTTCTGTTACTCTCTTCCTTCTGTTAATAAAGAAGCGATTTATTTGTGTGTGAAATGTTTGCACCTTCAACTTTGTTCATTCTGAATGTGCAGTGCGCGGTCCATGCCAAGTTACAAAATTTTGGAGGTGCAAGACCAGGCGCCGTGACATGCGTGGACACCCTTGTGCCCTGTTCAATGGGTCAATAATAAACCTAGCTTTGGGCTTCAAGAAATGTGACTGGTGCTGTTTGTTCACCAATATTTGCAGGAAGAATCTACTTCAATTAAATCTTTCAGACAAGAGAAATTAAAATGTTTTATTGCATATTTATGATATACACCAAGGAGGCATAACATTATCACCTTCTAAGTGAATAACACTGAGTATCTTTACGTCATTTTGTCCCTAAATATTATCGGTAATAGGATGATGGCAGCTGTAAGGATTTAAGCAAGTCTGATAAGACCCCAACTGTGATGGCAAAGCAACTGGGTCAGAGCATCTCCAAAACTGCTGCTTCTGTAGTGTGTTAGTGGTCTGCTGTGGTCAGTTCCTATTAGAAGGAATGAACAATCCAATCAAACATCTGTGGGATAGAGTTGGGCAAACAAGTCAGACCCCTGGAGGCCCCACCAAACAATAAGCAGAACATAAAGCATGTGATGATAGCATCTTGGTGCCAGATACCACAGCACACCTTCAGGGGTCTAGTGGAGACAATACATTGACAGCTCAGGGCTGCTTGGACACCAAAAGGTGAACCAGCACACTTTTATAATGTTTTGCCTGATTTGTGTATATTAGATAATAATAAATGACTTGTTGTAAAAACACATCAATGCTGTATTGGAACTGATAATTAAACCTAACATCAAGCCTTTGAAATGGCTACATCTAATTTACAATAGTGTGGTAAACAGAGGTTCAGTCAGAAACAAGTCATTTGAATAATTAAACCTAATTGCTTTTACTAATAAATCATGGTCCCTAAGCAGCATTTGTGTACAGGGTATTAAATCCTCTGGAACCTTTTGTATCATTGGTTTCCCAGTCCATTCCAGTAGCCATTGCCTTGTCCATTCCAGTTCTGAAACAAATCCCATCCAGTCCAACAGAAGCCATTGCGTTAACATACATCCCATTCCAGAGAAGTCCAGTCCAGCTGGCCCAGAGATGGAAGTGATTTTAATTAAAGATAAGTTGCTCAGTTTGCACCCATACTGAGCCTGTTAATCTGAATCCAATAGGCTGGATGTAGCAGCTTGGAGGCCCTTGTAAAGCATAGGCTCTATTGAAGCCCACTGCATTCCATTTGGCTAAGAATCAATGCAGATTGACACCACTTAACATGCAAATGGTGTTCGGGTCAACCAGCGGCTTCCAGTCTGCTGGCGGTGGTCCAACATCTACAACCCTCCATTTTTCTCCTCCTCACACCTCCTTGCTTCCCACTGTAAGATTATCTGTGATTCCACAGAACTTCTTAAAAGGCTTTCCCCTCCTTTCTTTTCCATTGATTCCATCTCTTCTCTACACCTCACTTCACCCCTGCACTCCCTCCTTTCTTTTCCATCATGTCTCTCCCTGCTGTTATAAAAATCATATTCAGGATATTCGTCCATTTAAAGATATGAGAAAATAAAACATTATTGATTGCTTGATAAACTGCCACTGGTGGCAACAGCATGGGTATAAAGTCAGTGAGGGCTCTTGCTGAGGCTGTACGTGAGTGCTAGCTGGAGGCATTAGAAGGGAGATGCCAGGGATCAATAAAGTGTATTTGTGTGTGTCAGTCCTTAGCTATCCTTCCAATTACGCATTTCCAGCAGCGCAGTCGAGCACAGCTCTTTGTTAACGCCTTAATGGATCAGCTCAAGGAAGTGTCCACACACACACCCGCACACGCACACACACACACACACACACACACACACACAGACACACACACAAACACAAACAGCTTTACAAGGTAAGCATTCTTAAATTGATTTGTTAAACAGCGTTTTGAGCCCCAGCGCTCTCTGCAGCTGTGTAATTACTATGAGAGCTGATGCTGTATCTGTGTGTGTGGCTTGTTGCTGCTGTGTGTGTGTCTCTGTGTCTGCATCACAGTGTGTCTGTGGATAATTTCATGAAGAGCTGTGTGTTTGTGCCTCTAACAGTTTCCACATGAAGGAAACTCTATGTGTCTGATTATTGAAGAAGAGAGCGTTTCATTAGGAATTTACTCCACGATAACACACACATAACAGCTGGCAGCATCTCTGCTCTGCTCTTCTTCCCATTTCACTCCACTCATATGATAATATCAATCTGTGCCCGCTGTCCTGCAGGCACATAGTACCTAACGGTGTCATCTCCATAACGAAATATGCTGCTGGAGACAATCTACAGGTACCCAGCTGTGTAGGGATATGGTGAATACTTAGCCCCAATCATTACCAGTGGAGAATTGGTCAGGACTGCTTTGCAAGATATATGAAAACACAGAATTTCTGTTCAGCTTGCTTCATAGTCAAACAGACTTCTTTAGAGATGCTTTACCGTCTACTGAGTTTTTCAGTGTGGTTTGCTGTGGACCACTGTCATGGTTTTTTTAACGGACTTGACCCACATGCAGAAACACTCAGGAGACACAGTAAGAGTTTAACAAGTTTATTCTCTTCACATGTGAATGATGGGGAAATGAGCCTGCACAAAGGTGGCATGGAGGTAGATCTGCCAGAGGGGAATAACTTGATGCACGTGCCTGGGAGACAGGTCACTGGACTGAGCTTCTGATCCAAGGAAGGGTCCGGGAGTAAGGTAATAGTACCTCAGGTAGGTTATTGGTGGGCAGAGGATGGATGTAGGCACGGTGGAGGGCGAGCACAGTTGTGGGTGTGCACGGTGGAGGGTGAGCAGGGTTCGTTGCTTGAGGCCAGGAGGACTAGCAGTCTGCAGCTGTCAGCTGGAACTTGATCAGAGACAAGGTTCTTGGAAGCAGACGATCTGGAATCTCGATCAAGGAGTACTCAGGAGCAAGAGCCAGGGGGTTGGAAGTCACCTAGGAAGGAGCACACGAGAAGGTAAGTAACTTCACTTGCTTCGGGAAAGACAAGACTAGAGTTTCAGGGCCGTTTGGTTACCACAATGGCAAACACTCAGGCATCGAAGTGCTGACAGCCTTCTCCTTTTATCCTCCTCAGGTAATAAGGTAATTTATTGCACCTGCATCAGTCCCACACCTGTGCAGCTGTGCCCCCTAGTGCTCAAACACAGTTAGTAGCAGGTAAAAAAAAATACAGAATCTCCCAGACCCCGACATCATCCCCCCCTCAGAATCTTCTGGAAGAGACAGGCTTTAGCCGAGAAACTTGAAAAGTGGGATGAATACGAAAGCTAGGGGGCAGGTGAAGTCTGACAGTGGTAGGACTGATGGTGGACTCTATTTCATAGGGACCAATAACCCTAGGGGAGAGTTTTCTAGACAAGGACTTTTGTGGGATGTCACGCGAAGAGAGCCATACCTTCTGGCCTGGCTGGTACTGGGGGGCTGGTCTCTGTCTTCTATCAGCTAATCTCTTGTTTTGAGCCACTGTACGTTGAAGAGCACGGGTAGCGGTGGCCCAAATATGCTTGCACCAGCGTGTGTGGTGGCGTACTGAAGTGACTGAGATGCCTTTTTCACCAAGAGAAACTTCAAAGGGAGACAAACCAGTTGCAGCCGAAACATGTGCATTGTGAGCGTATTCAACCCATGGCAGGTAATTACTCCAGTCAGTGGGATTGGTGGAAGTTAGTCATCTAAGGGTTGATTCCAGCTCCTGATTCATCCTTTCAGTTTGTGGGTTTGATCGTGGGTGATATCTGGAAGTTAGTGACAGGTTAGCCTCCTGGGCAGAGCGAAACTGTTTCCAGACTTGGGAGATGAATTGTGGTCCACGATCTGAAAGAATGTCGTGGGGAATGCCATGCAATCTGAACACATGTTTCATGAGAAGTTGTGCGGTTTGGAGAGCAGATGGGAGTTTCCTGAGGGGAATTAAATGGCAGGCTTTAGAGAAACGATAAATGACAGTGAGTGTAGTGGTCAAACCTTGGGACTTGGGGATGCCGGTGATGAAATCCAAAGCTATGTGTGACCAAGGCATGATGGAATGCTGAGGGGTTGAAGGAGACCACCGGGTGTTTGGTTTGTGGATTAGTTGCGTGCGCAGATGGCACAGGCTTTTACATACTTCTTTACATCTTTGTGGATGGACGGCCACCAGAAACGTCTCGCGATCAGGGCTGTGGTACGGCTGGAACCTCGGTGAGCAGAAAACTTCACAGAATGAAACCAATTAATTAGGTGAGACCTGACCATAGATGGCACGTAGACCAGATTGAGTGGCCCAGTTGCTGGATCGGGTTCTGTTTGTTGTGCCTCGTACACTAAACTCTCGATCTCCCGACCCCCGACAACACAGCTAGTAGGTAGTATAGGGGCTGGTTGTTTCTCTGATTCATCTGGTAAGTACTGACAGGACAGGGCTTCTGGCTAAGCATTTTTGGACCCAGGTCTATACGAAAATAGAGAAATTAAAATGAGATAATAAAAGGGACAAACGGGAGTTCAGACATTTAGCTGTTTGGAGAAATGAAAGATTTTTGTGATCTGTCCATACCAGAATAGGGTGTTCTGCTCCCTCCAGCCAGTGACACCACTCCTCCAAGGCCAGTTTTATTGCTAGGAGTTCTCGATCCCCCATATCGTAATTTCTTTCTGTGGTAGTCAATCGGCGGGAAAAAAAGGCACATGGATGGAGTTTATTGTCTGACCCAGAACACTGTGATAGCACCGCACCCACCCCTGTGTCTGATGCGTTGACCTCTAAAGTGAATTGTTTAGTAGGATCTGGATGAATCAGGATGGGTGCTTGAGAGAATTTCTGTTTCAGGGTGGTAAAAGCCAAATTAGCTTCTGGAGTCCATCTGAAGGTGTTCTTGTTCGACATGAGGGCATTCAGAGGGGCGGCTGTCTGGCTGAAGTTCACAGCTTAGATTTTTTCCAGGTCCAAATGAGCCTGCCCACCCTCTAAGATGAATCCTAGGAAGGTAACTGACGGTCGATGAAATTCGCATTTTTCTGCTTTTACGAAGAGTCGGTTCTCCAGGAGCCATTGTAAGACCAGGCGGACATGACAGCGGTGTTCTGTGAGATTTTTGGAATAAATGAGAATGTCATCGAGGTAGACAAAAATGAACACATTGAGAAAATCTCTGAGGACGTAATTGATTAAGGCTTGAAATACTGCTGGAGCATTACACAGTCCAAATGGCATGACTAGATTAAGACTACCACATTATCAAAGAACTTATTTCAAATTACACTATGATGTCTGTTTAAACCAGTTCCTGTGATTTTTGTAAATATTTTTGTGGCACTAGTGGCCATTTTTTGCAGTAATGAGACATGAAATGAATATGCAGCAAAGGTCCCAAGGTCAGAATTGGAACCCTGGACTGCTGTGTCAAGGACTGATAACCTGTAGAACCATGTTTAGTTACAGTTACAGCGCCAATTCTTTTGGGGAATGTCTCAACATGCTTTGCACATCCTTTCTTCCTTAAAAATTGCTAAAGCTCAGTAGGATTGAATGGGAAGCTTCTTCAAGTACATTTTCTTCTACAGATATTTTCTATAAATACATACAGTACGTATATATATATATATATATATATATATATATATATTATATATATATATATATATATATATATATATACATATATACAGGGGTTGGGCAATGAAACTGAAACACCTGTATTTTAGTGTGGGAGGTTTCATGGCTAAATTGGACCAGCCTGGTAGCCAGTCTTCATTGATTGCACATTGGACCAGTAAGAGCAGAGTGTGAAGGTTCAATGAGCAGGGTAAGAGCACAGTTTTGCTCAAAATATTGAAATGCACACAACATTATGGGTGACATACCAGAGTTCAAAAGAGGACAAATTGTTGGTGCACATCTTGCTGGCGCATCTGTGACCAAGACAGCAAGTCTTTGTGATGTATCAAGAGCCACGGTATCCAGGGTAATGTCAGCATACCACCAAGAAGGACGAACCACATCCAACAGGATTAACTGTGGACGCAAGAGGAAGTTGCCTGAAAGGGATGTTCGGGTGCTAACCCGGATTGTATCTAAAAAACATAAAACCACGGCTGCCCAAATCACGGCAGAATTAAATGTGCACCTCAACTCTCCTGTTTCCACCAGAACTGTCCGTCGGGAGCTCCACAGGGTCAATATACACGGCCGGGCTGCTATAGCCAAACCTTTGGTCACTCATGTCAATGCCAAACGTCGGTTTCAATGGTGCAAGGAGCGCAAATCTTGGGCTGTGGACAATGTGAAACATGTATTGTTCTCTGATGAGTCCACCTTTACTGTTTTCCCCACATCTGGGAGAGTTATGGTGTGGAGAAGCCCCAAAGAAAGGTACCACCTAGACTGTTGCATGCCCAGAGTGAAGCATGGGGGTGGATCAGTGATGGTTTGGGCTGCCATATCATGGCATTCCCTTGGCCCAATACTTGTGCTAGATGGGCGCGTCACTGCCAAGGACTACCGAACCATTCTTGAGGACCATGTGCATCCAATGGTTCAAACATTGTATCCTGAAGGCGGTGCCGTGTATCAGGATGACAATGCACCAATAGACACAGCATGACTGGTGAAAGATTGGTTTGATGAACATGAAAGTGAAGTTGAACATCTCCCATGGCCTGCACAGTCAGCAGATCTAAATATTATTGAGCCACTTTGGGGTGTTTTGGAGGACGAGTCAGGAAACGTTTTCCTCCACCAGTATCACGTAGTGAACCTGGCCACTATCCTGCAAGAAGAATGGCTTAAAATCCCTCTGACCACTGTGCAGGACTTGTATATGTCATTCCCAAGACGAATTGACGCTGTATTGGCCGCAAAAGGGAGGCCTACACCATACTAATAAATTATTGTGGTCTAAAACCAGGTGTTTCAGTTTCATTGTCCAACTCCTGTATATACTGGTCAGTGTGTATCACACACACCGACTGATGCAGGCAGTTGGAGCATGCCCATTGCTGTCTCTCTTTATATCGCCAACATATATGCTGGATTACACATGTGTTTAATATTTTAGAATGTGTATGACATATTTAATCTTTCTAATTGGCCACAAATGCGCAGTGAAAATGAACAGGGTGAGGCAAAAAGTACCATGCTGCACTGATAGGGTGTTTTCACTGACAAGTCCTGTAACCGTACACTCATTTAAATTTGGTCTGCTTCAAACGACAAAATGAGAGAAAGGTAACCCTCTCTTTTCAATCGGAGTGGTTCACCGTAAAACAGTGTAGAGTACAAGGACTTGACTTGGCATTGAATGGGCAGCACAGACTGAACATTAGTGTCACCGTGAAGGTGAGGGAGAACTGGGAGATTTTAAAGGACTTGATTAATGCAGCCTGCTTCCATTGCCTTCATATACAAATAAAGATCAGATCATAGACCATTTTCAATTGTAATAAAAAAATAGTGAGATCATCCAAAATGAAAGGTATGGAATTGATTAAAGCATTATTAAAAGCTTTTAAAATAATAAAATGTTTCAATTAATGTATAATTTGAATTATAAGTATCAGGTTCATATATTTGTACATCCAACTCTTTTTGTCACAAAGCAGTTTTCATAGATGCACTATGGCACGATATCCATGAGTTGAGTCAACTTGAGAGTTTCATGGTAATGTGAAAAGGAAATAAGTGTCATGATTCTGTTGCACTCTGGTTTTCTTCTCTGGTTCAGAGTTTTTGGGGTTCTTGCTCTTTATTTCAGTGGTTTGGGCTTCAGCTCAGTGTGGTGCTTAGTTTATTTGTTCAGTTATTGTTCCCTGTATGTTCATCCATTTTTCCTACAAATCAGGTCACTCCTTCAGTCATCATCAATAGATCCAACGCACTGGCCCCAAACTCATCTTGATGAAATCTTCTGAAATCTTTGTGTTTTTTTAATCTGGTTCCTAGTCTCTTGGTATATAGTATATGCCTTCTAGTTTTGGTCACTTACTTGTTAGGTCCTCATGTTACATTCAACATGATTAGGATTGGCTCCTGCCTGCATTTGGGATCCCCACTGAAAAACCTTACATTTTGCAATGTATGAAGTTTGCCAATATCCACCAGCAAATACTATAAAAAGAATTATCCCCTTAATGGATATCCAATTGTACTGTCAATTAGGTGTTAAAACAATTAGTGATGATTATTTTGAACATACTGTCATTGTAAATGTAGGTATGATGTTACATAGCACCACTAGGTACTTACGGAAGGAAACAAACTTTTTAATCTCAGTTTGTGTTTTATTTTATTCATGGCGCTAATCCAGCAAGATTTTGGAAATGAGTAGAAATATATTGTTTTGAAACACCATTGGTTTTTCATCATTACAGTGTTTTAAGTAAAGTTAAACTTTGCAAGATTCAAATTTAACTTCACCATATGTTTTTGAACAAACTGCGTGTTTCTTCATGCAGTTTCGAATACAGTTAAATACAGAAAAGTCCTGTATTTACAGTCCTTTACCCTTTTACGCCTAGATACCTTCAGAGCACTTGTTATAGTATCCTTGGTATGAGAGGCACACCTTTTAACCAGCCTTTTTGGTATTCATACAACACCTTGGCTGTACCATCACTCAAGGGGTTATGACGCTTATATTTCTTTCTGCTTCTGTCCCGCTGATTACATGGTGGGCACAATATGTGACTGCCTGCACTGCATATACTAATGAGGGAGGGTTTCTTACATGTCCATTCTGTTGTTCCAGTGTGCTAATTTTTCTTCTGATTACTGAGATCAGCCTCACCTAAATATCAGCTGCTGCTCATTATATAATGCCATCATAATTATTTTCAGCAGAGAGAGGTGTCTCCTCTGTTTCTGCTAAACCTCCCTGATACTTTAAAGAGGCATCCTCACATTCAAATAGATCCAAGAAATTTCTTCTCTTATACAAAAAACACACAGATGTTTTCTTTGCACACAACGTGCCAAGCCATCATCTATTCCATAGTGACCATAACAAAATGGAGCAACTAGAACTCTCATTCACAGGTGTGCAACATATGTGCATTATGAATAGTTTTAAATCTGTTTTATATGTGGGCTTTTTTCTGGCCCGCTGAGTGTGTGTATCCACACAAACATGTCTGCTCATGTGTACCTGTAACTTGGAGAGAGACAACATTTTACAGGATGAAATTGAAGAGATTAGCATGGTCTGCTCTGCTTTTGATTAGTTCTGACTGGAATTCTGCCTGAACCACAAGGGGCCCCTCAGCAGCTCCTGCTCCATCTCTCCATCTGTGTGTGTGTGTGTGTGTGTGTGTGTGTGTGTGTGTGTGTGAGGCTCTGTTTCCTTCTCTCATAGCATTTCGCGCTACGCTAGAAATTGAATTGATATTTTGTAAACCTGATTTACGGATAACGCGATGTGACAGCGACAAATGCCTGGCTGAGAATGGTTTTCAAAGCCTTCCCAAATGAAAGTTATTACAGGGTAAATGCGCATTTCTTTGTCTCAGTGGCAGCAGCAGCCCCTCCTGGATCTGTGTATGAGTTTATATGGGTTGAATATGGATCCATTTCCTGGGTAATTGAATTGATACTGTCATGCACGGGGGCAGTGCCACATTGCTCTGCAGGGCGGATGGACTGTCTGATTGAATTGGATGGTGGTGAGTGGGAAGGCATGTGTGTGTGTGTGTGTGTGTTGTGGTTGTGGTGGTGGTGGTGGTGGTGGTGGGGGGGGTGTAGGGTTGTCAGGGAGCAGTCATAAGATAGACACACCTCAGTGTCCCTCTGATTACTGCCGTACAGCCAATTGTCTCTCCAATAATCTGCCGCCACAACCTCCTGACACACACATGCTCGCACACGCACCAGAGGAGGGATACGGGTCAGGCAGCACAGAAGCCATTTCCAATTCCGGGGTAGGCGACCACGCCGCAGATCTGCTACATATTAATTTTGTCCCGGCTGAGATTTGCTCCCATTCGGTTAGAGCCGATTGATGAGAGAGCAGAGAGGATCGGACGGTTGCTCATTCGCTCTCCTCACCTCTGATTAGAAACACTGCCGCTGTCACTGCGCTATTAGGACAGAGAAGTAGGAGAATGAGGGAGAGAGGAAGGGGGAGTAAAAAGACATGAGAGACTGAGAGTGAGAAAGGGAGGAGATGGAGTCAGATAGAAGTGAATAGGGGAGATGGGAAAAGAGAATGGCATGGAAAGAAAATGGAAAGGAAACAGGATGAAAGAAAAAAACTGAGTGGAGAAAAAAGGAATGAGAAGATGATGCTTAAAGAAGTGGATGGGAGGTCTTGGGATGAGTCAGAAAGAGGTTGGAGGGGGCAAAATGTAACATGAGACAGCAAGGGAGGAAAAAAGAGATATTTGGAAGAGAAAACAGTCAACAATAGAAATACATTGCCTACCAAGAGTAGCCCTTAAACTTGTTTCCATTTTGTCACATTACAACCACAAACTTCTATGTATTTTATTCGGAATTTTTCAGAGCAACACCAGGCCATGGATAATTGTGAAGTGGAAGAGAAACATACATGTTACAAACAAATCTAGAAAATCTAACAAGCAAATGTATTGTTCTAAAGCCTTAAAGATAGCAGTTTAGCCACAAAAATTTAAAAGGCGGGCTTCCACTACAGGAACCTTTGTCAGGAACCGTTGTTTTCTAGGGCCATTATGATCCCAATCCCGACCACAGCTGTCTTCTCCTCTTCTCTTGCCTCCAAATAGATAAAACGTGAAAAACCATATTGACGGAATCCCTTTAAAATTTGTTAAATGAAGAAAAAAAATTGTTACAGTTAAATCTTTCCATGGCATTTGTTCTGAGTCTGTATATGTTATAAATTGCAGTCGCTGTGACATGATCAATTATAGTTTTACTGCTGATAATCACAGCTTTTAATTCTGCCGCGACTCTTGCTGCCAGTCTTAGCTGCTGAGTCTGACACGGTCGAAGTGGGAGGAGTTACAGCTAAAAGGACCAAAAAACATGACCAAAATAACGGAAAGTTCCAGGAAAACACCTTCTGGTTCTCATATTTAAAACGTCCCTAAAGATTATTTTAAGTTTTATTGTTTTAAGATGTTGAAGAAAACTTCGAGAGTTTGAACCTGTTGAACATGTTCCAAATTCAGTTGAGGGAGGATAAACCCATATGCGTCTGAAGTAGTGTTTAACTGAGTAAATATCTGATGTCTGAACATTAACAAATGTAGCACATGATTAACTGCAAGCTACATAGCGTTGTCGCTCCTACACACAGGCAACCAGGCACGCACTCATTCATACACCTAAGGGCAATTTAGAGTAACCAATTAACCTAACAGGCATGTCTTTGGACACCTTTATAATTAAGGATGGAAATAATTAGCACAGAGCTGTGAAGCCGTAAAAACAGAGCCCGAGGGTTAAACCCTCTGTCTCCACTGTAAATAACAAACGGCTTATTAGCTTGTTTTCCTTAAAAAGTTCTTGTTTTATTATCTTTTCATTTTATTCTCATTTATAAATCAGCCATTTAAAATGTTCAAAATGTTTATTTTCATAGATAAATAAAAAACATAGACAAAATATAAAACTATAAATAAAGTACATTGATAATGACAGACACCATTTAATTAAATTTATTGGTA
Organism: Crenichthys baileyi; assembly: GCA_036173005.1. Taxonomy (NCBI): domain Eukaryota; kingdom Metazoa; phylum Chordata; class Actinopteri; order Cyprinodontiformes; family Goodeidae; genus Crenichthys; species Crenichthys baileyi. The sequence goes on from JAHHUM010001194.1 coordinate 397,670, forward strand.
AAACCTTTAACAACTTAAACAGGTTTAGACAACTACATTCTCACCTGAAAACATTGTAAAATGTATTTATGTTCCACAGAAAGTGTAATATATCCAACTTTGTTCACAGCTTTTCTCTCTCCTCTGTCATTACTACTTCCATTTCAACAATCTGCTTTGACCCGCAATGAATCATGGGATAGGGTCGGCTACGAAGTATACACTAGACCCATCCTACATATCTGGGGAAAAGAAGGACGCATTTGTTGGCTCCCTTTGGAGGAGCCTTCGAAATTGAACAGCGTTTGTTGCATCGCGGTGACGTAATCAGCAAATGCCGTCTTAGAAGGACACAGCCCTTCGTCTCTCCTTTGCTACTGAAACAACTTCCTATTTCAGTAGTGTGTGTGAGAACATTTCAGTAGTGTGTGAGAGTATTTCAGTTGTGTGTGTAAGAGCATGTAGCGTTTCAGTAGTGTGTGTAAAAGCATTAAATGTTACATCATTTCAGTTGTGTGTATGAGAGTAAATTCAGAATAATGTCCCTAACGGCCCCTCATACCACAACATTCCAGTTTCCTCTTAATTGAGGCAGAAAGTTTTGTAGGTTGTTATAATCCACATTTTATGTCCATTTATTTTTTCAGTCATTAACCAAAATTTATTGGAATTGAAAAACGTATTGTGTATTGCTGGTTGTGTAAAATATTGTTTTTTGATAAAAATGCAATTAATAACGTAAAATAATGTAAATTGTGAGTGAAAGAAGCCATCTATGAAAAAACAACACTAAACACAGGAGGTGGCCTTGGATGTCATCTCTCTAACACCTACTCTGCAGCCTTGATTCACTTTCCCAGGTAGTTTTTCAGCAAATTACACATTGGTACATGTGACCAAAACAACTCACATTGATTGGGACATGTTTGAATCTTCAAGCAACAACAACCCAAGCATTGAGCTAAATAGAGAGTAGAGCCAGTCACTCATATGTTTGAATTGTAATCTTAATGATCTTATAAGTTTGATTGTTCTGTTTACAATTTATAAGCCTGTTAATTCCAACCATGTTCAGAACTGAATGTGCTTTTTAGATGAGTGGTGAAGCATCTTCGAGAAAGGGAAAAGGTCCAGTTTCCTTCTACTTAAGCACTTAGGATTGTTATGTCCTGGATGACTAAGAATCTACACCAGTATAACTCAACCTTTCCCAGCAGATGCAGTCATGACTGCATAGAAATTCAACACACCATTAACTTTCAGCTAAATTATTTCAGCTTTAACTTAAACAGCAATTTTGATCTAATAGGCTGTTCAGCTACAGGCCTTAATTGTGTCCACAGCAGCTAATCGGTTGGCTATAAGAAGGCTCTGTATGTGGTCAATGTGACGCAGCATCTAATGGTATAAAAACTTAAGGATCATTATCATCAAGCTCTTTCCAATTACTGCTCCTTTTTTAAATAATCTATCTTTAATTTGTTTGATATCTCAGTTAGTCTTCACCTTTCTCTATCTTCCCTTTTCTTCCACTGGCTAAAGAGTTGCTCATTAACTAATTCCTGAACTGGACTTATTAAGATCACTTAACAGTTAATGCTCCATTCAAACCTTTATAGGTCTGAGTTGGATCCTAGCAACGACATCATTAGACTGTTTAACCTACTGCAGTACTAGTAAATTGTCTACTAAGTACAGGATTTTAAGCATATTTCTCTAAAGATTAAGCTTTTTTAAACATTCACACAATGAATCAATAAGCATCTTCACCCCTTTTTTTCCGCAGGAGACACTAAAGACAGGTTTAAGTAGCCGGGTGCATATTGTCATGGCCAAACTTTTTGACAGTAACACAAATGTAAGTAGTGAGCAAAAACACACAGATCAGTTTTTTAACTACTTTCCTTTAGAATGTTCCTGATCAAGCTTTTAGATTATCCCAAGCCAATGACATACTGAATCTTCAGAATGTCAATGTTTCCATGATTTTAGGTATTATGCTCAATGGCCCCGTTCCCACTGTAGGCAAATGTGGTCAAAAATCTGATTTTTTGGGGGGTCAGGTGACCAGGTCAGACTTTTTGGAACAAGTGTGAACGCTCATACCTGGCCTATATCTGACTTTTTCAAGTCACATTTGAGCCACATTCATAAGTGGTCCTGAATCCGACTCATATCTGATCTTTTGGAATATGACTCCAGTGGGAACAACCAAGGAGCATTAGATGTGACTTTGACGTCACTTTCCATCGCATTCATCACAATTTTGCACCGCCCAGCAGGAAACAGTAGCAGTTAGCAAAACAGACGGAGGGCTAGAATAGTACTGCACACTGGAGAGATAGCGAGACGTTAGAGCTTGTTAATAAACAGTGATAAAACTTTATTTGAGCCTAATTGAAAGGCTCATAGGAACTGTCTGGATGTGGGATGTAGTTTGTATTGTAAAATTTGTATGCAACCCTTCAAACAGAACACTAAAAAATGATATCGAGGTTATCAAGTATGTGATGATCTGCCCCTGCCGCAGTCCAATACAATGGATTGCATCAAGTCTTCTGCCAGTGGAGTTGAGAGGAGAGACGCTGACATATATGATTAAAAGTTGCCCTCGACATGATAAAGTTCTGAATAAACTCGGTCTCTGTAAAGTTGTTAAAATCCCTGCCCCACCATTGCTGGCTGTGTCTCCGCATCCAGTTTGTTGTGCTGAATTCGCAGTCAGATCTCCCTAAAACAGAACAAAAAAGAGTTTTATTCTCTTTTTATTCGTGTTTCCCACACAGCACCCGCTGACAATAAATGGCTTCTGTTGTGCACTTAAACCATAACACCTATTTCTCCATGTTTACTGTTGTGCTGCGCTTGACGATGCTCTTATTGTTCTTATGCGCATGCAGGTTAGTTTGGACCTGCAACATTTTCAAAGTTATGTGAACGACCACACAAAAAAATTAGATTTCTGAAAAAATTGGATTTGAGCATCAAGACCTGCAGTGGGAACGTAGCCAAAGAGTCTGGTCTTTGTAGTGTATTCAAGTTCTTTATATGAATAATTGTATTTTGCCAATTTAGAAATTCAAAAGGCTGTTTAAATAATGAATGAAAAACTAACTTCCGTTGTTTGTGCTAAAATTTTAAATTTTTCGAGTCCAACGGCCCTCATGTCTCAAGTCTGCTTCATGACAACCCTTTCTCTAAAAAGCTACCGAGGCAGCTGAGTCATGAAACCCAAAGAGAGAAACAGAACCAAACAAGCATCTAGAAGCCCTGCCCAGCCGAGTTAGAACCAAGCCGGATCAACTTGTCAGATTACGTTGTAACAAATTTTACGTTAAACAGATTAATACATACAAGCTACACAATCTGTACTTTGCTATATGGAAAATGTAATTAATAAACATAATTAATTGATGGTTGCGGGCTGTGTTCCTTGTGTAAACTACATTTATTTAGTTAATTGTATTTCACAACTTTCAAGAATCAAGTTGGAAGTTTATAGTTTACATTGTTTTCTGTTTTTATGGGGATAAAAAAAATGGAGAAAAACCTCACGGTTTACACATTTATTGGCTTTTAGAGCCTCTGTGTGTGAAATGATGCTGCAAAAAGCTCCTCAGTGGGTTTATTTAGGACAGGCTTTGATCTAGTATTTTTACCTGTCACTGAAAAGCACAAGCAAAATACTTTTATAAAAAATAAGAGGTTGCATTAGACTGTTAAAGTTCCACAGCAGCTACAGTATCTACATTAGCATTATTAGACCACGGTGCTTTATTTTGGTAAAGCTAGCCTAAGGAAATCAGACCCTGAACAGTAAACAAGTTCAGAGCTGCAACATCTTCTACATCTAACACAAATAACCTGTTTTTAAAAAGCCACATTTGGAGCAGCTCTGTTTTTCACCGGGAATAAAGCCATGGCCCAACAATCTCATTTGCCAATAATTATTTTCTGTAAGGTACTTAAAAAAAAAAAAGTTTGTTACTGTTTCATTCAAAGCTTTCATACCCTATTCTGTCAACACAGAACGTGGCAAACACTAAATAAAAACAGGTGATCAAAGTAAATGAGCTTCATCTGGAATGTTTGATCTTTTCCAATCATTTATTTCCAGATGCAGACTTATTTCTATTTAAAATGGGCAATTTAAGGGAATTAAGTGACAGAATAATCAAGCAGAGACACACATTCTGCTCACATCTTACAACTCCACGTTAATTAAAAGTTAAAATATAAACACTTTTGGCATTTTTGGGCAACAAGAAGATGCAAAAAAATTGTATTTAAATTATTTTTATTCTACCAGTTTTTAAGTGTCTTTTTTTTGCAATGCTTAGAATTGCAGAGAGGCTGTGACATCTATTCATTTCCAAATATACCTTTGTGATGTCACCAAGAAGGCAAAGTAGGTGACAGACTGGGACTGTACTCTAGGCATGTTGATAGGTCTTCAGATACTTTTAGCCAAAAGCCACAGACAGGCAGACAGTGCCAGAGAACAGATAGTCATCAGGTAAATCTCTCATGTAGTTCGGACATGTGTTAGTAAGTGAGAAACCCATTTGGAGCAGGCTTTGTCCTGTGTAGTTCATTCTATAAACGACTTGATATTGTATAAGTGTAAGGCTGGCATTTTGGGTTTTTCTAGAAGGCAAGGCAAGGCCAGTTTATTTATATAGCTCATTTCAGTAGCAAGACAATTCAAAGTGCTGTACATGAAAAAAAAAGAAAAAGAGAGATAATAGGAACAGTACAGTACAGTGGCATAAAGATAATCGAATAATTAACGAACACGAATAATTAAGAGAAAAAAATGAATAATTAAAATGATTAGATGATAATAAAAAAGACAAAAAATAAAAATTAATGACAAAATGATTGATAAGAAAATGAAAGAAAGTTGGACTGAAAAGTTAACTAATAATGTTTAGACGGCACAGTCAAAGGCCACTCTAAACAAAGAAGTTTTTAATGTTGATTTAAAGCAACTTAGCACTTTTGCAGTTTTCTGTTTTATTCCAGATTAGTGGCGCATAAGAACTAAAAGCTGCTTCTCCATGTTTGGTTCTCGTTCTGGTTATGCAGAGTAGATTTGAGCCAGAAGAACCTGAGCGGTCTGGGTGGTTGATACACTAACGTCTGTAATGTATTTTGGTGCTAAGTTATTCAGTGATTTATAGACTTACAGAAGTATTTTAACGTCTATTCTCTGAGCTACAGGGAGCCAGTGTAAGGACTTTAGAACTGGGGTGATGTGCTCCACTTTCTTAGTTTTAGTGAGGACGCGGGCAGCAGCATTCTGGATCAACTGCAGCTGTCTGATTGACTTTTTAGGCAGACCTGTGAAGACATCGTTGCAGTAATCAATTCTACCAAAGATGAACACATGAATTAGTTTTTCAAGGGCCTGGTATATTAGTCCTTTAATCCTGGAGATGTTCTTTAGGTAACAGACAGCAGACCTTGTTACTATCTTCATGTGCCTCTGAAGGTTCAGGTCTGAGTCCATCACTACACCCAGATTTCAAGCCTGATTGGTGGTTTCTAGCTGTATTAACTGAAGCTGTGTGCTAACTTTTAAACGCTCTTCCTTTGGTCCAAAAAGTATTACTTCAGTTTTGTTTTGATTCAGCTGAAGAAAATGCTGGCACATCCATGCACTGACTTCTTCTAAGAATTTCACCAGTGCTTGAATGGGTTCATAGTCACCTGGTGACATTGTAACATATAGCTGTGTGTCGTCTGCATAGTTATGATAACTTACGTTGTTTATTAAAATCTGAGTTAGGGGGATCATGTAGATATTGAATAGGAGGGGCCCTAAGATGGACCCTTGGGGAACGCCACATGTGATTTTTTTGGTCTCTGATGTAAAGTTACCTACTGACACAAAAAAGTCCCTGTCCTTCAAGTAGGATTTAAACCTGTCATTGTTCTGACCGCCGACTTGACCCACATGCAGAGAACACTCAGGAACAGAGAACGTTTTAATTATTTTATTCAAAATACAGGAGCGAGGTCCGGCAACCATGTAACCAGGGCTGGGCTGCTGAGGAGGGACAAAGGTAAGTAATAAGTAAATCAGAACAAATGCACTAGATGCAGGTAAGCTTACTGATAAGAAGCCGGGTATCCGCCAGGGAGAGGGCGTGATCTGAGAGCTGATCTGGAGGATGGTGCTTGCGGAAGCCTGGAGATAATCCTTTGTGGGAGGGTGGACAGGGTTTCCCAACTTGAGCGGTACACTGATTCGTTCGCACTGCCAGCCAGGTAAGATGTCCAGTGAAGTTCACGGTCCGTGGGATTCCAGGGGTTCTCCTCAACAAAGCTAGAGAGGCATAGGGCAGCACCTATGTGGGAGAGGTAGAGGGTTAACAAGAAGCTTAGTACGGAAAAACACTAAGATTCAAGGAGAGTTGAAGTACCACTGGGGCAAAACAGTCAGCGCTGATTTGCTGGCAGTCCTCCCTTTTATTGCAACGTGGCTGATGACCAGATAGGCTGCACCTGTCAGCCTCCAGATCTCCAGGGCTTCTGCGAAACCTAGTGGGGAAGCTGGTTAACGGCATGCTCAGCAGTTCAGATCCTGACACCACCTCAACACCTTCGCCCCCAGGGCGGTGCAGAACTCTTTCCAAACCAGGGCGGTGAACTGGGGACCACGGTCAGATAAGATCTCCTGAGGAATCCCGTGCAGCCAAAACACGGGCTTCACCAGCAGCTTTGCTGTTTGTAGGGCAGAGGGCAGCTTGCATAGCGGAATGAGGTGACAGGCCTTCGAGAAGCGATCTATAATGGTAAGGATGGCGGTCATGCCACAGGAACATGGTAGGCCCGTCACAAAGTCAATTGCGATGTGGGACCAGGGTCGTGAAGGAATACTGAGGGGTTGCAACAGGCCAGCTGGAGGTCGGTTGGAGGTCTTATTGCTGGCGCAGGGCACACAAGCACTAATGTAGTCCCTCACGTCTCGGTGCAAGGTGGGCCACCAGTACCTCCTAGTGATCGAGGCTATAGTTTGGCCGGCCCCGGGATTGGTGGCGAAACTGGCCAAGTGGAACCAATCAATCAGTCGGAATCGCATGGCAGCAGGAACATAGAGGGGGCCTGCCGGTTCGTTACCTGGCCCCAGGTCATCAGAAAGAGCTTGCCGCACACTCTCCTCTATCTCCCAGGTTAAAGCACCGACCGTATAGCAGGGGGGTAGAATAGGTACTATCTCTCTCTCGGAATTATCATGGCCGAACTGACGCGAGAGCGCGTCAGGCTTGGTATTCTCAGACCCGGGCCTAAAAGAAATGGACAAATTAAAATGGGAGAAAAACAGCGACCGTGACTGGCGTGAGTTAAAGCGTTTGGCAGATTGGATGTAAGATACATTTTTGTGGTCTGTCAATACCAGCACGGGATGTTCGGCACCCTCCAGCCAGTGGCGCCACTCCTCCAGTGCCAGCTTGATACCCAGCAGTTCTCTGTCGCCCACGTCATAGTTCTGTTCAGCCGCAGACAGGCGACGGGAGAAAAAAGGCACAGGGGTGGAGCTTCCCATCCATGTCCGAGCACTGGGAGAGCACCGCTCCTGCTCCCGTCCGAGGCGTCCACCTCCATAACGAACTCGTTGCTGGCGTCCGGGTGAATGAGTACAGGAGCTTGGGAGAACCGGCTCTTAAGTTTGGAGAAGGCTGTGTCGGCCTCAGTGGTCCAGAAATACAGTACCTTGGATGACATGAGTGCAGTTAATGGTCTAGCCACCTGACTGTAGTTCCGTACAAAGCGTCTATAGAAGTTGGCAAAGCCGAGGAATCGCTGCAGTTGTCTCCTTGAGTCAGGTTTAGGCAAGTCCAAAACAGCTCTGATTTTCTCTGCGAACCTGTCCACCCTCGACAATCAGGCCCAAGAAGCTGATAGATGCTTGATGGAAATCACATTTTTCAGCCTTCACGAAGAGTTGATTCTCCAGCAAACATTGTAGGACCAGGCGGACATGCCGGCGATGGTCGGTGTGGTTCCTGGAGTAAATTAAAATATCATCCAAATAAACAAAAACAAGGTGTTTAAATAGTCTCTTAAAATGTCATTCACCAGGGCCTGGAAAACCGCTGGGGCATTGCATATGCCGAATGGCATTACTAAGTAATCAAAGTGTCCCAAAGGCGTCTTGAAGGCAGCCTTCCACTCATCTCCCTGGCAGATACGTACAAGGTGGTAGGTGTTTCTAAGATCTAACTTGGTAAAGATGGTGGCATGCTGAACAGGTTCGAAAGCCGAGGAGAGTAATGGTAACGGATATTTGTTTTTCATAGTAATGGAATTCAGGCCTCTATAATCAATACACAGTCGGAGAGTCAGCTATGTATCTTTCCATGACTTATCGCTCGGGCTGGGAGAGTCTGAATAATCAACTAGCGGGCAATTGGGCCCTGCGCAGGAGCTCAATAGCGCAGTCGTAAGGGCGGTGGCCAGGCAATTATAATGCACGAGCTTTACTAAATACCTGTCGAAGATCGTGATAATCGGGAGGAACCAGGACTAAATCCGCTGGTTCAATCCCTTCAGTTTTCTCAAGGTGAGTTCTAGGGGAAACAGCAGATTTCAGACAACTCGACAGCCAACGGGTGGACCAGGCGTCTACCCTGAGTTCGGCCCAATTTAGGTGGGGGTTGTGGTCCCGCAACCAGGGGAACCCCAGGACCAGAGCACTTTGTGAGACCGGAAAAACATGTAAGGAAATTAGTTCTCTATGGTTTCCAGACAAAACTAATTCTGATGGTTTTGTGCAATGAGTGATTCTGTGTAGCGCCTGTCTATCCAGGGCCAGGACCAGGCGTGGCGTGAGCAGCTGCTCCGTCTCTAAGCGAAGCTGGGTCACTAAGGCTTGATCTATCAGGTTTAATTCACAACCTGAGTCCAACAGTGCCGTTAAAGGCACCGAATTCTGATTTAATATTATTGTGGCAGGTAAAGTAAACCTAGGGGCCTTGAGATCTATGTCCTGGCCCACCGGTTGCCCCTCTATAACCAGCGGCCCCCTTCTTTTGGCCGGGCAGGGCAGGCTGACACAAAATGGTCGGGAGAACCACAGTAAAAATGGTGGTGGGCCTCCAGAGGGCGCTGCCGCTCGTCAGGAGACAGCCGTGCCCTACCCAACTGCATGGGCTCTGAGTCAGGGTAATTAGTGGAATTGGGGAAAGCGGAGGAGCACGGTGGGGATGGTGGTAAAGTCCTCTGAACACCCCGTTCTACACGGGTGCGTCTTCTCTCCCTCATCCTGGCGTCCAAGTTAAGCTCCTCTGGCTCATCAACTAAGGCCAACTCATCTTTTCATGCCTCATCCAGAGCGTGAAAAAAGGCTGTCTTTAACGCACTCGCATTCCAGCCAGAGGCTGCTACTGCAGTACGAAAATCTATAGCAAAGGGGGCGGTTGCGTTGTTTCATGGCCCACAGTCGGCTGGCGACAGCGGTCTGATCCACTGCCACATCAAAAACCTGCTTGAATTCAAGGACAAACTGATCAAAAGTGCAACCAAAGTGTGTGTAGCTGGTGAAGCGCGACACCTAGTGGGGAAGCTGGTTAACGGTTCACCGGTCAATAACCCTAAAACATATGAAATTCTGGCATCATCATGGGGAAAAGCATGAGGGGAACGGTTAAACACCAAGGCACATTGCAGGAGAAAACCACCACAACTCCCTAGCTCGCCAGAAAATTTCTCAGGGTTGGGGGAAGTGAGATCACGCACCTGAGGAAGAGGTCGGGTGGCCAAGATCTCGGCAGCGCCTCCAGTGGCTGCGGAGGGCGTAGGAGTCAAGACACGCTGTAACATTGTTGCCATCTGATCTATTTGCTGACTAGCCCGTTGTTGCTGCTCAAGAAGCGACTGGAGGGTCGCTCCGTGAGACTCTATCTGCCGACTATGATTTGACATTGCTCTGTGGAGATCCTCTGCTGGGTCCGGCTGGGCTGACTGTTCTGTCATTGTTCTGACCGCCGACTTGACCCACATGCAGAGGACACTCAGGAACAGAGAACGTTTTCATTATTTTATTCAAAACACAGGAGTGGGGTCTGGCAACCATGTAACCAGGGCTGGGCTGCTGAGGAGGGACAAGGGTAAGTAATAAGTAAATCAGAACAAATGCACTAGATGCAGGTAAGCTTACTGATAAGAAGCCGGGTATCCGCCAGGGAGAGGGCGTGTCCGGTCTAAGAGCTGATCTGGAGGATGGTGCTTACGGAAGCCTGGAAATAATCCTTCGTGGGAGGGTGGACAGGGTTTCGCAACTTGAGCGATACACTGATTCGTTCGGACTGCCAGCCAGGTAAGATGTCCAGTGAAGTTCACGGTCCGTGGGATTCCAGGGGTTCTCCTCAACAAAGCTAGAGAGGCATAGGGCAGCACCTATGTGGGAGAGGTAGAGGGTTAACAAGAAGCTTAGTATGGAAAAACACTTAAAGTGCAAGATTCAAGGAGAGCCGGTTGTAGTACCTCTGGGGCAAAACAGTCAGCCGCTGATGTGCTGGCAGTCCTCCCTTTTATTGCACCGTGGCTGATGACCAGATAGGCTGCACCTGTCATCCTCCAGATCTCCAGGGCTTCTGCGACACCTAGTGGGGAAGCTGGTTAACGGCATGCTCAGCAGTTCAGATCCTGACAAAACCAATTGAGTGCTCTAGGCCTGTAGTTCTGTAGTAGCAGCTTGTCCAAGTTGTTCTTTTTCAATAGAGGTTGATAATTGCTGTTTTTAGGGCCTGGGGGAAAACACCTGACAAAAGGGACGCGTTTATTATTTCAGTTAAATCAGACGTTATGACAGGCAAAGCTTTCTTAAGGAAAGCTGTGCGTAAAACATCGAGACAGCAGGAAGAACAGCTTAGTTGCTGTACGATTTCTTCTAAGTTTTTGTAGTTTATTTTGCGAAATTGAGAAATTTTGTCAAAATCAGTTCTAGTTAGAGACAGCTTTGGTACTGGAGTTAATGTGGATGTGCTGACTGCCCCTCTGATCTTTGGGGCATCCTTAAAGATGTGGTTTCTTATAATGTCTCTTTGGCTAACTGAGCCATTGGAGATGATGCTTTAAAAAATAACAGAAAAGTGGTCAGATAGGGCAACATCAGTTACAGACACCTTGGAAATGTTTAGACCCTTGGTGATGATCAAGTCCAAAATATGTCCCTGTTTGTACGTTTGCTGTTTAACATGTTGAGTCAAACCAACATTTCTAAGAGTGTCACATAGATCTATTGCACTTCTGTCTTCAGGATTGTCCATGTGAATGTTGAAGTCTCCCACAATAATTAAACAGTCATAATCAACACATCACAGATAAAAGCTCATTAAATCACTGAAAAAGCTTGTTTTGGACTTAGGAGGCTTGTAAATATTCAAGAACATGGTGCGGACCAGGCTCTTTACCTGATGAGCCAAAAATACAAAAGAGTCGAATTTGCCCAGAAATACTTTTTTACACTCTAATAAATCTTTAAACAAAGTGCTGATGACTTCACTGTCTCGTTTTATTTATTTATCTTTCATTGTAATAGGATAAATGGACATCTAGAATGACATTTAAATGATCATTGGGTGATCCAGCAGCAGTTGCAATGACTGTGTTGCAGTGGTGCATATGTTTAGCATAAATAGTGCGTAAGAGCTGCGGTGCTTATGTGGCCGACTGGTCATGTTCAAAGACTCCGTGGCAGTCTGGTTTGTGTGATGATAAAATGTCAAAGTGTTGCATTGATAGGTAGATTTTACAAAAATATAAAATTCAACCCAATAAATCTTGTTTAACTTTTTTTTTTTCTAATTTAGGCACAAGCACAGGATTAGACACATTTGTTATTAAAAATTTTGGACATTATAACAGATACAATTTTGAAAATTGAAAGTAATAAATAATATTTGGGATAAAAGGAAATGGAAATCGAAAAAAAAAATGAAGCCAACTGAAATTTAATAAAACACTTTTTAAATTCTGAGGTAAAAACTGTTACTATGTAAAGGTCTTCAAAGATTCATTATAGATGATTGTATCTGTGGGCAGAAAGAATCTTCTGTAGCAATCTGCGCTGCCATGGATCTGAAGAAGCCTCTGCTTAAAGACGCTATGTCATTATGGGGTTGTTAAAGATGATGCTCAAGGTTGGCCCCTGTGTTTTTGCATTTTATGAAGCATCCTTCTGCATACAAGCATATCTATAGACTCCAGAGCCTATAGCCCCAGAACAGAGTCAGCCTTCTCAGTTTGTTCAACTATCTTAAACCAGTAAGTATGATGCTGTTCCCCATTAGATGATGGTGTGATGTGATGCAATATGCAATGTTCTGACATATAAAGATGTAGCATCTTGAAGGACCAAAGGTTCCTAAAGAAATCGAAGAAATAAATTATATTGCCCTAGCCCTGCTTAAAAAATTCTACACAGGCATTTTGAAAGGGCCGCTTCATCAGCAGAGATAAGGGACCCTGTTGAGTGTGAAGGACCCCATGGTGACTACACAAAGTCACCCACACTGACTGAAAATGTTTCAATTGATCTTTTAATCCTGCGTGACAGTAACAGAGTGTTAACCCAATGGACTGAACATACTGTTATATCTCTGTGGGTCTCCTCTCTGTTGAACAAGTCTCTGCAATCACTGTAAAAAGCCATATTTCTTTCACCAAAGCAGCCTCACACTTAGAAAAACTCTTTCTGTATTGCTGCACTAGCTCCATTTCACTTCATATAATGAAAAGAATTCTCCCTCCACTTCAAAAACTCTGCTTCAATCAGTGCGGAATAATACAAAGGGCTTTCAGATTACTGAAGATCTGCTGTACTTTAAATTCTGTAATACAGGCTGAAATGAAATCCATTTTTTGCTCCGATGATCTTTCTAGGCAATGTTCAACATGGTCAGAGAGAGAGAGAGCCATCTGTCTGCCACTGTTACTGTGCCACCCAATGCTACCACACACACACACACACACACACACACACACACACACTTACATATGACCCTGGCTAAAAAAATGAGCTGCTAAAAAAAACCCAGAGAGAGAAATGAGATGCTGTTTTTCCATTTGTTGCAGCTTGATAGCACAAAGGAAAGAGACAAAACATTATTTGAAGATAGAAGATACACACAGTCTGATAAGGGAGAGAGGAAGAGTGTGTGTGTACGGCTGTGTCCAGGAGTGTGTTACTATTTCATCTTCCATGGTAACTTAAATGGTAGATGGAGGCCACACACACACACACACACACACACACACACACAGATAGGCCTCCCAGTGCTGCTGCACCCCAGATGCCTTATGGGATTGTAATAATTCATGGAGTTGGCCAACTGCTTGCTGGACCAGACAAATGGAATTATACTGCCCAGATGAGATGGGTGCATATATGTGTGTATATGTGGGCTGTGTATTAGTGTGTTTCTGTGGCTGTGTGGGTATATGTCTCAGGGCCACTCGGCCAGTCAGTGCAAAAGAAAAATAGCTGCTCTACTCCATAACCCTCTGTGCACACATCACCAGAGGGCACCTATGCGTGTGTCAATGTGAATACACTATGCAGCACAGGGTCCGACACCGTGACATTGTTAAACCATGTTAGACTTCAGGGTCTCTGGCCAGGGATGTCACTGGCTCACACAGATGCGCACACATACACACGTGAGTGTATTAGTACATGTGTGTTGCGGGATCTGGGCTGCCACTGAAATCTGACTGCACTGCTCTGTGCATATGAGGTTAAATACCCCACCACTGTTTGGTCTTGGCTTAAAACTTTATCTACTGTTTGAAATAAAATCGTTTAATTCTTCTACTGTAAAAAAAATGGGTTGGCTTGCATATTTCTGACACTAAACCTTTCCTGAATTATCAGTTTAACAGGTTCTTTAAAGATGTTCCAGAACTGGATAGAAGTGGAATCAGGTAGACTCAATCATTCATGTCAGCTTCAGTGGCAGAAAGTGGCAGAAAAAAAATTATTTGCTCTTAAACTCAGATCTGATAAATTTCATCATGACTTATAAAGCCTTAATGGCTGTAAAAGGCTCTCACCCTTTATGGAAAACCTCTGGTTTATAATCATTTACGTCATTGCTTCAGCTCACTGTGGATTGATTGCCTTTCTGCACAGCTCTCTAATATCCCACCACAGTATAATTTAACCAGGAAGAGGAATAAACTTTGACTGGGGCATCTTAACATCTTGATTATTTTCTTTTTCATCCATTCGGCTTTAGATTTGCTACAACATTTGAGATTAATGTTATGGTCCAAGACCCAGTTTCATCTGAACATTCAGTGTTTATCAAAACTATACAGTGAAATGAAATAACAGCCAGTATATTTTGATCTCTAATGTTTATTTATGTCGGTGCAAATACAAAAGAGTTCCTAGTCGACTGACTGGCACCAAGGCTGTGACCTGTAGTTGTTAAGAGAGGACGTTACCAAAAAAAGGGTTAAGGAAGAAGCTATCGTAGAACGTTAAAGGAATCAGGTTTTTTCACTTCAACGGTTTTTATCTGCAAGTAATTTAGTTAAAAACATAATAATTTTACCAGTTCTTAAAATCAAAGATGATCATTTTCTTGACCTAAAACACTATTCTGAATGGTTTCCATACTGATACAGTGAAATATAGATCAGTTCAGTTGTTTAAAGTGTATAGTGTATAGTTCACAACAAATGTCATCTCAAGGCATTTTACAGGACAAGCAGACCCAAGTTATATATAGAAATATATAATCAAGTGAATGTAATTATATTGAAAAATTCAAATATTTTAATTTTATTCCAAAAAAATTCAGTCAAGTTTTCTTTGTTATGGCAATTGGCAAAAATGTTTTTTTTTTTAAGAAAACACAACTAATTGAGTCATTAACTTTGCAGCAATCCCTCCTCCTGATTGAGACCGTAGGTACAGGGGATGGTTGTTTGCTTTGAGCTGTTAACTTCGCAGCAATTCCTCATACTGAGTATGCGTTTGGTGACAGTGGAAAGGAACAACTCCCCTTTGCAGGAAGAAACCTGTTGCTCAAATGTGAGTAGTAGGAGTGTGAAAACTGTCAGATGCACAAAAAAACACAGAAGTACTGGTCCAGGAGTACTTTCTCTGTTAAAGTGAACATAGTTAATGGCAGCAACAGCTACTGTAGTGGCTCTGTCTTAAAAGCAAAACACATCTGAACAGACAGGCTCTGTGTCAGTCGTAAATACACTATATTCCTAAAAGTATTTATCTTATTACTTTTACATGTACATGAACTTTGATGACATGCTATTCTTGATCTGCACTCACCGGCCACTTTATTAGGTAAACCTGTTCAACTGCTCGTTAATGCAAATTTCTAATCAGCCAATCACACGGCATCAACTCAATGCATTTAGGCATGTAGACATGATCAAGACGATCTGCTGCAGTTCAAACCAAGCATCAGAATGGGAAAGAAAGGTGATTTAAGTGACTTTGAATGTGGCATGGTTGTTGGTGCCAGACGGGCTGGTCTGAGTATTTCAGAAACTGCTGATTTACTGGGATTTTCACGCACTACCATCTCTAGGGTTTACAGAGAATGGTCCGAAAAAGAGAAAATATCCAGTGAGTGGCAGTTCTGTGGGCGCAAATACCTTGTTGATGCCAGAGGTCAGAGGAGAATGGCCAGACTGGTTCGAGCTGATAGAAAGGCAACAGTAACTCAAATAACCACTCGTTACAACCAAGGAATGCAGAAGAGTATCTCTGAACGCACAACACGTCGAACCTTGAGGCGGATGGGCTACAGCAGCAGAAGACCACACCGGGTGCCATTCCTGTCAGATAAGAACAGGAAACTGAGGCTACAATTCGCACAGGCTCACCAAAATTGGACAATAGAAGATTGGAAAAACGTTGCCTGGTCTGATGAGTCTCAATTTCTGCTGCGACATTCGGATGGTAGGGTCAGAATTTGGCATCAAAAGCATGAAAGGATGGATCCATCCTGCCTTGTATCAACGGTTCAGGCTGGTGGTGGTGGTGTAATGGTGTGGGGGATATTTTCTTGGGACACTTTGGGCCCCTTAGTACCAATTGAGCATCGAGTCAACGCCACAAGCCTACCTGAGTATTGTAGCTGACCATGTCCATCCCTTTATGACCACAGTGTATCCATCTTCTGATGGTTACTTCCAGCAGGACAACATGCCATGTCATAAAGCACGAATCATCTCAGACTGGTTTCTTGAACATGACAATCAGTTCACTGTACTCAAATGGCCTCCAGTCACCAGATCTCAATCCAATGGAGAACCTTTGGGATGTGGTGGAACAGGAGATTCTCATCATGGATGTGCAGCCGACAAATCTGCAGCATCTGTGTGATGCTATCATGTCAATAATTAACTCTCTGAGGAATGTTTCCAGTACCTTGTTGAATCTATGCCACGAAGGATTGAGGCAGTTCTGAAGGTAAAAAGAGGTCCAACCCGGTACTAGCAAGATGTACCTAATAAAGTGGCTGGTGAGTGTATAAGGTCCAGTTAGTTGATGGATCCACCATTGCCAGCAACAACAACTTGGACTACTCTGTAAACATCTTCCGCAAGGTTTAGGAGTGTGTACATAGTTAGATGAGAAAACCAGAACTGCAGCATCCACGCTAATTCATCCCAAAGGTGTTCAAGAAGGTCGAGATCAGGACTCTGTGCAGGACAGTCGAGTTTCTCCACACCAAACCTTATACACCGGCAGCCATGGAAGTGATGGGAACACTGCTGTGATTTGGTGGCTTGACCAAAAACTTTTTGCAGTATAGTGTATCTGAGATGATAAACGGGATAAATAGGATGAGTACATAGTTTGTGGCAGCAGTAGCTCTTTCAACGCCTTTGTCCAGGAGAGAGACAGGCTTAAACACAGGTAGACAGGGCAAATTGTATCCTCTGTAGAGAGAGAACATTAAGTTATTGGCAGCACAGACGATGACACCCTCCGGGAAGGAGTCATAGCTAAACACAGAAATGCTGGGTTGGGTGGGACTTCTATGAAGAGAAAAAAAAAAAGAGAACATTTTCACTCTAAAAATATTTCATGAATGTTAAGAAATGTTTTTTAGCAGTGACTTTCATGTCTTGCAGTATTGGTTTGTAGTCTGAGAGTATATAAAACCATATTCAATAAATTAGAATATGGGTTCAGATGAGGTTCGTTTGTCAGATTAAAACGCTCTTTGAAAATAACAACCAATAAGCATGTCTTAAACATATTCTTCATTAAGCCCATGTTTCTGTATTAAAAATAAATTTTTTTTTGGTCTGATCTAATATTCTAATGTCGTGTTTTTATTAGCTGGGAGCAAAAAATCATCATAATCAACAGAAATAATGGCTTGAAAACATCAGTCTGTGTGGAATTAATCAATATAATGTGTTTGACTTAGAGAATGCAGTTACTGAAATTATTGAACTTTTCAATAATATATTAATTTACTGAATATGGCTGTAATGTAAACTGATTTATTTACACAGAACACAATAATCTTCAGAAACCAGCCGTTCAGTAATTGCATATAGAATGATCTGCACAGAAGCCCAAACTTAGTTGGGTTCTGAGGAGTATTGTGAGGAAAGGATGTAGTCTCTAAAAGTTTTCAGGTAGACTGGCAGTCCAGGGGCAGGAGCCAAGTCCTGAGGTGTCTGCGGCAGAGTGGAGCAGGAGAATTGAGTCAAGCTGTCGTGTTCTAGTAGCAAAGTGTTTGTTTCCCAAGGAGGAGATGAAGGGTCAATGGGCTAGTTAGTCTGGCTTGAAGAGCAAGAAGTTAGGATCAGAAATGGGTTTCTGTGGAGCGAAGGCAGGAATTCCAGAGGAGTATTGCAGAAGTGATTGGAAAATAGATTCTGATTTCTCAGAACAGTGAGGTAAAATCTTGGCAGGGGTTCTGGGGCATTTAAAGGCAGAATAAACCTCTGGAATATTCCTAATAGAAATGGCTTGATGAGGCCAGGCTCTAAGCAAGGGCTTGTTCAGGAAAACAGCTTTAGGTGTAGCAGTTCAGGGCAGAAAGGGCAGCTCCACAGTTCAAAGAAAGTTAGATCAATGAACACACTCATTGACTGAGATAAGAGCAAATTGATCATACCTCCTGCACCTGATGGGTGTGTTTATGCTGGCATGCCATTAGAGCTATTTGCTTTGTGGATTTGATGCTGAGATGGAGCAGACAGTGGGAGCTAAGCAAGGACAAAAACTGAGCTAACAGAACCTGCAATGAGAGAATTAGGACCACAATGTTTTCCAAACTTGGTTCTGAGAGACAGACTCCACTGAATGTCATGGTTGAGTTTTTACATTCACAGGCCCAGTTCAAAGAATAGCTGATCTAAAAAAGTTTGTCATCACGTTCTGGATAATTCTGGCAGTTACATTTTTATTTTCAAACAGGAGAAACATTTAATGCCATGAGGCAGCAGTGGACACGAGGACATGGATTCAGGAACACTTTGTAGATCTCATTTATTACATTTCTTGGAGCTTACTCATCAACATTTCAGTTTTAGACTTCTTGGACTCTGTCATCTCCACACATACAGCAAAAAGTGAGAAGCTTAAAAGTGATTTGTAACGGACCTCTAGATCCTAGCTCTTCTTGCACCTTCATTGTCTCCTCCTCTCCATCTTCATTCTTACCTGCTTATTCCTTTTTCTCTTCTTTTAAAGTGTCTAGTATATTTTCTCCCTCCCTCAGTCTTTGCAAACCCTTCCCTCCTATTTTCTCTCGTTTACATTCCCCTTTCCCTCTCTTCATCCTTACCACCCGTCTTTCCATTCATCAGTACCTCAGCTCCCAGCCGATAGCATCGTTGCTTTACTGCTGCGGCGAGTTGACAGTCTGTCTGTCCTCGGCGTGGGCTTTAAACACACTAAATCAACGCCTGAAAGAAATAGATATTTTGCCACTCAGATAAGCCCATTTCCTGGCGAGTATTCATTGAAATGATATAATAACTGACATGGGTTGGAGAAGAGGAAGAGAGAGAGAGAGAGAGGGAACAGAGATAAATACGGTATTTGCAAGTTTCCTTTTGTAGCATGGAGGCACCTCCTTTTTCTGGGGGGAAGGAAAAAGGGGTGAGGGGTCTAAATGTTGACAGGGGAGGTGGTAAATTGAATGCCATGAGCCGACTGAGCCTCTCTGTCTCTAAAAAGAAATTCAATTAAAGTGTATTGGAGGTTTGTGAATGTGGCAGAGACTGGGCTCCCAGTGGCTGATAAGAGCTGCTTCTCTCTGCGAGCGGCGTTATAACTGAAGCCAGATCACTTGCTGCTAAACGTGTAATCCCCTGCAGCCGAACAATATGGGCCCCAGTCTGATTCAATACACCCACAGCCAATTCCCCACATTAAATCAACGCGGGGTGCACGAGCTGCTGCCGCCACCACACAGCCACTAACACAGCCACTTCCTCCAGCTTAAACCACACACAGAAATCAGAAAGCTAGACCGCTAACAATAGCTCCCATCTCACACATACACACACTCATACTCCGACATTCTATAAAAGCTCCCCTGGGAAGTGATTTCAGTCCTTTCAGTGTTAAGTACCTGCCCCACTCTGGCTAAAGCAACCACTAATACTGGAATTATACACCGTATATGTGTGTCTGTGCGAGGATACTTTTTCTCACAGATTAAAAGAAAGAGATGAGACTGACTGACACGCACGCACGCACGCGCACACACACACAATATTGTCCTGTTCATTACCATAAAGCTCATAATCTGGGTGTGAGGGTGTGTAAAATCTGTTGGGTGTGAGGGTGTGTGAAATCCGTTACAGAAAATTAAGCTTGTACAATTAAAAAGGATGCATTGACTGATTCTAAATCAACTGACTGATCATATTTTCAGCCTCATCAGAGGAAAAATGACAAAATCAGCATTCTGTCATCCATGGTTCAGAAAACAATCCAGAATTTTTTATGTATTAAAAAAATATTTTAGATCAGAGGTATGGTATTTATTCAACCATGTCCCATAGCATATTGTTTAGGGTGTGTATGAGTATGGGGTGGATCAGATGCTTTTTAGGGTTGTCTGGTCTTTACATACCTAAAGCCAGAGATGTGTCTGCATTCTCGACACAAAGTTGAGCTTAGTAACAGTGCAGGTTGGATTCCACCGAGGCTGCTTCTTGTTCCAAGTCCTTGTTGTGTTCATAGAGAGGATCTCACGGTGCATTCATGGAGAGATGGGTGCCTGGTTTAAGAGCCTCAGGGCCTGAATGAGAAAGGGAGGATTACTCCCTTAGGATCCGAGGTCAGTCTCTGCCTTAAGTGGAGGAGTTCAAGAATACGTTCTATTGTTTATCAGTCATGGGAAGTTGGAGTATGAGAGGAATATATCAATTGGAGCAATGCCAGCACTGTCTTTATCCTGACAGACTGAACCAGGGTTAGAACGTGGTTCTGAGATGAATATCAAATGAAAGCCATCCTGGATACAAGTGGCTGAAATAAACTTCCTCTGTAGGGTAGCTGGTCTCAGCATTAGATGTAGGATGAGGACCTTCATTATCCAGGTGAAAAGTAGAGCTGCTATCATGATCTGGAGGTGTTAGGTTTTGATTATTCTGTTTAATCGTTCCTGTTTGGGTTTTGTCATATAGGTTATTTTTCTTGTGCTCATTGTTAGGTGTATTCCTTTAGTTCACTACTTTGTGTTTCTCTTGTAAAACCTTGTTTAGCTAGTTTCCTGTTTGATTTCTGTTTGACATATTTCCCTAGGGTTTCTTGTTGAGCTCCATGCATGTTTTATTTGTTTTCTCTTCTTCTCTGCTCTTTTCTTTCTCTCAGCTGCTCCACATATCCCCTGATTGCTCTGTCTATGAAGGTAATTTTGGGGCAAAACTGCATCGTAACTGTGAAGTTTAAGTCACAGAGAGAAATGCTATAGGAGTTTTGTAATTGTAGATTTTTTTTCAGTCTTTCACAAATACAAAACAAGAGTTACACCTCTTCAGGTCTTCAAGTGCACAAATTGTATTCTTTGAGTTACACATCTAAAACCTCTTACATTCACAGTTTTGCTCCAATTGTTCTGAAACAAATGTTGCAAAATTAATTCACATACCTGCATTAAAATCTTCTCACAAACTGTTTTTAAATCATTTTTTTTCCTTTAACACAAACACAAATCAGTGAATACCACATTTGTAGGCGATGACATGATTCATTGCGAGTCGAAGCGGATTGTTCAAAAGTAAGTAGCAATGAGGAGAGAGAAAAGCTGTAAATAAAGTTGTATCCATTAGACTTTCTGCAAAACAAAATTAACTTTTATAATGGTTTCAGGCGAGAATGTAGCTGTGTAAATCTGAAGTATATGCTCGTCTTATCAAGATTGCTCTTGATTGCGAAAGTGTTCTGATGTGTTTGGACATGTCCGCTCCCGCTGTGCCAATAGCCTGCTCACCTCGCAGCTGACCGGGTGGCCGAGGCGCGCTAAACCTGGAGAGAACAGCCAACTGCTGGCACATCGTTTTCAAACTGCTGCTGGGTTTCCCCACTGGGTGGAAATTAAACACAAATATAATTCAGTCAGATGATATGTAATGTTAATGTTTGGTTTATTTATTATTATTCGTTACAAAAGATTTATTTAAACTTTGGTCAGAAAGGTCATATGTTACTGGTTGTTAAAAGATTAAAACAAACAAATGGTTTTTGTCATCAATGTACTTTATGTATAGTGTTTTATTGTTTTATCTATGAACACAAAATAATTTGGAACATTTTAAATGGCTGAGAATTAAATGAAAAGATAATAAAGTAGGAACAATTTTAAAAAAGGAATATAAGCCATCAGGAATATGTATAAGGGAAAAATAAAAATCATGCACATTTATTTACAGTGGAGACAGCGGGATTAACCTGCAGGCTCTACAGTTTCACAGCTCGGTTTTTCACAGCCTATCACTCGCAGGACCCGGCTGGAGTCTGCAGGTGAACATCAACCAATCAGTGCATATTGAATGGCCCCAAAACAGTCCAAGTAGCTCCTTAAGAGACAGAAATTGAAGAATTGTGTGCTGAATGTTTATTTAATGAATATTTAGCAGAACAGAGAAGACTCTCTGTACCTTCATGAAGAGGGTGGTTGTTTGCCCAATTTGAACGGATAGACACATCTGCAAGAAACTTGTTGGACAGTCATTTCATTTATGTCAGGGAGCGTGAAACGATCCAAATACGACAAAGGTGTAAATTAATGCTTGATTTATTTACCGGGGGGGGGGAGATGTGAAATAACGTGTTCGTTCTGTAACCTCTATCCCTCCTTTTACCAGTTTATGATCACCTTACAATAACTGCAAATTACTGCTACTGTTTAGATTGTATGTAGTCTCAAATATCAGTGGTTACAAATGACTGATAGATCCACAAGCAGCAGATTACTTTAAAACTCAGAAGCCATGTCAGATGGGGTTTAGGAAATCACTGCTTTCCTACAGACTAGGAACATTTGATTTGAAAATTAAATATTTATTTTAAACTGGTGCATTTTTGGTAAAATTTTCATCAAGCATTTTGAAGCACTTTTTAATCAGCTTACAAACCATTACAATCAAATATGCATTTTAAATATTGAAAAGAAAGAAATATTGGTGTCATTTGTTGTAATAACTGGATGAAAACATAACAAGAACACTTATTTAGTACTTTACTACAGAATCACATTCTTACATCAGAGATGACAATAGTGTAACTGCTGGACAGAATCCCTCACGGACTTCCAACATCTTCAGCAAAGACTGATTAAGGGGTTCCTGCTGTCGCCACAAACATCCTGAAATCCTGAAGACCTTTATTCTTTTTTTCCAGTTTGCTGCCCAGGGAAATAACAAGTTATTGAAATCCTCCATAATTCCCTCCCTCTTTCTGGTTTATAAAACAGATTTTCAC
Source organism: Crenichthys baileyi (assembly GCA_036173005.1). Taxonomy (NCBI): domain Eukaryota; kingdom Metazoa; phylum Chordata; class Actinopteri; order Cyprinodontiformes; family Goodeidae; genus Crenichthys; species Crenichthys baileyi. The sequence continues at coordinate 420,597 of JAHHUM010001194.1, forward strand.
CATACCATTTAGTTCTATATCACATCAACTGTCCAGCTTCATGAAGTAGGACACACGAAATCAATACCGTTACCCATTTTGGGCTAGGAGTTGATGCCTCCAACTAACTGCAAACAAATTTTAGATTGCAAATCTTGTGAAATCCGAATTAACTCGGACCCCTCACAGCCCTGCCCTCCCTCCATACTGAGGCGAAGAGGAGTGCTGTGGAACTTATGTGAGAGCTTGTTTGTTGCCATCATCTTTACATCTTTAATGTAGAAGCTTCTCCTGGTGTTGTCGTCATCCACCCAGATCCTCCACCCCTCTGTGCCACTCCAGATGGAATAGTAGGTGGCTTGAATGAAGGAAAGTCAAGTGACAAACAAAAAATATAGGGCCAGTTGATCATAACGGTGTTATCCTTGTGTGATGCAAACAAAACAAAAAAAAGGAGACAAATAATTTATCATAAGTTGCCATCTTTACGTTTGGTCAAAGAAGGGGGAAAAGCTAACTCTGAAGTGCAAGGGTGGCATCGTCATGACATGTGAGTGTTCTGCTGCAAGAGGGATTGATGCACTTCACCTAATCTAGTGCAAGATCAGGAAGGAAATAATTTTGACAACTGTGACTGAGGTCTGGAGCCTTTGTTTTACTGCAAAATACAATCACAAAGACAAAATTATGTTTTAACTGTACACAAATAGAAACAGTAAATGGGCTATAATTAGATTTTTGTATCTGGAGTTACAGATGAATAAAGAAAAACAGCAGCATGGGCAGAAGGACAATTATATATGACAGGTTGTGTAGCAAACCTGCTCTAACCTAAATGTTTTTTGTCCAGAGGTTTACCAGGATATTGTTGGTTGATGACACCTGGACACCTCTTTTACCAATTTGAAAAGAACTAACAGTCACTAAAAGATTTAGATTCCTTAAAGGTGAAAAAGGCCACAAAAAAGGCACATAATTCAATAAAAAAGCTATTGATAAAATGAAGTCTCACATGGAGACTTGAGATGGGGTGCCAGCCTTTGGTGGAAGAATGAGAGCGGCAGCACAAACTCCTATTTTCATCAGACAGTAGTCAGTTTTAACCCTAGCACACACAAACTGTTAGGAGTGTTGAACTGGCTTTTGAATAAGACTTGGAATAAGAATTTTTTTTTCCACTGGCTACCTTTAGCAAACCATGTGATCTTTAGATAGAAGGTGGACAGTTATTTATAACATGCTCTTTATTTTCTGAAATGCAAGGGGTCAACCTACTCGACTGTGGAAATACTACAAATTAGTGTATTGGAAGCTGTGCGAACCTGAAGTAGAAGTAATTCCAAATTCCCACCATTTCCTCCACTTCCTTTATGCTGTGTTTCACCTCAGCTGGCGCATCTAAACACAAGGAAAAACAATTATTTCTGTCCATAAATCACTCATCTGTTTGTACCCCCTGGACTCAAAGATAAACTTACTGCAGACTCAGTCAAACTGTAATAGATCGCACAACGTTGAAAGTAAAGACTTAGAATTTACTACACGCCAGTACACGGTTGTTAAAATAAAGTGCATGTGTTTGTAAAAAAAAAAACAGACTGGTCATCAAAACATGGAGTCTCCAACCAGTTGACTTCAGTGATTATGATACTCTGTGTACTTAACAGTAAATTATTTTGGCTAATGAGAACACTTGATCGGGCTATTTTGAAAGAAGATCTATTTGTTTCTGCCTTACATCAATGACAGAGGTTCAACTGTTTGATAATGAGTTTTATTTTTTTACATTATATTTTCACTTCAGTGGGTTTATCACTGGTGCCTGCAATGAAAGCCAGAATACACATTAACACAAAAAAAATTGAATCCCAAGCCCGGCGCCAGTGCATTTGGTGATAGCACACCAACTAGTTTAAGGCACATGTGTAACAATATGTAATTCAACACAGTTTTTCATTTCGCGCAAAAATTTATTATAGCGCCAATTCACAACACTATTCAATTCAATTTTTCACTTGTTTTTTATCAAACATTTTCCACTTCACAAAACCTCATTAGTCACTGGCGTTGACTTTGCAGCAATCCCTCATACTGAGCATGCATGTAGCGACAGTGGAGAGGAAAAACTCCCTTTTAACAGGAAGAAGAAACCTCCAGCAGAACCAGGCTCAGTGTGAGCGGCCATCTGCCACGACCGACTGGGGGTTAGAGAGAACAGAGCAGAGACACAAAGAGAACAAAGAAGCACTGATCCAGGAGTACTTTCTATGGGAAGGAAAAGTAAATGTTAATGGATGTAGCTCCTTTAGTCGTTTCATCTAAGAAAGAACAAATTCAAGTTTTCTGAGCCAGTTTTCAAGTTAGAGTCTGAAAGAGAGCACATACAGTAGTTAGTTACAGTAAAAGCTCAGTCAGTAGCTATGTCTAGGAGAGAGAAAGGGTTAAACACTGAAAGACAGAGGGCCATGGATCATCGGTAGAGGGTGAGCATTAAAGTTGTTGATGCCAGCAGAAGCTTGGAGGATAAAGCCCTCAGAAAAGGTGTCACAGGTAGACACACACAGAGTCAGGCCAGGTCATAGCTTCTAGAAGAGTTAAGAGAGAGAACAAAGTAAAAAGCTGAAATAACAGCCAAATAACCAAAATAGCCGGGGAACCAGCTAGTGTGAGAAAGTAACACAGAGTGGTGAAAGTGTCCATTATGTCCTCCAGCTTAAGCTATAGCAGCATAACTACAGAGATAGGATAACTCAGGCTAATAAACCAGTGGCTAACTATAAGACTTAAATCAAAAGGACTTAGAAACAGGGTCAGAAAGCCTAGCCAAAGGTAACAGTTGTCAGCCAAGAGCTGCAGCAGAGAATAAAAACAGAGGCAGAAAACATGAGTCCAAAATCCAATCTCGTCAGACTCAGAGACTCATAACCATTGGTAAAAGAGCAGGGTCAATTCATACAGTTAGTAGCTGGCAATGGCAAACCATTTTGATCAGTCATAACTGACTCGGCTGGGAACTACTCCAAAGTTTTCTCCATCCAATCAGGGAGCCAGGCACTGTCTGCCTGTCAGAGGCTGTATATAAACTGGAGCTCCAAAACAGTCCTGGTGAATGGTCTGACTGCAGGAAACGCAGCAGCAATGAAGTGAAGCAGTTTTAATTGGCATGAGCCTGATCTGAGCTGCAAAAATATTGGGACACAGGACTGGGCCAGAAAGGCTTTTTAACAAGTGAAAGGCTGATTTTTACTCAGGCTTCAGCTTCTGCTACACTAAACTAGGACATCTGAAAGGTGAACCATTTAAACTCTGAGCCTTTTTTCAAGGATCTGCAGTCTGAAAAAGAGCCATAAATGAGCACATAATTAGTTCAACAGTAAAAGCTCAGTCAATCGAAACATGTCTACTGTTTAATTGGAGAGAGGAAAGGTTTCAAAACACTGAAAGACAGGGCCATGTTTGATTCCGATTCAGTCAAGCATGAGCATTAAGTTATTTGCCAGCAGAAGCTTTGACGATTTCCCCTCTCCAGAAAATTGGTGTCACAGGTAGACACAGAGTCTCAGCCAGGTGTTTTTGAAGTCTGAACTGAGAAAAAAGAAAAAAAAGTTAAAAAAAGCTGAAATAACAGCAATGTAATCCAAAAATTGAGAGAGTAGTGTGAGAATGTAGCGAAGAGGGTGAAAGTGGTCATTATGTCCTCCAGCAGCCTAAGCCTATAGCAAACCTACAGAAAGCTCAGCTTTAAAACTACCAGCCAGTTTTTCAGTTCAGATTATTTATCAAAACGGCAAAAGTTTTATTTTTCAAAATGTCGTTTTTTCAAGCACCCCACAAAGGGTCCCACTGATGTTCATTGTTTATACTAAAACCACAAGGATTGGGATACTCTCTCTCTGTCAGACTGATTATAACATTGGAAAAGAGAAGGGGGGTCATACAGAAGCAAAATGGAGGGTGTTGTGTTTGCACCTCAACCATAACTGAGCCGGTTTAGGCTAAACTGTGACTCCCCCTTACTCCATCCATCACATCCAACAGGAGTTTCAGAAGACGGAGGTAAAAAATAAGGAAGATAGCTCAGGATAACCTAAGCCACTCTAACTATAAGCTTTAAAATCAAAAAGGAAGTTTTAAGCCTAGCCTAAAAAAGTAGACAGGGTGTCCGCCTCACGGACTAAAAACTGGGAGCTGGTTCCACAGGAGAGCCTGATAAGCCTGATAACTAAAGGATCTGCCTCCCATTCTACTTCTAGAGACTCTAGGAACCACCAGTAAACCTGCAGTCTGAGAAGTGCAGTGCTCTGTTAGGAACATTATATGGAACAATCAGATCTCTGTATGATGGAGCTGATCATTTAATCATTAAGGGCTTTATATGTGAGGAGGAGGAGAATTTTAAATTCTATTCTGGATTTAAGAGGGAGCCAATGAAGGGAAGCTAAAATAGGAAAAATATGATCTCTCTTTTTTAATTTTCATCAGAACTCTTGCTGCAGCATTTTGAATCAGCTGAAGGCTTTTAACTGCATTTTGTGGACATCCTGATAGTAAAGAATTACAATAGTCCAGCCTTGAAGTAACAAATGCATGGACTAGTTTTTTCAGCGTCACTCCTGGATAGGATATTTCTAATTTTGGCAATGTTCCGGAGGTGAAAGAAGGAAATCCTAGAAACCCTGTTTTAATATGGATTTTTAAATGACATGTCCTGGTCAAAAATAACACCAAGGTTTTTTTTTTACTTTATTAGGAGGTCAATTTAATGCCATCCAGGTTAAGTGATTGACTAAGCAGTTTCTTTTTAAAGACTCCGGTCCAAAGACGACAACTTCTGTCTTGTCTGAATTTAGAAGCAAAAAATTTAAAGTCATCCAAGTTTTTATATCTTCAAGACATGCTTGTAGTCTATCTAACTGGTTGGGTTCATCAGGATTTATGGATAAGTAAAGCTGAGTATCATCAGCGTAACAGTGAAAATTTATCCTATGCTGCCTGATAATTTGACCTATTGGAAGCATATATATAGTGGAAAAGAGAAATTTGGCCCAAGTACTGAACCCTGTGGTACTCCACCAATTAAAACCCTGGAGTTTAAAGATGATTTATCATTTACATGAACAAACTGGAATCTGTCAGACAAATAAGATTTAAACCAGCCTAGCGCTGTTCCCCTGATCCCCAGCATATTCCAGCCTTTCTAAGAGAATATATGTGATCGACTGTCAAATCAAATGCAGCTGAGATCAGAACAGTGACCAGTACAGACACAAGTCCATTATCTGAGGCCAATAAGAATATCATTAGTGACTTTCAGCAGAGCAGAGCTGTTTCTATGCTATGATGAGCTCTGAAGCCTGACTGAAACTCTTCAAACAGGTCATTGCTGTGTCAAAAATGCTCACACATTTGATTAGCAACTATTTTCTCAAGAATTTTAGATAAGAATGGAAGATTGGATAGGTCTGTAATTTTTAAGTCATCTCGATCAAGCGAAGGTTTCTTAAGTAAAGGTTTAATTACAGCTACCTTAAAAAATGCCTGTGGTACATATCCATTTACTAAAGATAGATTAATCATATCATAATCTAAAATGGGGCTGGTAATCAGAGGGAACACTTCCTTAAAATTTGGTTGGGATTGGTCTCATACAAGTTGAAGGTTTAGATGAAGCTAATATATTTCTGATAACTCAGGAAGCTCCACAGGATCAAAACAGTCCAAACACAGAAGCAGAGACCATTGAGCCTCATGTACAACCCTGTTGGTACTCTGGCACAATTAACCACCTGAGTTTTCATGATTTATCTTTTTTCACAAATTTCAAACAGAATGTTGGAAAATCTTGAAGAAATCTTGACTAAACCAGCCTAGTGAATGGAAAACCTTCTGATCCCTACAAGCAATTCCAGCCTTTCCTTGTAGCCTATCCATGATCTAACTGTATCAAATGCAGCACTGATGTGAATCAAACAGAACAGTAGCAGACAGTCAGTCCTTTATCAGAATAGAATCATCACACCTTTATTGCCAGTTTTAGAAGTACATACTGTTAGGAATTTGAATCCGGTAAACTTTCCTCTTAAAAAAATGTTTTGTTTGTCTAAAGCATGCAAAACCCTGCCTCGTAACACCTTGCCATTCCACTATTTGTTTTATATTAACAGTGCAAAAAAAGTCAAAAAATCTTTCAATAATGTAAAGCATTGATCTGGCATGTCAATTTTAAACATGATCATTGTTTTGCTGTTGTTCCAGAGTTATTGAATGTTCTGCCAGAAACAGCCTGGGTGAAGAGTTGAAACTGTCTCTGTGGCGGCTGGTTTTTTGAACAGCAAAAGCGTCGGCCTGAAGCAGCCAAACTCTACAGGTAAGTTTAAAAGTGTCAGGGTGTGGTGGGGTCTGCAGAGCATTTTTAGCAGCTTTTTAAGATTTGACCCTAGACCTGTATAAGTCCTGTTTATGGAGGAAGGCATTTTTCAGCCCTGATGATTCTCTCTGCAGTCCTGATTATTCGTTGCAGTCTGGAGGTCTGTAGTTGCCTTTTGTGAACAGCAAACTGACACACTGATGGATGAAGACAGGACAGACTGAATGATGGCAGAAGAAGATGACCAGCAGCTCCTGAAAGGTTGTACTTCTTGAGTTGCCTCAGGAAGTACAAAGTCTGCTGGGCCTTCTTCCGAACAATCTCAGGTCCTCAGAGATGGTGGTTCCTAAAGAACCTGAAGTGATCCACAGCCACGGTGTTGTTGAGGATGGTGAAACTGGTGTATGGAGGTGGTGTTTTCCGAAAGTTTCAAACCACCATCTCCACAGTCTTGAGTGGGTTTATTTCCAGCTTCCTTTCTGTTTTTACTTTACACCAGTGTATCAGCCGATCCACCTCCTGTCTGTATGCAGACTCATCACCGTCCTGGATCAGTCCAAAACAGTTGTCATGTCATCTGCAGTCTGCTTTTGTTTTGTACTCTTTTGAATGTTCAACAGAAAACAGCGGGGGGAAAAACTGCTCTTGGGGCGGGTTTTAGTGACATGCTCTGTAGCGTCGGCCTGAGGCAGAACTCAAAACAGTTTTTTGGCAGGGTTTTGGGGGGGATCTGCAGAGATTTTAGCAGCTCTTTTCCTGACCCTTGACCTGTATAAGTCCTGGATGGAGTCCGCTGAGGTGGATCGTTTGAAGCAGGAGGGGACCTCACACTTCTCCAGTGACTTGTTGAAGATCTGGGTGAAGATTGGAGCGAGTTGATTTGCACAGGCTTTTCCAGGCATGATGGGAGACGTTATCAGGTCCTCCAGCTTTCTTTTTTTTCATGCGCTGAAAGAGCCTATTTACATTTTCCTCAGAGATCTTTAGGGGGCAGGCAGAGGATCTGAAGGTAGGGGTTGGTTGCTTTACTGGTCGAACTTGTTCCTGAATGGGATGTGGAGGAGTTGGTTTAGGTGTGAATGGCTTCTTGTCATGTCTGCAGTAGAAGCCATTCAGACGGTTTGGCCAGGCGAGGACTTTGTTCAGGAAGGGGGGTGGGGCTTCTGTAGGCAGTCGGGGTTTCTCAGACCAGTCCATACAGCCGAAGTTCACCAGTAAAAAAGGGCTGTTTTTTCGTTTCTCACTGTAGCTTCTCTTGGCTGCTTTGATCTCCTTTTGTTAGTCTTTCCCTGGCCTGCCTGTACCACCCCAATCTCCACTGCTGTGAGCTTCTTCCTTGCCCCCTGCGCAGTTTCCCTGAGAAGTGGAAAACCATGGCTTTTTTTTCCCAAAGGGTCAGAAGGTCTTGGTCTGCACAAAACTTCTCAAAAAACTGTTGTGTTTCCCCCACATCAGTTAGTTCGTTTAAATCAGTGGCTGAGGTTTCAAAAACAGTCCAGTCTGTGCATTCAAAGCAGGCCTGTAGCATCTGCTTCGATTCCTCAGTCCACTTCTTAACAGTGATATAACCTCCCCTAATGGCACATATATAGGGAAAATAAAAGAGGACCAAGAATGGAGCCTTGTGGTACACCACACAGAAGAGGAGCACAAGAGGAGGATATATTGTTAATGGCAGAGAATTTTCTATCAGTCAGATAAGAAGTGAACTACTGCAGTGCAGTGCCACAAATACCGACAAAGTGTTTCAAACGAGACAAAAGAATAGAATGGTCCACCGTGTCAAAAGCTGCTGTAAGGTCAAATAAAACCAGGACCACAGGGCATTTACTATCTACAGATATAGCAATGCCATTATGTATTTTTAATAAGGTGGTCTCAGTACTGTGCCTCGATCTGAAACCTGATTGAAATTTTTCAAAAATAACAATTAAGTTTAAGAATGCCTTTAGTTGTATAAAAACATTTTTTTCTAAAATTTTTTAAAAGAAAAGATAAATGAAAAATCGGTCTAAAATTAGATTAGAATTAGGCCTCACAATGGCGTGTTTAAAAGCACTAGGTACAATTCCTAAATTAAGGTAGGAATAATTACAAGTACAGGACCAACAGTAGTAAATACTCCTTCATTAAAGACAGCTGAAACAGGACAAACAGAAAGATCAAACTATTTGGGGTACCAGAAACTTGTTTTACAGATGCCGCTTTTTCAATAAAATATGAAAGAAAACTGTCGCACATCGAGACTGATGCCTCAAGTAGAACCGGAGTTGGAGGATTAAGGACAGAGTCGATTAAATGAAATAACACCCTGGGTGAAAAAGAATCAAGAATCAGGACGGAGAGGAATACTTGATGCAGTTGAGACAAATAGCTGAGAATCTACAGAAAGCAGTAAAAGTCAAAAATAATGGGGAAATGATCTGAAATAGCAGTCTCAGATACTTTACAAAAAGAGATGGACAACCCATGAGAAATAACAAGATGCAATGTATGTCCAAGATGGTGTGTTGGTCTATTTACTGCTTGAATTAAATTAAAAGATGCCAAAAGGCTTGCGAACTCATATGCCAAGCAGTCAGAAGGACCGGGGGGGGGGCTCAAAACCACGGACTTATGACCTTTGGAGTTAGTTTTACGTTGGATATTGCATATTCGTGCTTCGCAGATTCAGCGGGCTCGTCCTCCTGTTTGGTCCGATGCAGGCAGTCTGATTATGGGCAGCTGCTCTCTGCCTGCTCCCGCCTCCTGCAGACGCTGGTTCGCTTAAGGACCGTCAATAACTGTCCGAACCAAACACTTTGTTTCATGGTGGTTTGTTTTGTGTGTTTTGGGGGAAATGTTTGTGCATCTGAACAGCTGACTTTATGTGTGATCAGCTGATTTAGGATGATATTGCAAACAGAGCTCTGCCTGCGTGTAATTCAGAAAGCTGATTTGTCCTTTTTCTTTTCTGTCAGCCTTCAGGCTGGTTTTGTCATTTAAATCCCATATTAAACAGGTTTCTAAGATTTCCTTTTTTCATCTCCGGAACATTGCCAAAATTAGAAATATCCTGTCCAGGATTGATGCTGAAAAAATAGTCCATGCATTTGTTACTTCAAGGCTGGACTATTGTAATTCTTTACTATCAGGATGTCCACAAAATGCAGTTAAAGCCTTCAGCTGATTCAAAATGCTGCAGCAAGAGGTTCTGATAAAAATTAAAAAGAGAGATCATATTTCCCCTACTTTAGCTTCCCTTCATTGGCTCCCTGTTAAATCCAGAATAGAATTAAAAAAACTCCTCCTCACATATTTAGCTTCATCATACATCAGAGATCTGATTGTTCGATACGTTCCTAACAGAGCACTTCGTTCTCAGACTGCAGGTTTACTGGTGGTTCCTAGAGTCTCTAGAAGTAGAATGGGAGGCAGATCCTTTAGTTATCAGGCTCCTCTCCTGTGGAACCAGCTCCCAGTTTTAGTCCATGAGGCGGACACCCTGTCTACTTTTAAGGCTAGGCTTAAAACTTTCCTTTTTGATAAAGCTTATAGTTAGAGTGGTTTAGGTTATCCTGAGCTATCTTACTTATTTTACCTCCGTCTTCTTCTCCCCTTGTTGGATGGAGTAAGGGGGAGTCAGGTTTAGCCTAAACCGGCTCAGTTATGGTTGAGGTGCAAACACACCCTCCATTTCTGCTAGCTGTATGACCCCCTCTCTTTTCCAATGGTTATGGTCAGTCTGACAGAGAGAGGTATCCCAATCGTTGTGGTTTTTAGTATAACAATGGCCATCAGTGGGCTCTAGATGGGCAAACTGTCTACTTTTAAGGCTAGGTTTAAAACTTTTTGATAAAGCTTATAGTTAGAGTGGCTTAGGTTATCCTGAGCTATCTCTGTAGTTATGCTGCTATAGGCTTAGGCTGCTGGAGGACATAATGACCACTTACACCCTCTTCGCTACTTTCTCACACTACTCTTCAATTTTGTATTATTTGCTTTTATTTCAGCTTTTAACTTTGTTCTCTCTCTTTTCTCTTCCTAGAAGCTACACCTGGCCTGACTCTGTGTCTACCTGTGACACCTTTCTGGAGAGGGGAATCGTCTGAGCTTCTGCTGGCAACAACTTAATGCTCACCCTCTACCGATGATCCACATGGCCCTGTCTTTCAGTGTTTAACCCTTTCTCTCTCCTAGACATAGCTACTGACTGAGCTTTTACTGTAACTAACTCTATGTGCTCTCTTCAGACTCTAAACTTGAAAACTGGCTCAGAGTTTATCTGTTCTTTCTTTCTAGGTGAAACGACTAAAGGAGCTACATCCATTACCATTTACCTTTTCCTTCCCATAGAAAGTACTCCTGGATCAGTGCTTCTCTGTTCTCTTGGTGTCTCTGCTCTGTTCTCTCAAACCCCCAGTCGGTCGTGGCAGATGGCCGCTCACACTGAGCCTGGTTCTGCTGGAAGTTTCTTCCTGTTAAAAGGGAGTTTTTCCTCTCCACTGTCGCTACATGCATGCTCAGTATGAGGGATTGCTGCAAAGTCAACGCCAGTGACTGTCCACTGTCTCTACATGCTCATCCGGAAGGAGGGAATGCTGCAAGTCACTGACTGGATGCAATCTGTTGGGTTTCCTTAGATAGAAAAACTTTTTATCCAATTTGAATAAATAACAGAATCTGGCTGCACTGTTCAATGATTAGGATTAATTGTAATGTATGTACCTGACTTTTGTGAAGTGCCTTGAGACGACATGTGTTGTGAATTGGCGCTATATAAATAAACTGAATTGAATTGAATTGAATTGGTTTATGATCTGTAAATGGTAAAATTACATGTATGACCCGTTCAGCCACTGTGGTCCTTAATATTATTGTAGTTGCTCTTGAGTTTTTTCAACTTTTCCCTGCAGTGTCTACACAGAAACCTTCTCATTTCTCCTCCTCCCACAGCCAATCAGTGAACAGCAGTCTGTTCATGTCACATCTAGTTCCTACTCAGCCCTGGTCAGACTTGCTTAGGACCAGGGACCAAAATAGTAGGTACCAGTACAGAAAAAACTGTAATGGAAACGTTTGCATAGCGAGCCGAGTGGAGTCGAGTAGGGCCAAATCGAGCCAGTGGAAAAAGGGCACAAGGTGCCTCCCTTTGGAGGTTTTCTGGCCACATCCCAATAGGACATGGCCCAAGGCCAAACTCAAAACTCACTGGAGGGACTGTATGTTCCTACTGGCTTGGGAACATTTTAGGATCCCCCCTGGGGAAAGAGATATCTGGGTATCCCTCCTGGACCTGTTAACCCCTCGGTCAATTTCAGATAAGCTTACGACAATGAATGGATGGAGTCTGATATGTATAATAATGTGCAGAGTCTGGTTAATGGTGTGTTATTAACAGAATATAAAGGGTTTAGAGCTACGCTCACTGTGGGCACTTAGTGTGACAGTGGTCTGATTTGGCAACCAGTGGTTACATTAAAGTCACCCACATGTTGACCTATCCAAATTAAAATAAAAAACTAAAATGTGGCTGTAATCAACTAATTATCTGAGTTTAAGATGAGCAACTTCACATTTAAACAACGACATGTGAACCATGAAGACCAGTTTTTTTTATTTGTGTGACCTGTTTAACTCTCCCAGTCTGTGACCACTGCAGCTTTTCTTGTGTAGTTTGTCTGGGTGTTCATACTAATGCAAAACTACTTTCACTGTTGTAAGTTTGGAGTGAACAAACATTCAGAGAAATGCACACATTGCAGAAATATAACTGTTCCTGATTAGTGATTGAATAACCAAACCTACAGATGGGAATACACACATACATACACTCACATTCTTAATATGTTAGAGTTTTAATGTGACCAAAGCCTGTGAATTAATGACAGAACATATATAAAAGATCCACATCAACACTGTCAGCCAGTACATGCACAGGCTCACAAACACACACACACACACACACACACACACACACTCTTGTTTTGCTATATGTAGTGAGGACCATGTGTTGACTCCCATTGACTTCCATTCATTTTCAGTCATTTTCAACCCTTTCTATGCCCTAACCCTGACAATAACCCTAAACCTAACCATTACCAGTGCACGCCTAACTCTAACCTTAACCTAAAATCAATTCACACCTTAGTCCTAAACCTAACCGTTAGCAAAATAGGTCGTGAGGACCAGCAAAATGTCCTCACTTTGGTACCAACGGTCCTCAATTTGATGGTGAAATCAGGAAAATGGTTCTCACTGTGATGCCAAGACAGGAACACACACACACACGTCCTACACCCTCCAATCTCCAATTATTAATTAGTAAAAGTGAAATCTATGAATTACTTGCTCCATTATGTACTTTAGTAGCTTTAATTTGCATTGTGGTCTGTTTCTCTCTGGCCAGCAGATTAAAGTGGCTATTTGAAATCAATTTCTCTAATAACAGATCTTAACGAGCTCATCAATTAAGGCTTCGTTAATGGCTTGTTACTATCCCCTGTGTGTAAGTGTGTGTAAATAGGTTGTGTGTGGCGCTGTCTGCCTGTGTTACTCCTGACGAAGACACACCCTGAACATATATCACTGTGAGTGGTCTGGGAGGGCCAGGCTGCTGGATATTGATAGGAGGCGACATGGGTGTTAGGCTAAACTTTTTGTCAACCTAACGGGAGCCTTAAAGGAGTATTGGACACACACACACACACAGGCTCATTTGAAGCAGGAGGTGAAGGCGTGTCCTGGCCTTCAGAAGCTTATTTGCAAGAGTCTTTATGCAAATGAGTGTGATAATGGCTTTCCAACGCTGAGGTTGTGATTTCAATAAGTTAGGCTGCTCGCTGGGGCATTTTCCATGCTAGAAAGACCATTAGTACTTCTTATAGACACACACACACACACACACACATACACACATACAGAGTTATGAGCCTGCGACCTCCTTCCTGACCCTTCCATTATTCGACGCACACACAGACACGCCCCTTCTAAATTTAAGTGTTATATATGCATGAGTTAACTTAACTCCTGGCAGTGAGGCCTGTAATAAGCATTTCATTCATTTAACCTCTGCTGCAGTGCTTTCTTTAAGCACCAACAAGGAGGCTACAACATAGACTCATTTCAGACACATACTCTGCATTGACCTATCTCACTGCCACCCAAGATTAAATTGGACCAATGAAACACCCTGAGTTCTTGCCAGCAGGATTGTTTTCTTCATATATTTACACAATTTATTTAAATTTGATAGTCAAGTGGCCCAGTTGAGAGGCAGCTCCTCTCAGTTTAAGGTTTAGTTCTAAACTGGAAAAAGTTCTCCCTCTGGGTCAGGGGTGAGACTATACATCAAAAGAGTTAATTTAACCTATATTGTTCATGAGTTATATTCATGTTCTAGCCCTCACCTCTCATCATGGGATGTAAATCATGACAGAAAGATCAAGAGTCCAGATGCGGGGGGGAGGTCCTTGTCTTCACCAGTTTGTCACCAGACTTTGCCTACGAGATAGGTAAGGTGTTCAAATTTGTTTCCAATATAATGTGTATGTATTGAAAGACCAATGTCTTTTCAACTCTGTATCATCACCTAATATTGCTTTAATAGACTAAAACTACAATGTACCTTCCTTATATCTAAGTTTGATACCTACGTGATTTAGGTCTAATTGTGACACCCTCACTTTTCATCCGGCTCTGTATTGATTACATTTTTTTCCAATGACCTTTACTGATGATTTTACCATCTATTTTCAGGCCTTGATCCATAAAGTACTATATTTAGAAGATGCAGCAATGCTGTCCAGAGTTTTTGCAGCATTTTAGAAATGTTCCCAACTATTTTGAAAACAGGGTTTGTACAGTTGTAATTTCAATTGCAAGATCAAAAGACGTTATCTATGTTATTTGATAAAGTATTAAAGGGAATCAAAGATGAATTACAGCCTAAAATGAAATCGAGCAAATACAACAACAATTAAAGCTGCAAGCAGCATTAAAGTGCAGCGACCGCAGGAGCCTGGCATCACCGACTACAAGGCAGCAACGAGGCCCGCCATTCGATTCCACACGTCGCCACTAGGTGGCACTGTGAGCAACATGTCAGATGATCTTCAGTCATGCAGAGTTCTGGTCTGGTGAGAAGCATTTAAAATTTGGGGGAAATCTGACCTTCCAGATGGAAGCTGCACTCACTTTTTTATTAGTGGGCAGGGCTAAAATGATGTCATCAATTCACTGTGGCAACATGTTCAGCATTGATCCCTGATGATGTGTACTACATTTGAAGTGTATCCGATGATGTATGAGGGAGATAGAGCACTTGAAATATCCTAGGGGGCGCTGTTGATCCAAATTCCAATGTAATCCAATGGGCTGAGAAAGATCAACCATATTTATTTTGAAGTGAATCGGACAATGCATGTGTAATTTAGAGCCAAACGTATGACATGAGAATTCGCCACGCCGGCACAGCCAAACTGTCCAGCCAGACCAGTCAGTACTGTAGACTGTCTTAGAGCATCATGTTATCTGTCACTTGCGACAGTTTCACACGGATTAGGTGAAGGACACCAAATATGGACCATCAAAAGTAAAACATGACACTCCCTGTTCTCAGGGGGCGGGGCTTCGATGATGTCAGCATCTGATCAGTGAATATTGTTCAGGACCAGAGGCAGACCAATATCAGAAGGTTTCAGGTCTCTATGACTTTTCTTGTAGGAAGTATATGAATTTTGTCTTTTATGGCGAAAAGTCATATTTTGACGCTTGGCCACACCCACAAGCTTTCATGTATCAAAAAGCTTTTGACAACTTTTGATCCCCAGTGCCTTAAGAGTATACTGAGTGATTTTCATGTCTCTAAGTCAAAACCTGTAGGAGGAGTTCGCTCAGATATGTGGGCTAGAAAGGGCAAAACCAGGGTCAAAATGGCAAATTCAATTCAAAGTGGCCGACTTCCTGTGTGGTTTGGACCAATGCTCCAAGAGACTTTTTTGTAGGTCCTGAGAAGTTACATATCTGTACCAAATTTCACAATCCTCGGTCAAAGCATGGCTTGGGGCTGATTTTTTAAAACTTTTCTAGGGTGCGCTGTGGAAGAATTAGGCCACGCCCACCAAATATGTCGTCAGATCTGTTTTGGGGACTGGACTAGGATCAATCATATTGAATTTGGTGCAGATGAGATGATCTATGTGGAAGTTAGAGGCAAATGTATGGCCATGGCGTGACGTCAAACTTTGCCACGCCACCATGGGCACACCCTTTCATGAAAAGTCACTGTGCTTCAACCAAAGTTAGACCCACTAGTTATCAGTCATCTGACACAGTTTGAATTGGATTGAGTGTAGACAGCCTGATGGCAACCTTTCCCAGTAAAAAAAGTGACTTCCTGGTCTCAGGGGGCGTGGCTTTAATGATGTCATCATTTGACCACATAGGATTGTCGGTAACTCGTAGGTCCTCCTTAATGCCAATTTTGTGTAATTTAGCGTTTCTTTGTGAAAGTTATTGCTTTTTTTCACTTTGGGAGCGGACACCAAGTTCGTGTCCCGGCCACGCCCCTAAACATGGCCAAAAAGTCACAATTTTAATAACTTTTAATCCCCCATGCCTTAACTGCATATTGACTAAATATGAAGCCAATAGCTCAAAATCTCTAGGAGGAGTCTGTTAAAGTTCGAGGTGACTAAAAGTGAAAAACGGCCAAAAATTAGCCTTTGATCCAAAATGGCCGATTTCCTGTGCATTTTAGGGCATACCCCCAAGAGACTTTTATTTTCTTGCTTTGAGGAGCTCTACCAGTGTGCTAAATTTCAGATCTCTATGACTTACGGTTTGGCCTATCTCACGTTTGGGGACGTGGCTAAGAAGTTTGGCCACGTCCCACTGACGACGACATTAAAGAACAAAAATTTCCCATGGGGGACAATTTTGGTGCATTTTGGGGCTTGGCAAAGTCCCCATATTGCCCCGCAAAGAGGCACCGAAATAATAGTAATAAGAAATCCTACGATTACAATAGGCCCTTGCAGGCCTTCCTGCTCGGGCCTAATAAGAAACCTTACGATTACAATAGGCCTTTGCAGGCTTCCAGCTCGGGCCTAATAAAGACAATCATGGAGGTAGTTTATCGGTTCTGTAACATTATGGATGGAATTCCAGGAGGTTTGTGTTTGTTTTAAGTCGTCCAAACCCAACACTCATTAGTTTCATGTGGGCCGTAGTTCACAGTTTTTACCAATCAGAGCTGCAACATGCACATATAAGCCCAGTTTAGAAGAAAAAGAAAGCAGCAAACTACAGCTCATTAATGAACATTTAGTGCTCTTGTCATGTGATTTCCCTGCAGTAACCTGGGGAGACTCCCAGCCATGTCTCTGTTCTCATCAGCTGCCTGTTTATCAGCAAACTTGCACTTTAATGATTGATACGCGGAGAACTAATTATGACACCTCAGTTCACTCATTAAGCTACACAGCTACAAATGATTAATTGATTTATCACATTTCCCCAAGGCTCCATTTATAATCTCATGCTGAAATGAGTTTGGAGAAGGAGGGGGGAGGAAGGAGAGAGATGGTCTTAAGGGAGGGAGTGGAGGGTGATAGAAGGAAGGATGAAGCAGGAGAAAATGAGTAAAAGAAGGGGATGATGGAGGAAGAGAAGGTTTAGAAGGTGTTGGTAAGATTCAAAGGGTGGAGAGGAGGTTAAGGAATATTGATAGACTCCAACTGGTGCGATTAAACTCTACTAATGCATTGCAAGCTCAAATGATAAGCAATCCAATTTTTATTGCAGTGAGAGGGCCAACTCAAAAACACACACCCTTTCATGAAGAGACACACTATGGAGCAGTCAAACATAAAGATGGCGATTCGAGTTTCAGACTTGTCCTCGAGTTGTGCTGAGGCTATAAAGGCCTTTAGTTAGACTTGTGGCCTGAGACTTGAATCTTACATGCATTCTTTGCCTCGTGTATTCAGCGATAAAACAAGCTGATATGTAAGTTACAGACTGTAGCTCTGAGAGGTGACATGTTAATCTGAAAAGATCCACTTGGTTTAATAACCAGTGACATTTTCAGACAGTTAGCTGATAGGGTTTAGAACAATCCGTTCATGTTAGCTGTAACTTCATATTAAGGCAGACCACAAAGGAACACTGAATCAAACAACTTTGTATTGTTTCAGAAGAAAATTAACTTAACTGACGTCTAACACTCAGTCTGCTACCCGCATTAGTGCAAAGACACTTCCTACGTATCAAAATAAAAGCCTCATCTGCTCTGTTTATTAAGAAATTCCACAACCTCTCTCATTTACTCACAACACTGTTACCGCCGGCAGCCTCCTGGCAAGGTTCTCCATGGAGTCTCCATGCACCTCCGCCAGCCTCCAAGTGGGTTCTCCATGCACCGCCGCTGGCCTCAATGGCTGCTGCATTTCTGTCGCTATCCTCCAGAACCACTTGGTCCTTCAAAACCACAAACCATGACACTAAGATTTGTTTTCCTGTTTTCATGGCCATTGACTGAAAAGCAAGACAAGCAAGCAGCAAAGCAAATTCCAAACCCGAATCAAATAGTGCCAGTGACATCTAATTGTCATGATAAATCCAATTACATTTATGTAAAGGAAATTTTGTGATTATGAATATGAATATATTATTTAATATTTAAAATTAATACTTTAATATTTTCTTAAATAATTTTTCGGTCTGTTAAGGATTGTCCTGTGAATACCAGCCCGATAAGGCGGTGGTACTAGGACAAAATTGAAAGGGATGAGCCAAGCTCTGACATTATTGAACAGCAAAACTCTGCACACACACGGAATGAATTCACACAATTTCTTAAAATACAAGAATTTATTAGCAAAAATAATAATAACTCAAAGTCAAAAATATTTCAATCAACAAACTCTTTACTATGCTAAAACAATCCAACTAAACAACCAAGCAGAATGAAAGAATAAGGAAGACTAATGGGCTATGTACAATATAAACAAGTTGATTAAAGATGATTGAAAACCATGACCAAAACAGTGATGCAACATTACCATGCAATGTTATTTATGTTGGAGAACCAAGGATTATTTTGAAGAATCTGGAATTGAAGTTAAGTTAGTCTTGGAACTAACTTAGGCAATAATTGGCATACCTTTAGACAACCATTCACAATGCAAGATCAGATAAAATATTATTTTAATAAAATAATATTTTAAAGAACGATTTGCTGAATAAAACCAACCGTCTGGATGACCAATTCTCAACGGTGTTTAATTAGATGCCTTTATTTATTAAAATAATATCATATAATAATAAAATCTTTAAGCAAATGGTGCTTAATGGTGTTTACTTAGTTATCAAGTTTAGTGAAATATTATTTCCTAGCTTGAAAACTAACAACCTTTTTGGGTAAATGATCTTTAGCAGGCAAGCACGTGTTTTTAGCTGTTAGGGGTTGAAGCTAACAAAAGAAGCTTGTAGCTGTCAGGATCTGTCACCTTTTGGACTCGGTGGTGGCTTTGTGTTATTTTGTGTGTTTGGTCGTGTTTCTTCCCCCCTCGTTCATAGCTCCTTTAGTTACCGTTGTTTTTCTTATGACTTAGTATGGTTTTCTCTTTGTTGTCATTGTTGCCATTATTATTATTATTATTATTACTGTGCTCTGTTTTCCTTGGGTTCTTTAAATTAGTTCTCCATCTGGTATCTCTGTGTTTTTATTTGTGGTTAGGTATTTGTCCCCATTTTAGGTATGATTATCTATCTTTAGTAAATGGATATGTACCACAGGCTTTTAAGGTAGCTGTAATTAAACCTTTACTTAAGAAACCTTTGTTTGATAGAGATGACTTGAAAAATTACAGACCCATATCCAACCTTCCCTTCTTATCTAAAATTCTTGAGAAAATAGTTGCTAATCAAATGTGTGAGCATTTACACAGCAATGACCTGTTTGAAGAGTTTCAGTCAGGGTTCAGAGCTCATCATAGCACTGAAACAGCTCTGCTGAAAGTCACTAATGATATTCTTATTGCCTCAGATAATGGACTTGTGTCTGTACTTGTCCTCTTAGATCTCAGTGCTGCATTTGATACAGTTGACCATAATATTAACTTAAAAAGGCTGGAATATGCTGTAGGGATCAGGGGAACAGCGCTAGGCCGGTTTAAATCTTATTTGTCTGACAGATTTCAGTTTGTTCATGTAAATGATAAATCATCTTTAAACTCCAGGGTTAATTGTGGAGTACCACAGGGTTCAGTACTTGGGCCAATCACTTAACCTGGATGGCATTAAATAGATCTTCAGTAACAAAGTAAAAAAACTTGGTGTTACATTTGACCAGGACATGTAATTTAAATCCCATATTAAACAGGTTTCTAGGATTTCCTTTTTTCACCTCCGGAACATTGCCAAAATTAGAAATATCCTATCCAGGAGTGACGCTGAAAAACTAGTCCATGCATTTGTTACTTCAAGGCAGGACTATTGTAATTCTTTACTTCCAGAATGTCCACAAAATGCAGTTTAAAGCCTTCAGCTGATTCAAAATGCTGCAGCAAGAGTTCTGATGAAAATTAAAAAGAGAGATCATATTTCCCCTACTTTAGCTTCCCTTCATTGGCTCCCTGTTAAATCCAGAATAGAATTTAAAATTCTCCTTCTAACATATAAAGCCCTTAATGATCTAGCTCCATCATACATCAGAGATCTGATTGTTCCATACGTTCCTAACAGAGCACTTCGTTCTCAGACTGCAGGTTTACTAGTGGGTCCTAGAGTCTCTAGAAGTAGAATGGGAGGCAGATCCTTTAGTTATCAGGCTCATCTCCTGTGGAACCAGCTCCCAGTTTTGGTCCGTGAGGCGGACACCCTGTCTAATTTTAAGGCTAGGCTTAAAACGTTCCTTTTTGATAAGGCTTATAGTTAGAGTGGCTTAGGTTATCCTGAGCTATCTTCCTTATTTTACCTCCGTCTTCTTCTCCCCTTGTTGGATGGAGTAAGGGGGAGTCAGGTTTAGCCTAAACCGGCTCAGTTATGGTTGAGGTGCAAACACACCCTCCATTTCTGCTACCTGTATGACCCCCTCTCTTTTCCAATAGTTATCATCAATCTGAAAGAGAGAGGTATCCCAGTCGTTGTGGTTTTTAGTATAACAATGGCCATCAGTGGGCTCTAGATGGACAAACTGTCTACTTTTAGGGCTAGGCTTAGTACTTTCCTTTTTGATAAAGCTTATAGTTAGAGTGGCTTAGTTTATCAGGGAGGGAGCCTTCCTTCCTCCCTGTTGAATGGAGTAAGGGGGAGTCAGGTTTAGCCTAAACCGGCTCAGTTATAGTTGAGGTGCAAACACACTCCATTTTCTGCTACCTGTATGACCCCTTCTCTTTTCCAATGGTTATAATCAGTCTGACAGAGAGAGGTATCCCAATCCTTGTGGTTTTTAGTATAACAATGAACATCAGGGGGACCCTTTGTGGGGTGCCTTGAAACGACATTGTTGAAAATAAGCACCGTTTAACTAAATAATCTGAACTGAAACTATCTGTGTAGTTATGCCGCTATAGGCTTATTCTGCTGGAGGACATAATGACCACTTTCACCCTCTTCGGTACATTCTCACACTACTCTCCAATTTTGGATTATTTGCTGTTATTTCAGCTTTTAACTTTGTTCTCTCTCTTTTCTCTTCCTAGAAGCTACACCTGGCCTGACTCTGTGTCTACCTGTGACACCTTTCTGGAGGGGGGAATCCTCCAAGCTTCTGCTGGCAACAACTTAATGCTCACCCTCTACCGATGATCCACATGGCCCTGTCTTTCAGTGTTTAACCCTTTCTTTCTCCTAGACATAGCTACTGACTGAGCTTTTACTGTAACTAATTATATGTGCTCTCTTTCAGACTCTAACCTTGAAAACTGGCTCAGAGTTTATCTGTTCTTTCTTTCTAGATGAAACGACTAAAGGAGCTACATCCATTAACATTTACTTTTCCTTCCCATAGAAAGTACTCCTGGATCAGTGCTTCTTTGTTCTCTTTGTGTCTCTGCTCTGTTCTCTCTAACCCCCAGTCGGTCGTGGCAGATGGCCGCTCACACTGAGCCTGGTTCTGCTGTAGGTTTCTTCCTGTTAAAAGGGAGTTTTTCCTCTCCACTGTCCCTACATTTATGCTCAGTATGAGGGATTGCTGCAAAGTCAACGCCAGTGACTGTCCACTGTCTCTACATGCTCATCCGGAAGGAGGGAATGCTGCAAGTCACTGACTGGATGCAATCTGCTGGGTTTCCTTAGATAGAAAAACTTTTTATCCAATTTGAATAAATAACAGAATCTGACTGCACTGTTCAATGATTAGGATTAATTGTAATGTATGTACCTGACTTTTGTGAAGTGCCTTGAGACGACATGTGTTGTGAATTGGCGCTATATAAATAAAAACTGAATTCTTCCCCCTTGCACTCTTCTGCTTATTAGTTTCTTTTTCTGTTACTCTTGAGTTATACTGTATTCGGTCTTTGTTTCCTAGTCCTCCCAGTCTGGTTCTCTTTATCTTAATTCTCCAGTCACTCTTTATAGGTTATCTTTAGTTATTGTTTACTTTTATTCTTGTCCTCGCTTCCTCTGCCTCATTCACAGTTTGCTCTTTCAGTATTGGTTTATAGTTTCTTTTAGGGTCTGCTCACTATCTTGTCATTAGTCCTTTAGTCCTCATTTAGTTCTATTAGGTTCACCTGCTCCCTCTGCCTTCCTGCCTCCTTGTCTCACCTGTTCTTAGTTCCTTTTGATTACCTGCCTTTGTTCTCCCTCAGTATATTAGTTGGTTTTGTTTCTTTGTCCTTTGCTGGTTCCTCCGATCACATTACCTGATTTTGCTCAGTGTTTGCTACATTCCTGCAGTATAACGCAGTAAGTATCGTTTGTACTCATGCCTTGCACCTGCGGTGAGTTTTGCTTGTTCATGACTTGTGAATAAAGCTGAAGATTGTGATGAAAATGCTGCAGCCCAACCTTTGTCTGCGCTTCGGTCCACCCCAAAACCCCATTGTGGCAATAGCTTATCATCAGAATCAAACACATACCTTTAAAATACCATTAATAAAAGGGTTAAAATGCATAAGTGTGGATGGCGTGTTATGGCCGATCTTCTGTGTTTAAAATCACCCTTTAAATAAAGTTTGTCTTAACTTAAAAAAAAAAAAAAACACAGAACACACAAACTGAGCACATGTGCTGAGCAGATAATCTGCTAGCACTAAGATGGCTGAGTTTCAACACAAACAAACCAAACGTCATAAAACGAAAAATGTTTAGATTATTTTACTCTAAACTTCTTCTCTCTGCCCAAAACACAACCTCTTACGTGAACCGTGCTGAGGAAAAGTTGTCCGGGGCGACGAAGTTGAAGGAAGCATCCACAGTGAACAAAAGGTTAACTGCAGCTAACCTCCTTAGCTGTGGGGGGAGGGCTCATTCTGTCGGCCGGCCAAACTGCACGTTACTGCTGTAACCACGGTGATGTGGTCCCGTTGTCCTTCCTTCAAACCGGGAAAACTGCTCCACTCGGCGTTGTAGAGACAGGGTCTCTGCTGGGAACTCTCAGGAACACTGTTTGCTTCTGTAGACCTCAGAGACAAAGTCAAGCCACGCTTGTACCTTAATAACCCCCGTTCATGAATGAATACCGGATACACAAATAGCAATTATGACACTCTTGGATCCAGTTTAAAGAGTTATGTCTGTATGCCTGCAAAGAGACATTAGCGCGCTGTGTCCCTCCGTCCAGTTCCGCTGGGGACCTGCGTGGAAGAGGTCAGTTTGTTGCAAAAGCGGGGTTTTTATTCGGACAGTGACGTCACGGGAAGTCCGCTGTTACCCCAGTTTCTGGCTGTGCTGGAAGTAGGTTAATGCGATTTATTTTGAAAGCTCCAGAAATGTTCTTACTGGCCTTTCATTTGTAACCCATGGCTATGGTCCCAACAGAAACACTGATAAAAAAATTTAAAAAGTAAATTCATGCCACTGAAATGAACAGTTGACCGCAGCAGATACAGCGTAAATCCAGGGTTACAGTTAATACGGCACTGAGTGAAACAACCGGAGGCTCAGTGAGCAGGATGGAGCAGCAGCAGACACAAGGGATGATTTAAGATCTGAAGACACTACCTGGTGGGTCATTTTTTTAACTTTCTATTAGAATCTTTAGAGAATCATTTATTTCAACGTATCGTAAGCATATGTAATTTATAATAATAATAATAATAATAATTTTGGATTATTATTATTAATAATAAAATAACAATTCTGTATTTTTAATTATTAACCATGTCTAAATGTATTTTTGCAACAAGAAAGTGTTCTTACCTGCTGAGCCTTTATCAGTTTAGCAACAGCAGCAACAACCTTTTCTTTGGTTGTTCTTTTCCCATCAGATGCCCTCAACAGCGTGGCTATAGACTCTGCTTCAACATTCTCCTTCGTCTGTCAGATATCCTGACCTCTGACATCATTTCTCAGGTGAATTCAGAGGTTTCTTGCTCAAAGCAGTTTGCCGAAAAGTTCTCTGATCACAACTAGCTATGCTTGGTGGGACCAGCCCATCTGTCCCTCATCAGCTTTCCAGCTCTGATCCTCTTCAGTAAAATAGTGAAGACCAACGGCTCCTGTCGTAGTATTGCTGCCACCACCAGCAATGCACCATTTCACCATATTAACACTGTTTTTAATGCAACTTGGCTTCTACCTGAAGACTTTTTCATTGGCGCTCACAAAATGAATGACCGGAGACTTCCCCTTTAACGCCATAGAGATGCTTATTTCGTGTTACAATTGTCTTTTTTCACATCTTTAATCCTAATATCATGTGAATTACTGCCCAATTCCTTTAATATTATATAGATGTTTTCTTTCAATTTCTGCAATTGTGGGAAAAGTGTGTCACGGGCATTATGCCAGGTGTACAAAAGGGAAGGGCTGTGTATGGGATTACCCATGCACCCCTGAATGCCCCACAGGTGGATGTAGGCAGCTTCTGCTCCATCGGCTCAAACGGAGACGGCAGCCCAATGACTGACAGTGTGTGCGTTCATAAAACTGTAAGTTTGAAAATGTGATGCACTCAGTTATGATTGTATTTAGCCATAGGTGTATTTTGATGACTTATCAGCAGTTGTTTTCTGCTTCTGTTTAAAGGAGGTTATGCATAAGTGACAAGCTGCTGGCATTATAGATTCGGGTTTCTAACTACTTTCTAGCAGGGAAGCTCATTTGGTCATTGTATGCTTTTATTATGTTCTGTGTACTAGGTTAGAAATCCAGTGTGAAGTTGCCTTTGTTGTGTTAATTTATGTATCACTTTAAGTTTACATAACCAGTCTGAAGCGATATGCCAGCTCATTTAGATATATACATTGTATTTAAGTACAGCTTGGCTGTATCTTTATGTTTATGATACAGTTTAATTTTTAATTATTTCTATTATTATGCTTTGTGTACAGAAACCACACACACATAAACCCAGGCACATTTCTAAACCATAAATATAGAGTGACAACCTTTTTTCGGACTCTGCCTGATTCTGTTCTACTCTCTTCCAGGCATTGCAAGTGTTCTGAGCGACACTCCGAGGTGATTGCTACCAGCTCAGGTTCATATATTCTTCAAGACACTAGGATTGATTGGTCATAAAACCAATGCACATGCAGCGCCATGCTAAAGTATTCCTACAGGTTAAACTTTTACACATTTTGTGGCATTATATTTACAAACTTCATTCTAATTTCTTAGGACTTTATGTGGCAGATGGAACAAAGCAGTCCATAATTGTGAAGTGAAAGGAAAATGACTGAGGTTTTTAAACGTTTGGCAAATAAAAATCTCAAAAGTGTGCCATGCTTTTGCATTCAGCCCTCTAAGTCAGTGCTTTGTAGTGCTACCTTTGATGCATTTAGCAGCATGTCTTTTGGTGTAGGTCTTTAACAGCTTTGCTTTGTAAATAATTTTGTAAGAAAACATATTGGATGTCTTTAATATGAATGAAAAAGTGTGACTTACTGAACCTTTCTCAATGTGTCTGTTATTCACTTTTAGTGAATATAAAGGTCTTAACTATATATAGTCAATAAATGTGTTTAAACCATGTGTTGTTGGTCCAAATAGTTCAAAGGCCCTTAGAATTTGTTGGAAGAACTATGTCTATTGTTTGATTGTTTTCACATATCCGTGCTGTCTACAGTAGCTGCTCCAACCCTTTTATACGTGATATTCCCCTAAATAAAAGAGAATGCCTCTGGATGAGCAATAGATCTGTCATGTGACCAGGCTGTGATCATTACAGCTGACTTAGAGGCCCATTTTGTTCATGTTCATTATCACAACCTGTGTTGGAAATCACAGCAATAATGGAGCTGTATTTGTTTTCTCATCTGTTTCACTTTGTCCTGACTTTGTTTTCTGTAAACTTTAAATATTAGCTGAACAGCATCAGAGAATCTTTAAGACCTATACAGAAGAATTTGTTCTTTTTCCAAGAGCTGCAAAAACAAACGATCACTCTGTTCTGGCAGATGTGGTTCAGGAGTTCTTGCAGTTTTCCCTGACACACCATCTGGGCAGAATATTTATTACTGAATGTTTTACTGGAATCGCACACACAATGTAGATGTGGATTCTTTCAAAAACATAGGAAAATATATGGAAATAAACATCTGAATTACTGAAGCTGGGATCTAAACAGTTTAGGAACAGGGCAAAGTTCCAGCACGTTCCAGAACGTAGCAAAATGTGCAGCAATGTAATATGAGGAAATGACTGTGTGTTTATTTGTATTTTTTAAAACATGTAAAGCTCATGCATAAGGTCAATAAATTAAAGTATTAAGGCAATGGTCCTACGATGTTTACTTTAAATGAGTTTGAAATTCAACTTTATTTGTCTTTGACACATCTTTCTGCAAATTTGAGGTTAATTGTGCTTCTAAATAGAAGGCTGCAGGTCCAGATCATGTCAGCCCTAGAGTTCTGAAGGCCTGTGCAGAGCAGCTCTGTGGGATTCTGCAGCACCTCTTCAACCTTAGCCTGACCCAGAAGAAGGTTCCAGTGTTGTGGAAGACCTCCTGTCTTGTTCTGGTACCAAAGAAAACTCACCTACAGTCACATCCCACATCATGAAGGTCCTAGAGAGACTCCTGTTGACCCACCTGGGTAAGCAAACAATAAACCTTAAGGACCTCCTTCAGTTTGCTTATCGCTGTGGAGTTGGAGTTGAAGATGCCATCATACACCTGCTTCAACAAACCCACTGTCATCTGGAAAAAGCCGGCAGCACAGTAAGGATCATGTTCTTTGATTTTTCCAGTGCATTTAAAAGAATCCAACCTGATTTGCTTTGTCAGAAACTCCAGAAGACTCAGGTGGAGGCCTAAACAATCTCCTGGATAAAAGACTACCTGACAAACAGGCTGAAGGATTGTGTGTCTAACCAGGTAATTAGCAGCACAGGAGCACCACAGGGGACTGTACTCTCACCATTCCTCTTCACTCTGTACACCTCAGACTTCCACAACAAGACAGACTCCCGTCATCTGCAGAAATACTCAGATGATTCTGCAGTCGTGAGGTGGATCAGAGATGGACAAGAAGATGAGTACAGGAAGGTGGTGGAACGCTTAGTGGCATGGTGTGGAAACAATCATCTCATCTTGAACCTGAGTAAAACAAAGGAGATGATTGTAGATTGTAGAACAGGAATAGGTCAAACACTATCTCCATCATGGGAGAAGAGGTGGAGGTGGTGGAGGAGTAGAAATACCTCGGTGTTCACCTGGACAACAGACTGGAGTGGAGATGCAACTGTGAAGCCGTCTACAAGAAGGGACAGAGCAGACTGTACTTCTTGAGGAAGCTTAGGTCATTCAGTGTTTGCAGCAAGATGCTGCATATCTTCTATAAGTCTACTGAGGAGAGTGTGATCTCTTCTGCCATCATCTGCTGGGGTAGCAGCATCAGAACCAGGGACTTAAAAAGCTCAACAAGCTGATAAAGAAAGCTGGCCCTGTTCCAGAGACTTCTCTGGAAACTATGGAGATCATTGTGCAAAGACAGATTTTTCATAAAATGAAGAACATTATGGAGAACCCTGAGCATCCTCTTCATGAGACTGTCCTACAACAACAGAATGTCTTCAGTCAGAGGCTTCTTCAGATCTGTTGTAAGACAGACCTCTACAGGAGATCCTTCCTGCCCACAGCCATCAGCATCTAGAACGGCTCTTTGAACAAATCTGAATAATATGAGCTACAACAACATTTAATTTACCTTCGGGATTAATAAAGTATTTTTGAATTTGAATTTTGAATTGAATTAAAGAACTTCATACCAGAACGGAAGATAATTAATAAAATTTCATGTCTTCTTCTTGAAATATTACAAAACGTTGCCCTGCTAAACAAAATATAAGGCACCAGTACCATAAGTAGGATTTCTTATTGACTCTCAGCCAAAGCTGCTGCTCCTGCATGCTTCAGTAAGCTTATTAAAGACTTTTCTTTAAGAGAGAAGCACAGTACTCCTGGATCAGCACTTCAGTCTTCTCTAACCCTAGTGCTGCTCAAGAGGAGGGAAAGTCAGTGACTTGATGCAATCCGCTGGGCTTCCTTAGATAGAACATTTTGAAGTAAATGCATTATAAACTGAACTGCATTGTTTTATATATAGAACCATATTAAATTGTATGTAATTGAATTAGAAGCGGTCTAATTGGATGGTATATTTCTGCACATATATTGGATCTGTGTGTCATGTAAAGTGGGTTGAGATGACATTTGTTGTTAAATGGTGCTATATAAATAAACTAAATTAAACTGAATTAAATTAAAGATACAGCCAGGACAAAATCTTCTTTTTCAGCTAAAGTAAAGTTAACCATTTTAGTGTTCTGGGAGGTTCCAAACTTCCAGGTCATCCTAGTGGGAAATTCGGCCACATCATAGAAAAAAAGATTATTTCAGTTTGGACTTATTTAGATCATTAGGAATATCCATTGTTTAAAAGACGTGAAGTTTCTTACCTTTAAAGGCCTTACAACTCTGTGGCAGGATCATATTTCCCATTTTTAGATATGGTAATGTAAAGTCCTACAAATGCCTTACACATTAAACTAATGCATCACTATTTATCAACACTCACAAGGCGCACTACACTAATCTGAAGGCTTTTAACTGTCAGATTTGCAGATCAGATTGGAAGAGGACTGAGAGGAGAAAAAATGGAAAATTGGGTGTGAATGAAGCCAGTTGGTGGGGAGCAGAGCAGGTCAGAATTTGAGATGGAGAGGAGGATCTCTGAAGCACAGGGACAGAGCTCATATAGAAGAGGAGAAGGAAGTGTAGAGGATGGAGAAAGAGAAGGTCCATTAGGAGACAGCCTAATGAGATGGTGAGGCTCAGCTGTCTAACAATTGCTGCTGTGTGTAGCTGCTTAGCCTGCTGCTCTCCTCCTATTTGTCATAATCACAGCCAGTTTTCTCATTAGTGGAAACCGTTAGGCTTAAAGCTTTATCAGACTCTTATCAATCCCACCACTAGAACATCACCATGCTCTGGTCTCACAATCCATACAAACCTAAAATCGCAAAGAACAGTACAGCCTAGTAGCAGTAACATGCATAGTGCCACAGCTCCACTCGCACACGGTGCCTTGCTCACCAATCTCATGAGGAAGTTACTGGCCACACATTCAACTGAGCACCTCCTGCAGTGCCAGCATGAGTTACAAAGCACACCCATCCTAATCTGGCTCCATTAGCAGTGTCTGTCCCTCTACAGTTGCTGGGCTTTGTTCAGCTGTCAGGATGACCAATGACGTCGCAGCGCTGCTTGATTCATGGCAGCGACCCGGAGATCACATCTGATGGGAGCGTCAGGCCAAACGACCAAACACACCCCCAGCAGCCCATTATGCCCTATTTATCTAACTGGACATCTAATGGGAGAATGCTTCTTTTCCACTCCGACTCTGCGATGCTATCACCGAAGGCTTAGTTAAGACTTGGACTGTTTGACTGGGGCTATCTGAGGTGGTGCAGGTTAATAACTGAAATAGCTGTTAACTTCTGAAACAGATGAAAAGGAATTAGACGTGAGTGGCTCTGGGGGATGCTCCTGTGGTTTGAAGTCATTGCTATGTGCTGAGAGATATCTGTAACCATGTCGTCAATCATTACCTGAAGGCTCATGTGCCAAACTAACTGGGTTTAACTGGGTTTAAATGAAGGATTGATTATCTATATATGATGGACAATAGATGTTAAAAAGGATTATTGAATCATTCTATCAACAGAGAATCAAAAGAAATGACATTAAATTAGATCCCAGTTGAAACAGGAGGCATCTTACTTCATTAAACTTGCTTGTATGGTCAAAACACTTTTTGTCCAACTCCATCTAATGTTTGTTACCTGCTCAGACCAGTTATTTATGGAAATCTTTTGTTTCAATAATTATGATCATTTTAAGAGCCTAAAACTATTTATCAAGTAACTGATATAACTCAGTTACCAAAAATCCTTGAGCTCCTTTAAGGTCACCATGTTTCACCAGGTTAACCACAGGTAACCAGGTTAACAGGGACTGACATTTGAACATGGCTGGATCATGAACATTCTGGAAGACCATAACAGTCAATATTGCTGCTGCTGTGTGGTTAGCACTAGACAAATGGGTTTATCCCTGCTGTTTTTCAGACTCTTCTTCTACATTGCTACCACCATAGACATTGCATCTGCTCTAGGATGTTTCCTCATAATTTACAGAATTGTGCTAAAAATATTAAAACAGATATAATGTAATAATGATGATATAATGTTGTAATTAATGATATAATGTTGTAATTATGAATATATTATTTATTATTAATACTCTAATATTTTATTAGATAATATTTCGATCTGTTAAGGGTTGTCCTGTGAATACCAGCCCAGTAAGGCGGTGGTATTAGGACAAAATTGAAAGAGATGAGCTAAGCTCTGACATTATTGAACAGCAAAACTCTGCACACACATGGAATGAATTCACACAATTTCTTAAAATACAAGAATTTATTAACAAAAATAAGTCAACTCAAGTCAAACATATTTCAATCAACAAACTCTTTACTATTCTAAAACAATCCAACTAAACTACCAAGCAGAATTAAAGAATAGGGAAGACTAATGGGCTATGTAAAATATAAACAAGATGATCAAAGATGGTTGAAAATCATGACCAAAAGAGTGATGCAACATTACAATGCAATGTTATTTATGTTTGAGAACCAAGGATTATCCTGAAGAATCTGGAAATTCAATTAAGTTAGTCTTGGAACTAACTTAAGCAATAATTGGTATACCTTTAGACAACCATTCACAATGCAAGATCAGATAAAATATTATTTTAATAAAATAATATTTTAAAGAATGATTTGCTGAATAAAACCAACCTTCTGGATGACCAATTCTCAGCGGTGTTTAATTAGCTGCCTTTATTTATTAAAATAATATTTAAAGAAATATTATTTTGAATAAGAACCAAATCTTTGAGAAATGGGATTAATTGTGTTACTTAGTTATCAAGTTTAGTAAAATAATATTTAGGGAAATATTATTTTGCTAGATGGGTAAATGATCTTTAGCAGGCAAGCACGTGTTCTTAGCTGTTAGCGGTTGAAGCTAACAAAAGAAGCTTGTAGCTTATCATCAGAATCAAACACATACCTTTAAAATACCATTAATAAAAGGGTTAAAATGCATAAGCGTGGACAGCGTGTTATGGCCGATCTTCTGTGTTTAAAATCACCCTTTAAATAAAGTTTGTCTTAACTTAAAAAAAAAAAAACACAGAACACACAAACTGAGCACATGTGCTGAGCCGATAATCTGCTAGCACTAAGATGGCTGAGTTTCAACACAAACAAACCAAACGTCATAAAACAAAAAATGTTTTGATTATTTTACTCTAAACTACTTCTCTCTGCCCAAAACACAACCTCTTACGTGAACCATGCTGAGGAAAAGTTGTCCGGGGCGACGAAGTTGAAGAAAGCATCCACAGTGAACAAAAGGTTAACTGCAGCTAACCTCTGTAGCTGTGGGTTCTGTTGGGCTGGCCAAACTGCACGTTACTGCTGTAACCACGGTGATGCGGTCCCGTTGTCCTTCCTTCAAACCGGGAAAACTGCTCCACTCGGCGTTGTAGAGACAGGGTCTCTGCTGGGAACTCTCTAGAACACAGTTTGCTTCTGTAGACCTCAAAGAGAAAGTCAAGCAACGCTTGTACCTTAATTACCCCCGTTCATGAATAAATACCGGATACACAAACAGCAATTCATTCCTACTTAATTTTGTGCATATGATCGCGTGATCGTATGACACTCTTGGATCCAATTTAAAGAGTTATGTCTGTTTGCCTGCAAAGAGACATTTGCGCGCTGTGTCCCTCCCTCCAGTTCCTCTGGGGACCTGCGTGGAAGAGGTCAGTACGTTGCAAAAGCGGGGCTATTATTTGGACAGTGACGTCACGGGAAGTCCGCTATTATTCCCTGTTTCTGCCTGTGCTGGAAGTAGGTTAATGCGATTTATTTTGAAAGCTCCAGAAAAGCTCATCCTGGCCATTCATGTTGTCCCCATGGCTGGGTCCCAACAATAGAATAGATTTCTGCACCTCTATCATAAGTTTCAGCCTTGCTGTGGAAAAAGAAGTCACGTCAGTATTTTGAGCAGCTTCTCTGCAGCATGAGAGAATGCAGGCGAAGGACATTTCTAGAGACCTGCACCCTGCTGAATGTGCCAAACTCTACAAAAGTGCTCAGAGTGCAGTCAGAGGACAAAATTCAGACAATTTAAACCATATGATATTTGTGTTTTGCTCTGATCACTGTGAGCTAATCACTCCATGGCTCTGCAGTCGGATGTTGACATTGTAAAGTGATAACATGGATGTTATTAGCCCCTGCTCACACATTTCCCTCCCCCTTCTCCGTCCTCATCCCCATTCATGTCTGACAGCCAGTGAAATATTTAGCATTTAAACTGCAGCCTGAAAAACCTTTGTGGATAAGCTTTGGAAGGCTGTACACACAGCACCAAGGGTGTAAAATTAAACTATTATAAATGCTGCTTGATGGTGTAAGTGTGATCGGGCTGTGGTTCTGGTATTAGGCCAGCATGGGCAGTCTTGCTTCAGATTCTCTGATAACAATTCTCTCCCCACCACAACTAGTCCATAAACTACCAGTGCTACTATCAGGCTCCTCCATACCTCCATGAGGACTTTGATATGTTGCCAAAATGATAATGAACCACCATGATCTCATCATTCAGGCTTTGAGCAACCTTATAACAGTCAGGGAACTGTCACACTCCATCACATTGAGTTCTTGATCCACTCCAGAAGACTTTTTCAAAACTCTACAAACACCATCAAGGTTCTACTGATTTTTACACAGTAGTGGGTCTGGGTCCAGGATGAAAGGGGCACTAGTACTGTCACAAAAAATCCTTGCACACTATAATAAAAAATGAATGAAGACCTAAAGGTTCTTATGCAGTGATTTACATCATGTTTTGGAATGAAATAAAGTCCAGTTTTACCAGTGCTAATATGTTAGAAAATGAACCATTAGTTTAATAGAAAAAGACTGAACCATACATTTTAGAAAATGGGAATGTAGACCCATGTTATAGTATATATTGCTTCCTGCAATCAGAACAATTTACAATCTCAATCAATGCTTGTTTTCCTTTTTTTAACCAAAAAACCTAGTTCAAAAAAAGATAAATTCTAGTCCCACCCTTGTTTAACTTTTGATTTGATTTAATTCAATGCACCATTGTCTGCTTGGATGAAGAAACTTCTTCATCCAAGTGTAATGACATCTGCCAGACAATATTCAGCTACAATAGAAACTCTTTCACAAAAGCCCAATATTTAATTGAAAAGAACAAACAGTTTCATGTGGTTCTAAAGGAGTCCATGCAGAGTTGATCAGCTACATGCTTTCCATGGGACACTTTCAGTCACAGGGGGAAATACTGATGATTTGGTCTGATAGAACTTTTTTCTGACTTTTAATAGATTGGAAGGCAAAAAGGAAGGAACGGTAAATGTATTTCACAATATGTGAATACTTTAGCAACATGCATGCTCCAAATATCACACCCTTTCAACTTAAACATATTTCTCTCTTGCTTTTAAGTGCCCCATATCCTTGGAATCTTCCAGATCATTGTTTCTATTCTTTATAGTAATCACCTCCTCCTCTTTTAGTTTTCTACCTTTGTCATCCATTCACATTTTGCCGTTCTTCCTTCATCTCCCTCTGCACCCCCTCTCCATGTCATTAAGTCCTCAGCCTGCCCAAGCACTAAAACATGTAAAAGAGCTTCCGTTTTGGGAGAGATTTGTTTGTGGCATTAATAGTCCTTAGTTTTCCACATGGTTTCCCATCGGCCAGATACATTAGTAAGATAAGTGAGGTGCAACACATCTCGCCTCACATCCTCTCATCCTCTCATCCCTGCCTCATCTGTCACCCAGAGGCAAAGGAGTAATAAAGCAAAAAGCTAAGATAGGAAATAACAGCTAAGCATAAAGAAAGCAAACATTAGGGAGCATATGGCTCATGGACAAAATGGGTACTTTGACAATTTTCATTTACAGTGACACCTTTTAGACTAATTATGCATTTAAGTTTTGTCGAGAAATTCCAATAATTTCTGTCTTTTTTAATCTTTCTCTGATACTTAAATTCACTATTTGTATTGCACAACCAATTCTAATGATACTATCCATGTGAACACGGTACCCCTAACCTATTGAAATTCAATGTATATTAATGGGATTTTATGTGGCAGTAAAAGGAAAATGAGGGTTTCTAATTCAAATTTTACAAATGCAACTGAAAAGTGTGGCATCTGTATGAATTCAGCCTCTTTTAATCTCATACATCTAAATAAAATCCAGTGCAGCCAGTTTCCTTTAGAGGTGACCTAATTTATCAATAGGTGGAGAATCTATTGACAGGGACAACTAATGCTGTATACTGTAAAACCTGTGCTTTATGGAAGAGTGGGAAGAAGAAGGTCAGGGTTAAAAAAATCACAAGTATGATTCGAGGTTTGTACAATTCATATTTGGGCACACAGCAAACATATAGAAGAAAGGTCTCTGGTCACATGAGCCAAATAAAACACTGCAGTATGTGCATCACCCTGAATACAACATCCGCAAGTTGACACATGTTGGCACCATCAGGCTGCGGGGCAGGAAGACTGGTCAGAGATGATAGGATAGAGCTAAATAGAGACAAACCTTGGAATAAAACATGTTAGAGGTTGTAAAAGACATGAGACTGGGGCAGAGGTTCACCTTTCAGCAAGACAACAGTCCCAAACTTACAGCCAGAGCTACAATGGAATGGTTTAGTTCAAAGTATATTCATGTGTTAGAATGGCCTAGTCAAAGTCCAGACCTAAATCCAGTTAATAATCTACAATAAGAGTTGACAGGTGCTTTCCATAAGCGTTTGTCCAATCAAACAGTGCTACAGCTCTTTCTGAATGAAGATTCTGCAATATGTCAGTCTTTAGATGTACTGTATTGAACACCATCATTTGACTTTCTCTTCACAATATGAACAACTTTGTGTCACCCTGTCAAATAAAATCCTGATTAAATAAACTGAAGGTTATGTTGTGGCTGTAATGTGAGAAAATGTGAAAAGGTTCAAGG
This sequence comes from Crenichthys baileyi, assembly GCA_036173005.1. Lineage (NCBI taxonomy): Eukaryota > Metazoa > Chordata > Actinopteri > Cyprinodontiformes > Goodeidae > Crenichthys > Crenichthys baileyi. The sequence goes on from JAHHUM010001194.1 coordinate 455,693, forward strand.
TTATGAATGCTTTTACAAGGCACTGTGTGTGGTGTCCAGACTCTATATCCCAGATCAAACGAATGGCTTTGATTTGTTACAACAAAAGGCATGAGGAAAGTAAGCTAAAAGCAAGCAATGCACACACTTAGGGAGGGGAGAACATTTTCATAGAATTCCCTGAACTATCCTCTTAGCTCACTCCATCATCCTTTCTTCTTTCTCAGCACTCACTGTGCCATCACTTGGTTTTGTCACCTGCAGCCGACCTGCCTCTCTGTAATTAATCCAACCAGAGTGCGAACATTTTCAGGTCAGTTCCTCCCTCTTTCTTTTCTTCTTCTCAATCCCCTCTCCTCCTCTGTCACCCCCACTACCCCATTTAAGTTAATCACAGTTGTTCCCGGCAAAAAGCAGACGTTAACGGCTTGGTGCGTCAGGAATGGTCCTGCGCTCCCCGCCGCTAATCGGACCGTTACAACTGAGAAGCTTTGCATTATGCAAATCACTGGCCGGGAACAGGTGACATTTGTAGGGGAGCAGGGCGACAGGGCGATGGAGTCTGGCTGATTTAGACATTAGTCCCTGTCACAACGCAACACACACACACATATCCACGCACTTGCTCCTCATTTGCATATGAACACAGCACACACTCTTTCACACACTAACAGAAAAGAACAGAAACAACTCATCACAACTGCTCATAATCGGCCACTTTGGCCTAAACCAACAATTAGCAAGCTCTGTTTTCTAAACTGATCCTACTGTCAGTATTTACTGCAGCAGTCTGGTATCCTCAGGGCTCGGTTGGGTCCAGGTATGACTTGTTCAGCTCTCTTACTTTATTTCTTCCACTTTACACCAGAGACGCAGACCGGAAAGGATAGAAAGATAGTATTTAAATGAACTATTAACAATTCGACAACTAATACAAAAATACAGGGGTTGGACAATGAAACTGAAACACCTGGTTTTAGACCACAATAATTTATTAGTATGGTGTAGGGCCTCCTTTTGCGGCCAATACAGCGTCAATTCGTCTTGGGAGATCTTGCACAGTGGTCAGAGGGATTTTAAGCCATTCTTCTTGCAGGATAGTGGCCAGGTCACTATGTGATACTGGTGGAGGAAAACGTTTCCTGACTCGCTCCTCCAAAACACCCAAAAGTGGCTCAATAATATTTAGATCTGGTGACTGTCCAGGCCATGGGAGATGTTCAACTTCACTTTCATGTTCATCAAACCAATCTTTCACCAGTCTTGCTGTATGTATTGGTGCATTGTCATCCTGATACACGGCACCGCCTTCAGGATACAATATTTGAACCATTGGATGCACATGGTCTTCGAGAATGGTTTGGTAGTCCTTGGCAGTGACGCGCCCATCTAGCACAAGTATTGGGCCAAGGGAATGCCATGATGTGGCAACCCAAACCATCACTGATCCACCCCCATGCTTCATTCTGGGCATGCAACAGTCTGGGTTGTACGCTTCTTTGGGGCTTCTCCACACCGAAACTCTCCCGGATGTGTGGAAAACAGTAAAGGTGGACTCATCAGAAAACAATACATGTCTCACATTGTCCACAGCCCAAGATTTGCGCTCCTTGCACCATTGAAACTGACGTTTGGCATTGGCATGAGTGACCAAAGGTTTGGCTATAGCAGCCCGGCCTTGTATATTGACCCTGTGGAGCTCCCGACGGACAGTTCTGGTGGAAACAGGAGAGTTGAGATGCACATTTAATTCTGCCGTGATTTGGGCAGCCGTGGTTTTATGTTTTTTGGATACAATCCGGGTTAGCACCCAAACATCCCTTTCAGACAGCTTCCTCTTGCGTCCACAGTTAATCCTGTTGGATGTGGTTCGTCCTTTTTGGTGGTGTGCTGACATTACCCTGGATACCGTGGCTCTTGATACATCACAAAGACTTGCTGTCTTGGTCACAGATGCGCCAGCAAGACGTGCACCAACAATTTGTCCGCTTTTGAACTCTGGTATATCACCCATAATATTGTGTGCATTTCAATATTTTGAGCAAAACTGTGCTCTTACCCTGCGAATTGAACCTTCACACTCTGCTCTTACTGGTGCAATGTACAATCAATGAAGACTGGCTACCAGGCTGGTCCAATTTAGCCATGAAACCTCCCACACTAAAATGACAAGTGTTTCAGTTTCATTGTCCAACCCCTGTAATATTTGGGCAAAGCTTGTAAAGTATTACAGATGCAAGCGTCCATAAGGTGAAAACTGTCTTTAGTTCTTTAATAAGATCAAATTGTTGCCTTGCCTCTGTTTTACAGGAAATAGAAATGGTAAAAGGTAAGTAGTTTTTTTATCACACTCTGCTTTCTCTCAGAAGGTTCTATCTCAACCTCTGGACCGAAGAAGCCTGGGAGCCTAAGGGTTTCATGCAGTATCTAAGCTATTCCTTGGAATGGCCTCTTCTGCATTGAGATCTCTGTGGTTGTTGCTGGAATCTACTGGTACCTAGGGCTGAGCAGCTCATTGAGTTTTCATTTCATTCTCATTTTCAGCTCCAAACAAACACACAAATAACATAATCTAAAGGTGTTTTAGTATTATTGTCTTGCCACCTTGAGCAGCTCCTATGACTTCTGTGATATGGAAAACATGGATGGAGGACAATGTAAAACTCAGAGCATTATGGAATTTGTTCATATGTAGATGAGATCTAATGAATCACATATTAACAGAGAATGCTGCAGCTGTCTGTCTGTCTGTCTGTCTGTCTGTCTGTCTGTCTGTCTGTCTGTCTGTCTGTCTGTCTGCCTGCCTGCCTGCCTGCCTGCCTGCCTGTCTGTGTGATGTGACCGCCTGACTCAGGCTGAGGTCTCAGACTGACAATCGTTTGGTTGTATTGTGGTTCTGATTTGTCCCATTATGGAGCAGTACTACTGGAGCAACTCTCTGAGTTTGAGGGTTTATGGTCCAGATTGCTCAGATGACCACTGAGGCCTAGACTTTTCACAGCTGTTTCCATGGTGATAAATTACTTAATTTGGATAAATAAATCCTGGACTCCAATAATAACTACTGCATTAGTTTCCATGATGTGGGAAGACCTCTTTTCGTTTTCTATTATCTGTTTAAAGGGGGCACAAACATATTTTTTACTATCTCTGTTTGTTGTCTTTGCCTGATTTGTGATCAAGTCTGTCCTGCAATTTACAATTAGTCGGCTCAATGTCTCTGTTACTTTACTATAGCCTCCCCATCCCCTCACCGCACACAAGCACTGTGTAACATTTAGACATTCTGTCATCTTAACCACTTTTCTATCTGTATTCATAGAGCATGGGCTGTTATAAGTCGACATTATGAATGCTAACCAGATCTTTTAACCAATGACTGACTGACATTCCTACATATACAGCCAATGAACTGTAAGAACTCTGCTGGCTCACACACACACGGAGTGACAGGGTATAATAATACATGCATACCAATCTAAGCTGTGTCTGGCTGAGTGCTCCTCAACTGAACACATAACCATAATCATTTCATCAGAGGGAGGAGAATAAAACTCAGTGAATATGCAGAAGAGTGGGGGACAGAGGTGGAGGAGGATGAAGAGCAAATTGAGAAATAAAGAAGGGAGGAAAAAAGAGAAATAGATGGCACCAAGAGCCTCTGTATTAACTTAGAAGTAAACAAAGTTAGAGATTAATAAGGTTTACTATACTGTGAATAATGTGATAAAGATGGGATTTTGCTGCTTCTTAATGTCCAAAAATACACTTTAAATGTCCAACCCAAAGTGAAGAGATGTTCTCAGCTAGTTATCTTCATCTCATACCTGCGCTCCAACTTCACACAGATGTACCGCAGTAACAGTAGTTCAGTACTGAAGAAACATAGTTGTTACTTGTAATAAACATTATTTTGCTTGTGGTTATTGATTTAAGACTCTTCTTTAATGAGACAACATGTTAATGTGCTTTTTACTATTTTTTGTGTTTCATACAATACAGTATATAATGTGATTAAAGCCTATTTCAGCTTACAGATAGCAGAGGCAGGTTACAACCCGGACAGGCAGCCAGTCTGTCATGGTCCCAGCATAGAGACAACCACACACACTCAGACCTAACAGGTAACTTAGAGGCGCCAGGTAAAATTCTGACACACATGTTTTTGGACAATGAAGGGAAACCTAGGAACACAGAAACAAGATCTCATATCCACACAACCTATGGCCCAAACCCGGCCAACCCAGATAATTTCCCCATCAGCCAGTACAAACCCGTTGTCTCATGGGCTCAAACTAAACCCTGAGGTGTGAAGTCCTTAAAAGGTTTGAAGTTTGAAACTTCTAATTGTTGATTCAACAATCTGGATGGGTGAGTCACAACGGTTTTAAGAAAATGTAGGCAATGCTTTCAGCAAATGGTCAGTATTTTGTTATGTAAGCCTCCATCATGTGTAAAAAATGGTTATTTACATTGGGTTCTTTTAGACCACAGGACATTTTACCATACTGCGAAACAGAGCGAGTTAGGCATATATGGATAGAGTAATGCTGGTTTAAAGGTTTCTAAAACAGTTTTCCCATGACTTACCGTAGAAATCACAGGTCCAGATTGCTCAGTTATTTGTTAATGTAACTTGCTGTTAGCTTGTTAGTTTTCTTTACATTCAGTTCTTTTTTTCTTGGGATTTGGTTGGGAAAAACATAAACCGTAGTTGACATGATTGTGTTCATATGAGTACCAATAATGTCAGCTATTTATTTGCAAAATATTGAATTTCTCAGCTTTTACTATTTACAGGTGCAGTGCTGTTAAAAGGTATTTGACCCTGTCCCAGATTCCTGTTGTTTTTGCTTTTTGGGCAATTTTAAACATTTCAGATCATCAAATACATTTTAATGCAAGACAAAAAGTAGATTTCAAATGGTGATTTTATTAAGGGAAAAAAGCTATCCAAAACCTACCTGGCCCTTTGGGAAAAGCTCATTTTACCCCAAACCTAATAATAGATTGTGCCGCCCTTTGGGGCAACAACTCCCCCTGAATGTCTCTGAAAACTGTCAATGAGTCTTTTAGATGACTATGGAGGAACTTTAGCTTGATGCTTTTAGCAGAATTGTTTTATTTCACCCACATTGGAAGGTTATGGAGCATGAACAGCCTGTTTAAGATGCATACAGCATCTCAATCAGATTTAAGTCTAGACTTTGACTAGACCACTACAAAATTTTCAAAAGGTTTTTTGAGCCATTTAGAGATGGAATTGCAAGTGTTTTTTGGATCATTGTCTTGCTGCATAACTCAAGCGCTGTTAGCTTAAGGTGATAAACTGATGGCTGGACCTCCTTCTCCTTAAGGGTTTCCTTAATTATGGCAAATCATCCTGGTCCTGACCTTTTCTGAAATGCTCTTGCGGGGTTTATACCAGATTTAATAAAACCCACACTTTCCAAGACTTCCCCTTTTGTTCCCCTCAGTCCACAGAACATTTAGACGGACCTACGTCATCTTTTTGGCCAGTGGTGATGTTTCTTGGAACTGTGGCATTGTTCCTATTTTTACCCAGTCTCTTCCCTATACCAGCTTTATTTATAGAGCAATTTAAGCACCCACAGGACCAAAGTGCTGTATACTGAATAACTGAAACAGCAGTGACATGAGCCAATAATAAATACTGAATAACAGAATAAATTGTCATAATGGATAGTTTAAAGAGTCTGATAAACACAATGACGAGGAAACCAGGGGCAACGTTTATACAGTTTATTTATTCACAAACGTAAGTTCGTTCTGGAATCCGGACTGGATCAGCGGACAGGATTGGGATCTCACTGAGGGAGAAGAAAAGAGTCTTAGAAAGCGTTTGAGAAAAGGTGGATCAACAATACTAAGTCCGTCAGGGTTAAACTTACAGCAAATAAAATTGTGTTATTGTTTTCCTTTAATTGTTTCCAGAGCAGTACGAGCGTGTTACAACGATCCTTTTTAAGTTTACATTAATAAATAGAACAAAGAGTGGAAATAATGCTACAAAGAGAATATATAGAAAGAATAGATTGACCTTGCATTCTAATAGAGAAAGTGGTGTTATTGTAGTTTCAAGTTATTCTTAAATAGTGTAGCACCATGTAAGCAGGTGGAGCCCACTGTAATCAGAACCTGGTCTTTGCAGAGGAAATTATGATTTTATATTGTTTAATCAGATCAGTTGAGACCACGCAGTAATGCAAGAAGAAGAAGAGTCAGCTTAGCATTCTGTGCATTCGCACATCCCTGCTCTCCTTTTGTCTCTGTGTGTCTGGCTAATTCAGCCTCTCGTTAACAACGCTTCTACAGCCAATTACCATAAATCCCTGTTAGCTGCTGCAATTAACAGTAACGAGGCACCGCTGTATGTGTTTCTACTGTTGTAATTAAGCCAGTGTGCTGTTAATTAGCAAAATGTGAGTGGGAGGTTTTATGCTCGTTAGAATGTCCATTTCATTCAATTAGCACTGTCATTAACGAGGTGTCCCTGTTCTAACAAAGTTAATGCAGGGAGGAGGCGGCAACTGGACGATTAGGCTAGACAAACATGATGAGGAGCATGGCACAGAGCCCAGGAAACAATATATGGAGTGTGTGTGAGTAAAAATACACCGAGGGGTGTTCCAGTTTAACAGACTGCAACTGTACTGCAAAGACTTACATAAAACATCCAATAAAACTGACAGATTAGTGTCTCCCTGCATCAGTTCTTCAGTCTCTTCTTGGTTCAAATTTCAGTAACATTAAAAAACTCATTATTTATTCCCAAAACTAAAAAGTAAAATCCAACATGTAATTTATTATTAGGACAGCACTTAATTCCATCGTACATTTCATATTGTTGGAACATTGTCTTTTCCCACAGTCTCTCCGGATTCTCCAGAGTCTGTGTCCTTTTTTATGCTCTGTTTTCTTCAGCTCAGCCCACAGGGTTTCTGTAGCATAAAAGTCTGGGGTCTAAGATGACCATCAGAGGTTGTTTTTATATTTTGGATCACTGTCCCAACCAATTTACATTCATTTACTGACATAATCCTCCAGATTTTTTTTCCAAATTTATTCCATATTTAATGGATCTATCTATCTATCTATCTATCTATCTATCTATCTATCTATCTATCTATCTATCTATCTATCTATCTATCTATCTATCTATCTATCTATCTATCTATCTATCTATCTATCTATCTATCTATCTATCTATCTATCTATCTATCTATCTATCTATCTATCTATCTATCTATATATGAATAAAAGTGAAAATGCAAACTATGCCAAAACAAAACAAACGCAGATGTTAGGCACATCTCTTTCGTTTGACTCCCAAATGAAATCTCTCATTCCGCTGTCTAAACCTTTTCCACAGACTAAATTATAATAGTGACACATCATTTAATCTTCTTTTTTATGTTTTCAGTGCCCACTCACCCATTTAGATGAAACGCACCAAAGGAACGCTAAACCTCCCATGGTGCATCAGTGATTAACTTTATATGGAAATTGCTCTGACATCTGAGAGATTAGGAGGAATTATGATATGACAGAGCAGGGAAGAACAGCAGAGTGAGCAGCAAAGAGCAGTGGTGGCTGTCATCACTTCATCTGTGTGAAATGTTCTGTTACTGTTCTGGGCTGGTTAAAACCACCTTCAAGAACCCAGGAATTTATTTGTTCCAGCACTTTTCCTATTAGTACTCCTTTATAACAAATCTGAAGGAATAGTGCACCTGACTAGTTTTTTTGTATAATTTTGTGACACTGGTGGCCTTTATGTTGTAAGCTGACCGCTAGGAAATGGTAATTTTATATTCATTTTTAAAAGCCTAACCTGGGATTTGGCCTGTAAACTAGCCTTTAGCTAGAGGGCCTATGGACAGGCTTTTTTATTTTTTTTGGCAGCAAAGGCCTTTATTTTTTATTTTTCATAGTAGGCAGACAGGAAAGAGGGGCAGAGAGAGGGGGAGGCATTTGGCAAAGGTCGCCGGGTCCGGGACTTGAACCCAGGACAGCCGCATCGAGGACTATAGCCTCCACACATGGTCTCGCGCCCAACCCCCACACCACCAGCGCCATGCCCCTATGGACAGGCTTTCTAAGTGTATCATTGTTTTATGTCTTGTCCCGATCAAACAAACTTTACATAAAATAACAGTGAAATAATAAAAATAAAATGGTGAAATGAAACTGCAGAGTTAAATTGGTGTCTCCCAGTGACTAAGTGGTGCTTGGGGACCCTCTGCCACATTCTAAGGATTTCTCTAATTAAGTATGATTATGCTTGATAAATTAATTCAATTAGGCTTCTGTAATTAAATGTAACTATAACACGGAATCTATACACAGTTACCATCATAAGAATGTGATTTTCAAATAGGAAGTGATATATGTTACTCTTGCTAAATAATAAGCAGAAAGTTTGCATAATGTTCTCATTAACCATCATTTAACACTGACTACAGCTACAGCGCCCTCTTCTGGCTAAATCACAGGTCAGATTCCTGGCCTGGGTTAAACTGGTTTTAATTCCTGCTGCGTATGTACTGAAAGGACAGAAACTAAGCAACAAATGAAGAACAAATGCTTCTCCTCTTCTTCTTTTATTTCTCTCTCACTTTCAGCTCTCCTCATCCCTCTCGCTGCCATTTTTCCATCTCTTTCTCACTTTTACTTCTTGATAACAGTTAAGGTTTCGTTCACATCTCAGTCTGACTCCATTACAGCTCACAGACCTCAGTGGGTGCTGGGAAGATAGAACAGGCTACATGTCAACACAGCAAAACAACATCAGTATGTTTGATTCTCATTTGACTCCAGACATCAGCTGATGTTCACATCAGGCCTCTTTGGACTACTCCTCTGATCTGCTTGGCCTTATGTTATGTCAGCTCAAACTAATGCTGTTGTTACAAGTTTTTTATAAAGATATTACCAGTATACAAACAGCATGCAAAAAGTTTTCAGCTTTCGACACAGGAGCTCCTTAGCTTGTCTGTGTCTCTATCCTGTCTCATTCCTGCTACTGGAGGTCTCTGCCTATTATTGTTGCTGATCAGCTAAAGGAGTGCACCTGTATTTAATTATACTATTTTTAGATGCAGTTCATTTGTTGTAGCTAAGAGGTCAAAAGTCCATAGTTTCTAGACATAAATTCCTGGATTTTGTTCAGAAAAATTATAACATTCTGGCCATTCGGGTACAAATTATTAACCTTTAACTGCTTTAAAAGTAATCCACTTTGTTATCTGTAGGTTGCACAAATTGTGAAACAAAACAATGCTGATTGGCTTCTGATTTTGGAGTGTGCAAAGGGCCATTTCAGTGATTTTTTGGACTAAAATTAATCAGCTCTATTTTAAAATCTGTACCTCTTGGACCTGTAAGGACATGTAAATAATAACTGGAGCATTCATTTAAGCAGTTCGAGAACAGTCATCAGTCATTTCTGTCAGTCAGTCATTTTCTATACCGCTTCTTCCATAGTGGGTCGCGGGGGAGCTGGTGCCTATCTCCAGCAATCTGTGGGCGGGAGGCAGTCTACACCCTGGACAGGTCGCCAGTCTATCGCAGGGCAACACACAAACAACCATGCACACACTCATTCACACACCTAAGGGCAATTTAGAGTGACCAATTAACCTAACAGGGATGTCTTTGGACTGTGGGAGGAAGCCGGAGTACCCGGAGAGAACCCACACATGCACGGGGAGAACATGCAAACTCCATGCAGAAAGATCCCTGGCCGGGAGTCAGACCCAGGACCTTCTTGCTGCAAAGCAACAGTGCTACCAACTGCGCCACCATGTAGCCCAGTTCGAGAACAATGAAAGTTAGTGCTTTGTGACATTTCTTCTATCGTTCTTGCTCCAGTTCTGTTGTGAAAACTCTGCAGGGTGTTCTAAGACATGTCAAGTGGAGAATGATCACTCATCATAACAATGGATGAACACTTGGACATCTGTGGCTCACCTGAATCAGTGGTTCTATTCGTATAATGTGGGTTTGATTCCAGCTTCCCCCGTGTCACTTGTTTAAGTGTCGTTGGGCAAAACACTGGCCCTGAACTTGTCCACTGAAAGTGTATTGCTGTTTAAATGTTACTCTGAGTGTATAAGGGCTTTGATTGGTCTTTATGAAAGGAATAGCATAACATTAGGTTAGTCTTCATGACATGATTAGGTCACTACTTAGATCACATTAAAAATGTGTCACGTTGTAAATGTAATTACTGCCAGACAGACAGACACACGCATGTATGCACACACACACACACACACAACACACACACACACACACACACACACACAGATAGGAGTGACCAGTGCCCCCATTCAGCCCCAGTATCTACCTTGACAGGCTGATTACATTTAGGGAACAGAAACTGGATCAGTGAAATGCTTTGACTATACTGTGTGTTTCTGTTCTTAGAATTTATATGTGTCACCCTATGTGTGTGTGTCTGTGTGTGTGTTAGAGTGTGTATACGTGTATTGGCTGCTGATAAATGGGCACCTCTTTAAAGAACTTATCTCTTTAAGTGTTGCTGTGGTGAGGGATGACATCATTTGGATCCCCCTGGCTAACTGGCTGCCATGACAACACCTCACCAACCTATCCATTTACCAGATGGCCCGATAGTGTCTGGAAACAAACACACACTCACACATACTAACACACAGGTAATAGAAGGCCATGAAGAAATTACAGCCAGCTCTCGGTTGTGATACACACCCAGCTGTAATGGGAACGCACAGGCACACAATGCAAACACACACACTCAGACACACTGATAACATACACCATGTTGCAGGTATCTTATGAACACACACACTCTAAAGCACACCTCCCTGCCCCCTCCCTCCGCTTATCACAGCTTAACAGAGGGAAAAAAAGCGTTGAGGGGTAAAAATTAAGTATTGATCAAATTAGCAGTTTTTTAAAGTAAGCATCACGCATGTATACGTGTGTGTGTGTGTGTGTGTGTGTGTGTGTGTGTGTGTGTGGTGTGGGTGTGGCGGTGGTGGACTGGGATGAGATGGGGAGAGTCAGAGCTATTTAATGAAGCCATCAAGCTCCAAACAAAGTGGAAAGGCGAGAAGGACACCTGACCCACATCACACACGCACACATACACACACCAACACACATATAAGATACATTTGTAAGTCCATTCTAACAAGAATACAAACAACAAGTAATATGACAGAAGCTACTCAGTTTCAGTTATTGAAGGGAGCTGTATAAGGGTTGTTTGGATGGAGATTGGTTTAAAACAAAGATCAGATGTGGGCCTTTTCTGTCTGTGTGTATTGATGGCTGGGGCTTGATAAATGAGCATCTGGCTGCTAATTGGCCCTGTCTGTGGGAGAGCTTGGATCAGCAAGGACACCAACCACTAGAGGCCCTCGACCCCACAGGACTGCATGGTCAAGCTGTTGGACTCGTCTAAGCCCCAGCATCAGTCTGATGCTAAAACAAGGCTGTGGACAGCTGTGGATCAGTGGGGAAGGGCCATGGCCAATCAGGAGGCTGCCAGGTTGAATCCAAACTTCCCAACCACATGTCCAAGACCCTGAATCCCACGCTGCGAACTGGCCTGCTTATCAGTGTCTGAATGCGTATTTATTTGCACAGCAGGATAAATGCAGTGTAACAGACCTTTGAGTGGTCAATCAGATTAGAAAACCACAACAAAAGTAGAATCTAGTTACCATTTACATGGATGTGGAACATATTGTTTTAAACAACACAATGCAGCTTAATTTACTGTAAAACTGACCAGCTGATGTTTATCGGCATTTCTGTTTGACTTCATTGGAAATAAATCTCAAGTCTTTAACAGAAGACCATGAGTTTGGTTTGGAGACAGTACCTACATTGGCCATTAACCATGATAGTTTTCTAAAATCAGTGACTGCTTTTTTGTTGTTTGTTTCCTATGTCTTATTCTAAGTAAATGGTTTCTGTGTTAATTTTTGTTTTCTGTCTTTGACTACATTTTAAATTCTTCAGTAAGTGCATGTGTACAGCTGAAATGTATTTACACACACTGCAATAAAATACATATATTTCCATAGTATTTGGTGAAAGCCTTTTTAACTTGGTCCAAATGTCTTAGATTTCCCTCCACAAGCTTCGAACAATAGCTTTCTAAATGTTTGACCCATTCTTCCCGATAGATCTGGTGTAACTGCATCAGGTTTGTAGGCTGCCCTGCTCCCACACACCTCTTCAGCTTTGCTGCTCTACTCACAAATGGTCACTGTCCATCTGGAAGACCAATTTGAGTCCAACCTTCAGCTTCCTGGTTGATGTCTGCAGGTTTTGCTTTCATGTTTACATATATATATTTTTTTATGATGCCATTTATTTTGTGAATGCACCAGTTGATCCTGCAGCAAAACATGATGGTGCCATCCCCATACTTCATAGTTGGACAGTTTCAGACCACGGGACATGTATCCATAAATGATTGTCTTTGTTCCTGAGTACATTTGCAAACTGTAATCGGGTGTTCACTGTTGATTTGAGTAATGGCTTCTTCCTGGCTGAGTGGCTTTTAACCCTATATTCATATTGAACTTGTTTAAATGTGGATAATGACACTTTCTCACAGGCTTTAACCGCTCATCTTCACAAAGCCATTTATGGATTGATTCACACATTTTGTGCCAAAACACGTCCACCTCTGGGACACAGAGCGGTTTTGCTGGAAATATTTGGGGGGTTATACTGGACATTCCCTTGGCTCTGGCTGGGTCATACAGACTTGACTCTGTGGAGAGAGCGAAAGGTTAGGGTGATGGCAAGGAGGACTTCCAATCTCAAAGACTTGAAGCTTCTTACCAAAGAATAATCCTGGAAATACCAGTGGAAACATGCAAAAAGCTACTCAGTGACTGCATGTCAGTACACATTTTTGCATTGATTACTGAGAAGGGTAAATATAATTTTTGAAATGCTATTTTTTATAAAATCTCATTAAAGCAGATCTTTTGTTTTTAAACTGATTTTGTTATTTTTTGAGAGACCTGTGTCTGATCCCCGTTTTAGTCTCTTCCTTCTTCTGTTTTGTACCTATATACATAAACCTTAGCATCAATTATTTTATCAAGTTAAGTATTTTGACAAATTGAGTAGATAGATTATCATAAAACTACTCACACCCTGACAGATGTTCTGATCACTGTTTAGCGGTGCAGACAAACATTGATACATACCTGACTGTATGATTCCCTGAACTCATAGTCACATATGTATTTTGGTGGGTAGCACTGTTGCCTCACAGCATGAAAGTCTTTGGATCAAATCTTGAACAGGCCTGAGACCTTCCTCTGTAGAAAGGATGCATGGACCTTCCCTGGGTTCTCTGAGTTCTTTCCATGGTCCAAAAGCCTGCATGTTCAGTGGCCATATTAAAGTTCATTAACATGTGTGCATGGTTGTGTGTGTGTCTCTGTGTTGGTGCTGTGATGTGCTAATGACCCCCCCAACAGCAGGTATGGAATATTGATGAATAAAGGAAAATAGAATAAACACGATTGAATCACAGTTGCAGACTTTTAAGCTCTACTCAAAGCAACAGTTTAAACTTTGCTAAGTTAGCAGCAGGTCTGTGATAAACTGACAGCATAGCCACATAGCCACTACTTAGAACAAAAGGTCATGGGAACACACTTTTCAATTATTGTTGCTTAGCAGACCAAGTTAAAATACATGAATGATGCCAACTGAAGACAAGCCTTGGTTACAGGAACCAATGGGAACAACCCAGATTCGACTAGATATATTACACCTCTGTAGTCATAAAAGAAATCAGTTTTGTTTGAACCGAGCCATTGGTGTGATTGCTTCAAAACAAACTGATTTTTCAAGCTAAATCCACTCTCTCCAACCATCTGTCCATAATCCATCCATATGTTCCCAAAGTTGTCACTGTGATCATTAGGCAAAGACAACCTCCTCCGTTTTAGTGATTTTTGCAGCTTTAATTAAACATATCAGACTGTAAAGCCTTCCTGGTCCAAAGAGCTCCTACAGCAGCAGAACCTCATGAGCCAAACTAAGACTGGGACTGAGAGCCAAATCCATTCTCTCTAGCTACTAGCCTGAATCTGGTTAACCAAGTCAGAACAAGAAAAACTGTATACAATGAGCAAATCTTTAAACAAGACATATCTTTTTATGGTTTAATCTTCTTTAAAGGGGAAAAATGATAATAATCTGCAACAATTTTCTATCCCTCTGATGACCATTAAAGTGTCCAGGAGCATCTAATTTCACTCAGCCAGCCAGAAAACTTTGGGTTAGTGAAGACAACTGCTATAAGCTGCATGTCCATAGATAAACTGCCTAGTGAGTGCAGACAAGAATATCTGACTGCTTGTTTTTTTTCCATATGGAAAATCCCTGTAAGGCACAGATAGCAGACAGAAACTAGGAATCAAACTCATTGTACACTGTTATATTACAGAGAACCATTGCTAAGATTACTTTTTAAAATAATTACTGACATAAAAATATAATTTTGAAATTCATTATTTATTGATTAATTATTCATTTCATTATTTTATGTCTTGTTCAAATGAAATACTACAGTGTTTTTCAATTTAGCACATTTCATAAAATGGGAAGGAGTCTACTCATCTCATGGATGTGCTTTAGTTTTGTGACCCATTTATGAACCTACCATGCCACTATTCACCTCCATTTAGTTTCAACGGTATTTCCTCCAACACCATACTAATGTTCCCTGGCCTCTGCATGGCGTTTTTATAGCGTACAGCAGAACACACTGCTAAGTTACTGATAGGAGCACCCTGCATGTCCAGATCGGGAATTATTCACCCTTGAAATAAGTAGAATGTGCCTTTAGAGCTCTATCCCCTGTACTAATAGTAGATTTCACAGACAGAATAAGTCAAATAAATGCTGGACAGCACAGGACACCAGGATGACCTATCCGTTCTGCCTCTATGGACCTCATACTGCATATTCAGACTGGAAACAATACAAACACACACTGACCCCACTGGCCTGGCATTCAAGCCCTTCCACACACACACACACACACACATTACCACACCACAGAGACACAAGAGGAAACTTATTAGGTTATTATCTTTCCGCCCCATAAAATAGGAATAACTTAAAGTGGTGCTGCAATTAATAACCCAACTATAAATCTGAATATTCGACATGAATATTATTCCAGATTACACACACACACAGATCAGAAGAGTGTTTGAGAGCAGGGAGAATGATAAAGCCATCAGAGAACGTTCTGGATGAATTGCGCCAAACAGGAATGCGTGCATCAGAGCATTTGAGTGTGTGTGGTTGTGTGTGTGTGGATGTGTGTATGGCCCTTAAGAGTGTGTTCTGCATGGCGGCTTATGCATCAACATACTGATGCATTCACCAGCTCCTCAACTGTGCTGATGGGGCCGTCCCCATTCTAACGTGCAAGATGCACAGGTTAAATCAATGCTCTGTAACCTCCAACACTAACACACTCACACACACACATTGTAAAGTCATTCACTATGACCTTGCAGCCTTTTTGGCAATAGAAAGACACATACACACACACTCACGCACACTCTTACATTTAGCCAATATAGAAAAACAACACACTCAGGTTTGTGCTATTACAATCCAGATCCTCTTTAACATTTTAGAAACTCTCAGGAGTCACAGTAACAAATGGAACTCTGACCTCCTGAGAAGCCACATTACTGCTTTAGAATCTTCATATGTTTAACCATGTACATAGTCTGTGTTAACTAGTGCGAACAGGTGCCCTTTATCACACTGCAGTTTTAAGCCTCTGGTCCCATTCAGATGACAGCACACAATCTGACTGGCTCTAGTTTTCTAAAGACAGCATTGCAGAAAAACACTTTTTAAGGTCTATCTTATTTGTATGTAGAAAAAACTTATTACTAAAAACTCTTATAATGAGCTGTTTCTGATTTCTATCGAAATTTTGTTTTTGGAAAATGGGCCGGTGAACTTGCTATCATCAAAAAACATTGATTTTCAGAAGTATAACATGGAATTTCCCTAATATGTCATGCCGTCTGGGCTGTGTGCAGGTTAGTGTGTGTATGCAGGGCTGTGTTATCTCTCACTCACTCCCTACAGGGTGCGACTGGCAGGTTCAGCTCCACAGGTGTCTTCAATGAGGACTAATTAGGAGGTGTTTATAAGGGACTGAAACGAAGAGGGAGGCGTCAGATCGTTAGCTCACACAGAGTGGATTCTCCTCCGACGTTGGCTTCTCATGCTCCTGTGCTCTGTTAATTCTGTTGAATCTCACTGAAACCACCTCGGAGAAAAACACCAGTTGTCCGTCTCCCTTCTGCTCTTGGAACCAACCTCGCCAAACCATTTACATTGCTTTTCAATAAAAACTGTTGTTAAATCTGTCATCGTACCTCCGTATCTGTGCTCACCGTTAGAGTAACGGTAGAGGCAGCCTGTGACGTCGTCCATTCAGTAGTCAGTAGACTGCAGACACAATGTTCACAAGCACTCTTTTTAATATTGGGTGAGGACATTCTATGACTGTTGTGGCATCAGCCATTTTTTATGGTGTAGTCTGCTGGGGCAGCAATATCTCTGCTGGGGACAGTAAGAGACTAAACAGGCTGATCCGCAGAGCCGGCTCTGTGCTAGGATGCCCTCTTGACACAGTGGAAGTGGTGAGTGACAGAAGAATGGTGACATCTCCCACCCCATACAGGGGACTCTACAGCTCCTTCAGTGGCAGGCTGCTGCATCCACATTACATTAAGGAGAGATTTCGAAGGTCCTTCCTTCCAACTGCTGTCAGACTCTACAACAAAGCCCTTGCAGCTAATCGCTCAAAATGCAAACTAAAAAACTCACACATACAACAAACATAGTAGTTTTTGTTGATGTGTAATATTTTTCTCTGTGCAATTTACGTTTACACGTACACTTGTATGTGTGTACGTATACGTGTATATACTGTATGTAGGTATGTATGAGTGTTTGTATGTGTATGTGTGTGTGTGTTAGTATATGTGTGTGCATTTTTTTGTATATATAGATATATATGTATATATATATATCTGTATATATATATATATATGTATATAATATAATATATATATATATATATATATATATATACATATATATATATATACATATATATATATATATATATATATATATATATTTTATTTTATTTTTTTTTTTTTTTTTCCTTCGGATTTACATTTCTAGTAAGCTTCTGTCAGGCTACAGTTGTCCTGATCTAATCTCAGGTTCTGGTTCAGGGTCCAAATCAAGGCTTGTTTAGGTGATACATCTTCACATCTTCCAAGTTAATCTGTCGAGATCAACGTGTGCCTCAAGGTTCTGTACTAAGACCAAATCTCTTTTTCTACACACATGATCAAATTTGGATCAAATTATCTACTAATATGATCTCTGATTTAATTTTTACACCAATGATACACAAATCTACATTACCACCACACCCTACTGCGAGTGAACCCCGTCCCCCCCTACACATTATCTCATCAATAACACAAAGAACTCTAAAGACTGAATGTCTCCTAATCTGCTCCAATTAATTTCTAAACAGTGGCCCAAAAGGTACTTCTGTCAAATCTTCTGGCATCCGACTGCTCTGCATTTTTTGTACACAACACTGAATGTTTTTACTGACAGGGCTTTCAGTGTGGTAACCCTACTCTGGAATGCTCTTCATGTCTACATCAACAGGGCCCTCATTACAGACCATATTCAAAAAATGACAAATATTTGTTTTGTGAACTAATATATTAAAATAATTAATTGTTTTCTCTCAGTAGGCCCTGCAGCGATATTTCTTTATATAAATTGCTATATAAATTTAAATTATCATTGTTCATTTATTAATTCTGTTTGAACCACTATCAAACTAGCAAATTGTCTGTGTTTTTATAAAAACAGGGAACGCTATCTCCATTGTTCACTGGAGGGAAGACACACAGCCCCACTTCTAATAAAAAGCCAAACTATCCCTTTCAGCTAAATGACACTTTTTGCAACCCCATATATATGTGTGTTCACATCCACACTTAAGCACCTCTAACCCTCATGCGATCTTTGATTCAGATGCTGCCAAACATGCTATCATTCTCTCTCATTATCTCTCTTGCACACACAGCCCTGACAAAGTGGGGTCAGTCCCACTGATCACAGCACCACTTCATGTCCCTCATTCTCTCAGTTTCTGTCCCTCTTTATGTCTCACGATATGTTGTTAGGCCTTTGGCCCTTCCTTCCCGCTCTTTGATCTATGTTCTGCTGCTCAATCTTTTAGCTCCAACACTCTCCTCCAGCCGTGCTTCAATTCCCCATAAGCAGATAGCATCAGAGCAGAGGAAAAAGCTCCATGTCTCTCTTTCACACTCACACACATCATAGCCTGCTCAGTAGGTTGACAGATGTAGTGGGACAACAAAACAGTTTGTAATAGAGGTAATATGATTTAAAATACTATCTATTAACCTGGATAGAAGTGTCACGTGTCCATATATGTGTGCAGGAGATAAAACAATGAAGATGGCAGAGAGAATATAGGGGTAAACATCTAAATCACAAACACACACAAACTCCAACTCATCCTATTAGACAACACAGATCTCACCCATGCAGCAGTCCTATAAAAATACAGTAAATGCAAAGCCACTGAGAAGTCAGATCCATATGTCACATGAGTGCCTGTGATAAGTGAGAATAAAGTAAGCTCTGAAGGAGCTGGTATACAGCACGAGCTCATATACACAGAAAACTTTTCAGCATCAGACACATCTCTAATGCATCCTGAATAATTCAGCATTGGCAAATATACCACCCTCAGTCATTTAGAATGGCATTAAACTACATATGGTCCTCATTTGACTTTAAGTTAACCCGCTCAGCTACAATGCTAACTCTTGACAGTTGCAGATGGAAATAGACTGGTGGCTTTCCATATTCACTTCTCCATCTTAAGGCCTGGCTTCAGTCAGCTAAAAGCTAATCTTACTGATGGTGCATGTTCCTGGAGAACAGAACTGAAACGGGTCCAGTTCTGTAAGTGCCTTTGTTTTGTTATTGGAGCCACCATGTGCTATGAATCAGGGTCTGGGAATGACGTCCCATCTAACTTAACCTGGTCTCAGTCGCAAGTTTAAAAAACTGTCAAGGTTTTTCCAGTTGTGCTGAGTAACTAGGTTAACTAGTATTGGTAATACAAGCTAGTATCACCGCATTTCTGTGTTTCATTCAGACACTAAATAAACAGTGCTGTGGGTGATTTCATGAAATACAAATAGCAGAAGTGCAAATCAGTATTTTATGACTACAACCTTAACTCGGAGTGATGAGCATGGCAGATATATTGTACCTTGTGGTCAGGGCTGGTGAGAAACAACAGATTTTCTAAGTGGAAACTCTGACTTTAGATGGTATTCCAGTTGAATTTTTTGACTTGAACATTAAAATATAATTATTTTCCTTTTTGTGGTTTTCTACTTTTACTTTCTTATTATATTTCTTCGTATTAATACAGTTTGAATATTATTATTTAATAAATGTGGGCTTGCATTGAACTGTCTATCCAATGATAATCACTTTTTCTGCCCCTTTTTGAAATACAGATACATTTTGAATAATTGTAATTTCCGTTTCACACAGTAATAACTGAAATACTTTATTCAATCTGGGTCTGTACTAACCTTTTATATTCTCAGCCGAAAAAGGACAGAAAATGATTAGAGTCTGAGGGAGAAAACTGGTGAGTAAAAGGGGAAAAATACAGAGCCATAAGCATTGGCCACACAGATAGCCTTTAGATGGAGTAAAAACCTCTGGGCGTGCAGAGAAGATAGAAGACATATCAACATGGACAGAGAAAATAAAGGAGCTGAGGAAAAACAGAGGAGTGTTTGCAGAATCCAATTGAGCTGACACTTTTCCAGCCACATACCATTTTCTGTTGTTTACGGCTTTATGAGTAGCCGAAGCTGGCGTGTCTGTGTTTTCAGGGCTGTGTGCGTACTGCGTAGAGGCTGACCTGTGTGTGTTTGTGTATGTGTCCGTGATTGAAGCTGATGGATGTTGACAGCTGCGGAGAATCACTTTCCTGTTGGTAAAACACCATATTGACCCTGTAGCCCCTCCGTAGGCAGAGGTTAGCTGTGCTGAAGCCCGGCAGGCAGAGTGGGGATGACATCCAGCTGAGAGCTGAGCGCTGTGCTTGAACCCACAACATTACTCTGACCCACAGTGAACCTGGACACGCACCAACACAAACCACCCATTGAACACCCTACACCAAGCACTGCTAGAAAATATACTGAGCCAATAAAGAGGGTTCTCAGGTGATGCCCCCTGCTGTTGCCATGTTGGAGTTCTACACAGAAAAGGTGAAGATTATCACTTAAACTAGAAAAGATCAACAAATGAAAACATTATTCCCATCAGTCTTCTATAGGGGGAGCTGTTTACAAAAGATTTTAAACCTGCACTAGAGACATTTCTTCAATAAACAAATTTTGTTGTTCTGAAATGTCTTATTTTTATATTTATTGCATGAACAATAACTATTGGGGATAAATGTCTGCATGGGTAGCTTAAGACAGCGCTGTGTCTTTAGGAATCATTATAAATCCTGACATTTAGACAAACATATCCACTTATATTATGTCTGTGTAGCTTATATGTTGAATGAGTAGCAATGTTTAGAAATGTGCACAAGATGAGAAATGAGCGACTTAATCCAAGCAGTTTACACAGACTGGGAAAAAAATGCAGTGATCAACCCTTTTTCTGAGGAGTCATAGATAAACTTTTAAATTTCAATGTCAAATTATTTCCTCCAACTAAACTATGATTGTCACTGGATCTAGTGTGCTCTGACCCTGTGAGATTTCTGAGGAACTGTGCAGCACAGAGTCACTTCTAGTAAATAAAATGTATCTACAGCAGCGCCACCCAGGGGAAGTTGTCAGTATTACGTGCACTACTCAGTGATGTGAATCAGGATAAACAACCATAGACAAGTTTTCAGACTTTTACAATGCCATACATATGGTGGTAGAAGAAAGTCATGGTAAAAATATGAATGTTACAAGCTTCCTCTGTTTACAGTGATCATTAACTGATTTAGCAGTGTGAACAATGTGAAATGATTACAGGTTTAACGTGCTTTGCCACCATTAATATTACTGTGAGATATTAGCACACATTGTGGTCCTTAATATTATTGTATTCACTCCTGAGTTTTAGCAAAAACCTTCTTCTTTCTTCTGATCCAATGGCCAGTCTGTGAACAGCGGATGTTGTTCACGTCACATTTAGTCCCTACTCAGCCCTGGTTGTACCTTCTCAGGAGCAGGGACCAAAAAACTAGGTACAAAAATAAAACAGTAATGCAAACGCTTGCAAAGTGGGCCAAGTGGAGTAGAGCCGGGCTAAACAGAGAGCCAGTGGAAAAGGGGCATAAGTGCTTTCCTTCTGGCCAAAAGTATTGTACGGAGTATTCAGAGCCATAATTGTTGCACTGTTGATTTAGTAAAAAATGGCAAAAAAAACTATAACGTCTTAACATTTTACCATTTGAACAAATCACCTCTAAATATTCATTAGACTTTTCTAACAATTTCAACATGAGATTATGTCATTGTACATCTTTAACAGAAGGTGTCAATAAGAGTGTAGGTCATTGCAAGTTGACATGTTTCCTTAAGAGAATTGTGAGCATATGTTCCACTGACGAAATGAGAAAATGTCTAGTTGTGCATTTCCTGAAAAGTCCATCTTCGGTGATTCATAACTCCACAAGAATCCTTTCATTCTTTTACCTGAGAGATCTCTTGTGCTGTTATGTAAATGGTTTGAATTTACATCGTACTTTTCTGGTCATACAGACCCCTCAAATGGCTTTGCACAAGGGTCACCCACTCCCACACACTAACACACACACACACATTGACACCGATATGCTGATTGGTAGGTTAAGTGTCTTGCCCAGAGGCCAAGCAACATGTGATAGGAGAAAACTGGAATTAAACCCACAGCTTTTGTTTTGCAAGACAACTACTCTTTGTGCTGTGCCACAGTTGCCCCAGGCATATTTGTTTCTGTCTTGGGCTTTGTGGGCTCATCATTTTACCTCCAGACTCTTTTACACATGCAGACTCTTGCATTAAGTTTTAGAAAACTCCATATTAAAAAAGGAGTCCCTAACTTTTGCTCATGTGTGAGTGATTTTTTTCAATGTTCCTGGTTCTTGTTTCTGTTTGCTTCAGCAGCTGCTCCTGTGGACTTT
Source organism: Crenichthys baileyi (assembly GCA_036173005.1). Classification (NCBI taxonomy): domain Eukaryota; kingdom Metazoa; phylum Chordata; class Actinopteri; order Cyprinodontiformes; family Goodeidae; genus Crenichthys; species Crenichthys baileyi. The sequence continues at coordinate 478,032 of JAHHUM010001194.1, forward strand.
TAGGTCTCATGTTTGCATGTAACCCTGTGTCCTCAGGGTGCTGCTGGAAACAACCACTTGCTCCACCTGGTTTGAGGTTAAAGCGCACTGAGGTGTCACATTGTGTGGTCCTTGAGTAAAACAGCCAGCCTGGTGAAAGGCTGTGGCAGTGGCTACTTTAATTCATGTTACTGCTTGGTTGTGTTTGCTATCCTGACTTAATAACAAGGTTGGTCAGCCAGCAGGACCCTTCCATCCTCCATGTTTCTGTCTCAGAGAGCCCAGCCAAGGCTACTGGGTGCACATGAATGAGTGTCCCTGTTCTGGGTGGGTGATATAGCATTCATTGCCTATTGTTGGTGAGTATGTGTGTGACAGCAGCTAAAGTGTGTGGTTAAGGGGTTGTTCGCCTAAAGCTTGCAGGCTGGAATTTAGAGCAACTATAGCAAATCCATCCCTCTCTGTTTGTCTCTTACACTCTCTTTCTCTTTATTACACACACTAGGAGGCAGCTGATTGGTGGAGATTACTAAAACATCCTGGCTGTCTCAGCAGTGCCCTGTCAAACCTCTGACAGGTCATGTGCGCACACGTAGTCAGGGTCAGTCATGCCCAATCACCCAAAGTGACCAAAGAGAGGATGTCATTTAAGCTCTTTTTCTTGTCTTATTCTTCCTGCTTTTCTCCATCATTCCTTCCTTGTGACTTTTTTCCTTTTCTGTCTTCCCTTAATCCTGTCTTTTTTTCATCAACCTTTCATCAACTACGTGTTGGTCCTGTACATGAGTTCTACGTGATGATGGAATGCTGAAATTTGTCTTTAACCAGAGCTGTCCTTTAGGACAGCCACCAGCCTTCTTAGATTGCAACCCCAAGCAGATATAAATATGGACTTACTGCTGTTGTGTGAGGTACTGTCTTTTGTTTTACTTTGACAGAGAAGCAGTTTTATTAAACTTTTCTTTTTATTTACCTTGAAAATCATTTAATTGTTGTAATTATTGGCCATTTTTAGATCAGGTATTGGGTAAAATTATGGAGTCACTCGAGATGAAGGAATCATGAAGCAAAAACATGCACTACTAAGAACCTTCTTTGACTTTTTTTTTTTTTTTTTTTTTTTTTTAAGGTAAATCAGTTAGTTTTATTTGGGTTCAGAAGAAACCAACAGTGCTTTTGTAAATTTCTGAATCAGAAAGTGATTACAGTCTACCTTCAGTCCTCCGTGTTAACTAAATATGTGACGGAAGCCCGAGGTGTGTTCCAGAAAAATGAGCCTGACCGGCTTATTTACCGACAGCGTCCTTTTTTTTTTTTTTTTTTTTTTTTTTTACCGTGTCCTGTCCAGCAGAGTAGCGCTCAGAATTGTTGTCTGAGTGCCAAGAAATTGCCCAACAGATTTACTTTCACAAGCGGAGCATCACAGCTATTGCTTTAAGGCTCTGCTTGATAATTATAAAAGAAACTTTATTATAAACTTCTTTGGGAATATTTCAATTGTTACGGACACGGAGACTGAAATGAAAAGGAAAACAGAAGCTTGACAAAGAGAGAGATGGGGCAAAAGGGAGTGTGGAGAGTGGAGGAGAGAAAGAAGGATGAATAGAATAAAAGATTACACCCTGCTTGCTTATACACAAAATAACACACGGTATTTATGACTGTAAAATGTACTTAGTGAGAATGCAGCCCAATATAGATCATCTGTGTATCTATCAACACCTGTGTGGATGCGCTTTGTATACAAGGTTTCTCCACAGAAATATGCAATAGCGAGTGTGAGGACCCACCGACCTGCCCCGTGGTCCCCGGGCGGACACTGAGGAGATCCGAGCAACAGACATCCAAAGGCCCCCCAAGGCACAGGAACCCCAGGAGAACCACCGCCGGGACTACCGCAACCCCCCAGAGAAGAGCAGTGGAGAGTCCCGGGGAGCCACCCAGCAGCGACAGCGCAGAAGCCCCAGGGAACCACAGCAACGAGCCCACAGGCCCCGCCGGCAGCCGTCCACTCCCAGAGACCCAGAGACCCAAGACCCCGGGACACCTTTGACCTTTTTGAGAGCTGTATGTTTTGTGCCCCTTTTCCACTAGTGCCTACTCAGTGCGGTTCCATACGCCTTTACTCGCTTTTCGGCTTTTCCATTAGTAACGGTTACGTGGAAAATTACTCAGTACCTGGATGGATGTGGTTCCAACTGTTCCAAGTCATTCTGAAAGCATGACATGTAGGCCACTGGTTGGGTAGGGGGCGGCGACACTAGTCACAGCATATTTTAACAACTAATATCTTCATCTGTTAAGTTTAAGTCATTCTTTGTTGGGCTAACTGTGTATATGACCACTATACCAAGCTAACATTAGGTTGCGTTGGCTTACCCCCAGGCATCCTTTAGCTCATACCCTTCAGTTTGATACCGCTCCATGGCTTCCCTCTCTCTCCTGTACTGATCCAGACTGTTTCATCTCACCGCCCGCAGCCTTCACTGGCTCTCTTCTTTCACTGAGTCTGACAACAGCTATAGACCAAGCAGCAGGTCCTCCTTTGTTGTGGTGTTTGTGTCAGTAAATCACATCACATTACATTTTGGACTGTGGGGCCACCTTGATACTGACCATACCGCCCACATTGAGATGGTACTCAATTATAGTGTAAAACTGACCAAACATGTAGAGCCAACCTGACCCGAGTCGAGTAGAGTAGGAACTAATGAAAAGAGGCCTTTAAAGCATAGACTTCACTAAAACCCAGTACTCATTAATCAGGTTCAGATAGCTGTCAGATCAGCTTAAAGCCTTGTCAACATATTTGAAGTTAGAGTTGGATTGAGATCCAGATTGTTTGTTCGACACCATTCAGATGATCTGGCTGTCCTGATGCAGGGCTTTAACTATCTGTGTTCAGAGGCAGATGCATTGTTGAACAATAACTTCATCATCACCAAACATACATTTCATTGCTGGAATGAGAAAAGTGTCTAAAATTTTGATTTCCAAAAAAAAAATTTCTGTTGAGGTAATGAATGAAATTTGCTTTTTTTTCTTCAGAAAGTACTCTTTATATGTCTTACGGGGATGTACGTTCTCTGGCCTTTCTGGTAACTTGAAATCTTTGATGAAAGAACTTTACTAATCTGGATTTATTACTGAATCCCACTTTCATTCAATCATCCACAGTAACTATTTCTTCAGAGCTGGAACCTTGTTTTCTTCAGCTAAGGTGTTAATTCTTGATCAGTTGTGGCTTTTCTTGGTATAAATCAAATTTCCTTCAGCTGATTACTAAAGCTTGTCCACAAAGCTATTTGTGCCCCTTCTTTCCATGTCATATTTTGTTGATGTTATAATATCAAGGAAGATTGCTTTAATTTTTACATCCTGATGCTTTGAGGTCTTCCTTGGTCTACCTGGATGTTTTTTTTTAATCTTTTTTGTCGCATTTTTGGTCTCAAATGTTTTTAAGAATGGATTATGACACTACAATTTTTTGGGGAGGTGTTAACATCTTCCTGATAAAAGTTCATATTAACATTGCATGCTAAAAAATTAAAGTAGATGAATGCTGGAGGACAGACATCTGTAAATAATCTTCTGCATTCGGATTTTGAGACATACTAAGAACCACAGTCTCTGAGGGCCTCTAGCAGCCCCTGTAGTTAGATTTCAATACCATCAAAATCAGCCTCTCCTCTCCTCTTCCCCCCTCTCCTCTCGTCTCCTCCATTAGGGTTGACCCCTACATAAAACACTAGTCTGTAATGACAGACTAAACTAATGCCATTCATCATCCGCTTGGCTTTGACACTCCTCTAACCTCACTGTTCTTTCACATAGAGCCATTTGTATAGATGGTGCACACCAGCCAAGAGAAACACATACATTGCAAAGATACTGCACGCACACACACACACACACACACAAAGGCACCGCACAGACAGAGGTCTTGCGGAGCAGTAATCTGGAACTCCAGTATTATAGAAGTGTGTGTGTGTGTGTGTGTGTGTGTGAGAGTGTCGGTGTAAAATGGAAACTTGAGCCTGATTGCTGTAAAAGTCACTGGCCACCCTCTTGTCTCCTCAGGCTCTGTGCCTCTCTAGCTTAATAAAGCCCATTGGCTACTTGTAACCTTGCCGTTTTAAGGAAACATTACTGAAAGGTTGCTGGTGCAAATCCATGGACCTGCCAGACACAGATTGTATATCTTCGTGTTGACAAGTGTTATACCAGACTAAATGCAAACTTGACTTTCTGGCCTTCACGTCACCACACTTAATTTCTTCCTATGAGCTATTGACTGGCCACCTATTGATCCTCGCACAATGTATCTCACAAATCATCTGTCTGTCAATCAATAAAGAAATCTCCCGGAAAATTCATATTGAGAAGCTGTTTGTGCTTTCTGCTTCCCAGCTGAATGGAGAGTATTGAATGTTAAGTTGATTAATCTGGCTAGTTTAAATTTGGCCATGGCTAGCTCTATTAAACAGTGGCCAGTGTAAATCAAGATGCTGTCTTTTGTGATTGAAATGAGCTGAGCTCTGCACACACAGTTGCTCAGGATAAATCAGAGGTCGGGTTTTCATATTTTCATCTGTAGTAATAACCTGTAATAACTGAGAGGAAATCTGGCAAAGCCAAGGTCTTTGTTGTGATGGATAATTCACATTGGATAGAGGAAAGATGGAATAAATTTCTGTTTCTACACCATATGCATGTTAAAGGTAGATGAAGACTTTGAGCGGATTTTGTGTAGATAATGGACAGATAATGTGATCCGCACACCTTTGAATTTATTAACATGATGCAGGATGACTGATTAGGTACTTACTGAAATTATCAATACAACAAAGATTGTGGGTGTGTGGTGTGTCTGAGACAACCTTAACCTCCGTTGATTCTGAAGAGCCAATTTGACCATTTGTGTTTGCACAGCTGTCAGGATATATACAGAATATATGGTAAGGTTTAAGACTTTACTAAACAAGATATGAAAAAAAGCCAGGTTTTAAAAGATCTAAAAAAAATGGGCCAGTGAATTTGGTCTTTTGTTCTTTAATCCCTTCCTTCACAGATGCAGCCTTATGGTTATTAGGCATCAGTAAGGGCCTTGATTTCAGCAAAGGATCTGCCTTCATGGACAGTCCACTGGACAGTCCACTCATTGTTTGAGTTCTAGCACTTTACTGTTTTGTTTGTTTGTAAAATGATGTTTTAGAGCATGAAAAATTTCTTACAGCTTCCGACCTATGGAGAGATGGAGCAGAGTAAAGGTTATACTTGTTCATCTCAAAAATCCTGCAAAGTTAAAAGACAGGAAGCCTTTTCGCCTTTGCCATCAGAGAGTGAAGAGTGTAAAGGCATGACAGAAAATGAAATAATAGCTAGATTTATGTGCAGATTTGAACTTTTTAAAGCCATTAATCTGATAAATAGTCTGTTAAATGTGGATTTCAGTAATTTGCCTACTCTGTTTTTGTCTCTTGCTCCTGTTTCTTGTTTTTACATGTTGGAGCTCTGCTTACAAACTAGTTATAATCCGGATTAAGATGTAATTTCTTCCCAGGTATTATGATTTATTGTTTTCAGGTGTGTTCATGTCAAATGTATAAGTTTGTAGCACTTAATTGATTATAGTTTGCCAGCTAACAGTTAATTAGAATGGGACCAAGACTAAGGTAGATTTCTTTTAGAAAATATCAGATCATACAAAAAATATTTTATATATCTTTACACTAACATGTTGACGTTAGAGGATAATTGATATAAAGGTTTAGAATGAATTTCGTCCCTTCATTTTATACCCAGAAACCAACCAGTGGACTAATAGTACATCATTAGCTGTGAATTTATCTTTTGTTGCAGTTACATCATGTTTTGTTGTTGGGAAGACCCAAATGCAGGCATACAGGCAGAGTACCTTGGTTTGGACCAGGACCAATGGGCGAACTGGAGGGAATCCAGTTGGGGTTCTGAAATATGATTACCTATATGAAGACCATACTTTCAGCTTGATTAAGAGAACCTGCTGTGACCTTTGAAAACAAGCAGTGGGACAGTACATTATGACCTACACACACAAACACACACACGGTCACACACACAGTGCAGGTATGTGTCAGTGAAGGGCATGTGACTGGTGGTGTTTTAATTTAAAGAGAAGATAACTTGATGTTATCAAGACAGAGATGGCAGACTGAGAGTTGCAGGTGGGCAGAGAGAGATGGGAAGATGTTCAGATAACGTCAATATTCAAACTTCTAGCTATTCTATTTCTTTGTTAGGCTACAAATCTTATTTTATATTCTATTTTTGTGAAAAAGCTTTAAGTTTGCTTTGCCGTTACTCAAAGACAGGCAGTCACCTAACTCACTGAGCAACAAGTGTTGGAAAAAATGAAGCCACTGAGATACAGTAGGGCGCATGCTTTTTGCTGCATTCCTGTGTACCTGTGAAGGCCACTGATATAAGCTGGTGGGAGGTAAGCATGGTGTTGGAAGCCACAAACAGCAGAGACAATGACCTAATGAGAGATGGAGAGATTAGGCAGCAGATAGATGGAGCCAGAGAAACGGAGATGTGCGGGATGAGAGGATTAGGGGAGCAGAGGTGCTGCTCTGTAGCACTGCGACATGATACACAGCACTTATACACACTTTGTAAACATACAAGCTCAGAGAGGCAAGTACAAAATAAAAATGAAAGAAATTTACAGCTGGATCAGGCTGCTTTCAAGCTTAAGAAGTCACTATGTGAGTGAGGCAGGTTTCATTTCTCACAAAGTTTTAGGAAATTGGAATAATTCTTTGAGAATTGCAGGTCCATCGTGTCTCCTGACACTTATCACTGGGATGCAGTGGAGAACTCTCAAAACCTTTAATGTGTTTAGAGAAGGCACTGAGTAGACCCATGAATGAAAAAAGTTGCACATTGTATTTTAATAATTGTTATGATAAAAGACAAATAATATTGCCTGTGGTCCCAGGTGTTATAACAAGTTGGATTTCATGTTTCCTGCCCTGTAACTCGATGACTTTAGAACCAGTTCAATATGTTATTTATTTATTTATTTGGAGGCTGCCCTGAGATGACTTTTGTTGTAAACTAATGCAGTGTAATTACTGGAAAGCAATCAAATCCCTTTGAAATCTCCACATTTTGTTATATTTCAACCACAAACTTCAATGAAGTAAATCAGGATAATATCTGATAGACCTACCCAAAGCACATAGTTGTGAAGTAGGAAGAAAATAAAACAAGGTTTTCATTATACATTAGTAAACTAACAGCATCATGAAGACCAAGGAACACAGCAAACAGGTCAGGGAGAAAGTTGTGGAAAGGTTTAAAGCAGAGTAAGGTTATAAAACAATATCTTACAGAGCTCTGCTCAATACTTCATCTGAACAAAAAGAGGAAGGACCAACTGTAAACCTACCAGGACCCGGGTGTCAACCTAAACTGACAGGCTGGAGAATTAGAGCATTAATTGGAGAAGCTACCAATAAGGCCCATGGTAACTCTGGAGCAGCTGCACAGATTCACTGCTCAGGGGGGGGGGAGTCTGTACACATTGGAAACATTAACTGTATAATCTTAAAATTTTTATGTAGGGGTTCAAGTAAAAATGGGGCTCTGGTCAGATGTGAGCAAAACTGATATTTCTGGGCTATATACAAAATACTGTGTGGCAGCATTTAAAACTGCACATCACCCTGAACACACCATCCTCACAGTGAAACATGGTGGTAGCAGCATCATGCTGTGGGGATGCTTTTTCTTCAGCGGGGACAGCTGGTCAGAGTTGATGGGAAGATGGATGGAGCTAAATCCAGGACAATCCTGCAAGAAAACCTGGTAGAGGCCTCAGAGGACTTGGGACTGGGGTGGAGGTTAACCTTCCAACACTAAACACATAGCCAGAGATACAATGGATCAGGTTTTAGAGCTATTTTGCAAAGAGTAATGGGCAAAACTTTCAGTGTCTAGATTTGTAAAACTGGTAGAGCTATACCTCAAAGGTGATTCTAAAAAGTGTTGATTCAGGCATTTGAGATTTCTATAACTAAAATCTTTTGCAATACATGTATGTATCATTTTTCTTACACACTTCACAATTATGCAGCATTTTGTGTTGGCCTATCTCATGAAATCCCAGTAAAATACATTGAAGGGGTGTGAAGACTTTTGCAAGGTGTGGTAGTTTCCCATTTAAATTATTCCTAAATTAAACACAACCACGTTAGAGGAATATATATATAATTTATTATTTTATATTATATATATATTTCATATATAAATATATATATTAAAAATTATATATATATATTATAATATATATTTTTTATTAATATATAATATATATATTTTTATATATAATATATATATAAAATATTTTTATATATATATATATTACTGAGCTCTCTACTTTTGAAAAAACTTGCAGTGTGGCAGTAGTGGGACTTTAAAGCTGTTACACAGAAGAGGAATCCCAGGGAAGAGGAGGCCTGCCTGCCTGCTGTGTGTTTCCTTAATGAGCACAGGATTTATTCAATAAGCCGTTCGCTTCCTAATTAATGCTCTAATTAGACTTCTTTCCTCTCAGTGCCACACAGCCTCTCTCACACAACACAAGTGAGGCGGCGACCTTGTAATAACCTGTGTGTTCATTGTTTAGCGGCCATGGCCAAACACACACACACACACACACACTGACCGTCCTTACAGGTATGCCTCCACCTGACAGCTGGGTCTTATCCCCACACACACTCAGATTTAATATATTTATCTGCAACACAGCCCACACTGCCTTAATGGCCACTCTGAATTAATGAATGAGGGCGAGGGGTGGGGTGATGAGAGGAGAGATAAGGAGTTCAGTGGGGAGTTCAGCGTAGCAGTGGGTACAACCTGCATGTGCACGGCCATTTGCAGAAAGAGTGAGCCTTGGAATGAGGTGTGTCAGTGGTGACAGAGCTGGAGGTGGATCAGTGCAGGGAGAAAATGGGACCCCTTCAGCCGGGGTCACTTACTTTTGATCCAGTGAGTTAACACATGGTCTCTGAGAGAGTGTAAGGTTTGCTGAGGCATGCGAGTGCAGAGTTTGACCAAGGAACCCAAGTTTATTTACAATCCAACATCAGCAGCTCTTTACAGCATCATTCCTGCAGATTTCAGAAGGACTTCCAGCTCACAACTGTTTTGTTCTGTTGATTGATTTAATGGTGCATTATCAGAGATACCTTACCTTATCATGATAAACAATAAAATCAATAAAAATGTTCAAATCTGCATGTAGAACTGGGCGATATGGACAATTCTGTTTCTAAGATAACATCTGTTTCAATACAAAGGGAAATAAACAAATAAATAGAACATTAATAACTAATCAGTTTCATTTTCAAACGTTGCTATAAACTAAACACACAGCCCCCTTAAGCATCATGGGACAACATGGATGACAAGTAAACACGAAAAAAAAAACTAACAAGATATTGATGTAAATATAGTAATGCTGATTAAGAGAGCAAATATGTTTGGGTACAATTTATCATTATTGTCAGTTTGTGTTCATGGATAAAATATTGTTATTGTTTTATTTTTCCGGCACTATTCTCACTACTTTGTCAGTTTTTATAACTGGGCCACTCCGAGTATTCAACAATGAGAAAATGCAGGCAAGGAGCAGAACAACAAAGAAAGACTCCAGCTGATCAGGAGGAGCATTGAGACTATGAGGCAAGGTCGTTACAAAGTGCACTTCTACCCTCTCCTAGAAATACGAAAATCTACTAATAGTTGTTGAAAAGGAATTACACAATGGAAGTATCCTATTTGCAAGTACATTTTTTAAAAAGTTTTCAACCAGTTGTCCGAGGATCGGAACTTGTCTGCATAGTGTGCCGTTCTTTTTCAGGAGATGGGATTTGCTCCTTACTTCCAGCGGAAGGATATCACTGTAACACACCAAAACATTCTGGAAATATTTCATGCTCTGAACTTTCTGAGAACAGTTTGGGGACGTACCTTTCCTGCTCCAAGAAGACTGGACGTCATATTTCACTCCATGGATTAAGTTCATGTGAAGGCAGTGAAGTGAAGATCTTTTGTTTCTATAAAAACCGTTTAGAAAAGGAAAACATTAAGGAAAATTTCATTTCTCAAAATCAGTTTTCATATATGAATTCTTGATTATCCCTCATTTTGATGCACAATGTGGCTGAAACAAAAAAACTTTTCTGCTTTGACAGTGATAATAGTAATAGCATTTGGCTTTTAAAATGTGATTGACCGAGCGTGTTACAGCCACTGTGGTCCAGCTGAGCTTAGCTAAAACGAACCTAACAAGTGAACAAATGAAATGTAGGGAGGTTGATTGATCTGCTGCTTATTTTGTTATACTGAAGGAAACCACAACTGCATTTGTTTTTAGTTGGTTTCCTGCTAGTTGTTCATTGTTGTGATGTTAAATTCCACAGTATTGTGTTGTACTTCCACATCAGGATGCAGTGCTGAGAAGGATGTTGTTCTAATATTAAGGCTGGCATCTTGTCTTTATCAGCTGTCCTGTGTCGCCATCTCATGGACAAAGTTCTCATATTTTAGGCAAGTACAGAAGTCAAAGTACTCAGACAAAACTCACATGTTGTGATCTACACTAACAGAAAGATTCCAGTTGAGATTTGAACCGTGTTCGTCATATTGTTCACATTTGGACCTGTTTTTGTCTTATTCAAAGCTGATTAAGGATAGAGCATGTGCTAGCATTGCTCCGATTTTCCATTAGAATCTGTGAAGATAATAGAGAAAAATGTATTTGTTTATTTTATTTAAACTTTACTTAACCAGGTGAGATGACTGAGAACTAGTTCTCATTTACTCGCCGACCGGGGACAAAAGTGCCTGGAAGGCATTATTATTGCAGATCTCTACTCTTTGGTTTACCACACAAATACACCCGTTAACTTCGGTCATAAACTATACTGCCCACATTATCACCAGAACATCACCCTCTGAGAGCGTCAAACCCATCCTCAAAGTGAGCCATAGTTACCTGTTAAATATTACACTGAATTTAAACTTGTCCTGCTCTCTTTCAAACATTTTCACCTGTGCCTCAAGCTCCATCCTGAACTTTCCCATCCTCTTCAGCAGGGCTGGACTGGGACCAAAAAATTGCCATGGCATTTTGGGTCGTGGCGGCGCATCATGATTAGTAATATGACATGCAGAGACACATGACATACCATAGGATATATGCGCACATTGTGTTGTGTTAAAAGTTAAAAATAAAGCACAGTTGCTTACATGGAAGAGAGTAACCATGTTAAAAATGTCAGACAGTGAGACAAAATATGTTAAATAACATGGTGGCACATTAAAGTAGGAAACAACAAAAAGAGAATGTGTGCGAGAAAAAGAAATGTAGAGCACATCACCCCAGTTTTAAAGTCCTTAAACTAGCACTCTCTCAGAGAATAGACTTTAAAATAATCCTGATGTCGTTGTTTCCAGATGTGGAAATTACTTTGATTAATAGCTTTAATTGTATCTTAAGGGATGGACAGAGTATGCTGGGTAGATAAAATGAGAGATTCATTCCATTCTTGTAAGAAAAGTTCTGCCAGTAATGGAGAGGTCTCTCTGGGACCAAGAGTTCAGTTGAGTTGTACTTTTTTCCAGGTTGTTCTTGATATTAGGTCTAGTTAAAGAAGCCATGTCTTATGTGTATAACTAAATATTTGACAGTGGTTTTAACAGGAATATTGTGAATAGTAGACTGACTGCAGTTATGAATAGGTAGTAATTCACATTTGTTAAGATTCAATTTAAGTCCAGATGCTTTAGAGCGAAATTCTATTGTATCAAGGATTTTAGGGAGTTGATAACAGTTTTTCATAAATATTTCTGTATCGTCAGCCAGCTGATAGTTAATTGTTTACCCAAAACTGTGTTTCAAACTCAGATTTTTTGACAAGAATTGAGAGCATCTCTGCTGCTGCAATAAATAGTAGGGGCGAGATTGGACATTCCTGTTAAATGCCCTTATCAATTGAAAATCTTGGGCATATACCCTGAGGTGGTACCCTGAGGTGGTAGAGGTCGGTCATGGCAGATGGCCGCTCACACTGAGCCTGGTTCTGGTCCTGCAGTAGGTTTCTTCCTGTTGAAAGGGAGTTTTTCCTCTCCACTGTTGCTACATGCATGCTCAGTATGAGGGATTGCTGCAAAGTCAATGCAAGCGACTGTCCACTGTCTCTACGTGCTCATCCAGGAAGAGTGAATGCTGCAACTCAATGACTCGTTCCAATCTGCTGGGTTTCCTTAGATTGAAAAACTTTTAACCAATTTGAATAAATAACTGAATAATAATCTTACTGCACCACTGTTTGATAGTTAGGATTAATTGGAATGTACGTATGAACCTGACTGGAAATTTGTATGATGGATTGAATTAACTTTGTGAAGTGCCTTGAGACGACATATGTTGTGAATTGGAGTTGCCTTTTCTACTTCCTCCATTCTGATTTCTGCATCACATAAATTCTTAAAACACTTTTCAACAGTCAGGGTTTGTTCTCTAATAGACTCAAAGATTTTTTCTGCATCTATATTGTTATAAGAAGAGGAGTATAGTTGGCTATAAAATTTGAAAATTACCTTTGAGATCCTAACTGGATCAGTGCATTCCTGGTCATCAATAATCAGTTTCTTAATTGTTTTACGTTCCTGTCTTTCTCCCTCTTCTATCCATTTTGCTTTAGACCGAATGAAGACTCCCTTGGCTTTATTAATATAAATATTGTCTAGTGAGAAGTGTAAAAGGATTCATTTTTGTTTGTCATCTTCGTTTAGTAGAGTTTTATTACTTCTAGAATGCCTGCTTCCTTTTGTTTATTGTCTCGATTTAAGCCTTTACTATATGAGATGGACATTTGACGTATTTTATATTTTAAGTATTTCCATTTATCCCTGTAATTAGGTAGTGATGAGTCTTTGTTTATGTCATCAGTTGTTTTTTTTCTATCCTGACAGAAAAGGTCATGTTTAAGGAGATTTGAAATGAATTTCCTATATCCTTTATTCCGTCTTTGTATTTGTTTGAGGGATTAAGGAGCGTTTAATGATTCAATGATCTGTAAGAGGTGCAGCAGATATAGAACAGTCAGTTTCCAGATCATGTGCAATTTCTGAAACAAACCAATAGTCAAGCCTAGACTTTGTCGTTCCATTTGAAGAGAGCACCATATATCACTTAGATGAAATTCATTACAGAAATCACCTAAAACGGAATTGTAATGATGATTTTGAAATTTTCTTTTAAAACATCACTCAATTCTGTAATTAAGTTTTTGTTTAGGCATTGATTATTAAATCCATATATGTTTCCTAAAATCAAAGATCTGTCAGTAGTATAGCAACCCCTGCTGACCTATTGTGCCATGACTACAATAAATCTTGTCCCCCGACTGGTTTGACCAACATTTTTCATCTGTGCCGTTGCTGAGTTTCCTGAAGAAGATAACATTGTGCTTTTTCATTTTTAAATACAAAAATGTTGCCTTTCATTTTATCGAGTCTCTTAAACGCCTTACGTTGAGAGAAACTGCCATAAAGTCAGAGCTGAGAGAAAATATGAAAGATAGATAAAACGAAATGAAATAAAATAGAATCAATTAAAATTGAATAGAGGAGTGTAGGCTTTAAGCTTTAAACTAGTTGTAAACAAAGCATTCTCTGCCCCTGGGAAATTTGGACTACTTAGCCATAAAAGTTGACCAACATTAGAGCTGAATGTATTTGGTATAACTTTCTAGTATTGAATAGTGCAAACAATAAAGAGTTATAAGGGCTGCCTTAAACATAGTAAATTGAACTATAAAAAGGAGGTAGGAACTTAGGTGTAGACTCCAAATACAATCCAGGCTGCCTACAAACTATAAGATTTTCTTATATTAACATTAGAGCAATTTAGTAGAATGTAAGCCTTATATTATAGATGAGTTATATAAATGTAATCAAACTGACCTTTAAGTTCCTCTGACAAATAACAAGGATATTATTTGATTGAAATATTGAAACCTATATTTAAATTTAAGGCTTCATACCACTAGTTGTGAGTGGGTTCTTTAGGAGTCAATAATAACTGTTCTGCCATCAATGTATCCAACAGGACCCTTGTAGTAGATGTTCTTCACGGCAGCTCGTGGGCTCAGGCCTCCCTCTTTGAAATGGATTCCAGTTTGTTAGCAGAATTTGAATTCTTTGTGAGCCTCCAGATCTCATCACGTTGAATCCTCTGGACAAATTGGATCATGACTTGTCGATTTCTTCCGTCCTCTCGTTTGCCAAGTCGATGAACACCGTCAACAACTGTATCCATGGTTAAAGCCCACTATGGTGTGATTTCTTTCAGAAGGCCATTGAATTCTTTACGAGTGTGCTCGTTGTCATTTTCCTTCAGGCCTTTTTCCTTTAGGTTCCAGCACCTCTTGTATCTCTCCAACTCAGTTACTCTTTTTGTCAGGTCTTTGTTTTCCTTGGTGAGTTGGGGTATAATGTTTTGCATGTCTTTTACTTTGGCTTTGCATTGATCAGCTGATTTCCACCAGTTTGGCAATGTTGGCTACCATTATAGAAGTATTGGTTAGCTGCTCCCCAAAGGAATCAATTCTGGCAGTAAGGTTTTCAATGGCATCGACTAGGTTCTCATTTGGCTGTTTCTGAGCTGTTTTGATCTTAATAGGTGGAGCCGTAGATTTGGTTGGAGTAACGAAACAATTTTTCCTCTTACCAGAGCTGCTAGTAGACGTTTCCATCGATGTATAGTCGTGTTCAATCAGGCTAGCTTGATTCATGGCTAGCTTAGCATTAAGTTTCCCGCTTTCCATGTCTTATTTTAACCGAAATAGTAAAATAACTTCAGAAAAGCCAGACTGCGAGTTAATCTGTTCAACTCGACGGCTAAGATTGATTTTAAGAGTACATTTCAGGGCAGTTGGACCCGAGCTTAAAGGAGCAAACTTGTCAGCGCCACCATAACCCAGAAGTCCTATCTTCCTCTACTTGGCTGCGTTTTGTCTACTGTTGCTGACACACGGATGATAAAATGCATTTATTAACAGTTTTATTTATATATACATTTTTTGTATAATTAATGAATGTATCAATTAATCAATACATTATTTTATTATTTAAATATTATTATTATTTAATTTTTTTTACAAATACCAGGGCCAGCTGGCCCACTAGGCATTGACCGCTAAGCCTGAAGGCCGGTCCAGCCCTGCTCTTCAGTCCAGCTTTCCACTGCATCTGCCAAATTAACACAAAAGGCATCAAGGTGTCAGAGGTGTCCTTAATTTATCCATCTGTTTATTACCAACCTGATTCATACTGCTTAGATTTGTAAGGAAAAGTGTAAAAAATAGTTCAACAGAATGCAGCTCTGATTTCCTCTGGCCATGAATTATATGTACGGCAACTACAACTAACTCATGGCTAATAAACCTCTGTAACTATTGTTCTCAACCTGTGTTTCAGTTACCAGTGATGGTGTCTGAACTGCCTTTTCTTGCATTCAGATGTTTTAATATTAATAATTTACAGGGGAAATCAACTCTGTGAATAAATCAGCTCTAATATATAGTTAATGAGGACCAACAGCTAAAAATATTAGTTGTTCTGTGCTTGACCAGAAATGTCAAAAGACAATTTTAGTGGAGATAATTCGAAAACTCCCAGTATGAACTGAAGCGGCCAACTGTATGTTGTATTCAGTTTTCAGTGGGTCAGGGAATCACACCAAACCCAGCTTGAAAACGAGTTGGATTTTTTAAACTATATGGTCAGCAATCAGGACAACAACCACAACAGTTCAAACTAATAATGAGTTTTACATCATTTTGTACTCTCAGACACTGTCCCAATATGTTTAATAAAGTATATAATATTGTGTATGAAAGATTGTTTGGGAAACAAATGATCAGAAGTGCAAATAAACAGTTTTTACTGTGACCATTTTTTAATTTTTCTAGGGCTTTTCGGGCTATTTTAAAATTTTTGAGGTCTTTAACCCCCTTTTTCCCATTGAAGCCCCATGATTTAAAGCCCGGGATGTTTTTTTTTTAAAAAACCAAAAGTAATAACCACCCCGGGGAAATTCTGAAATTTTTTTTTTCCCAAAATTGACCCTAAAAGGGGCCCCCGGGACCTTTTAAATTTAAACCAGCCTAAATGACTTTAGGGGAAGTTTGAAAAGGGAAAAGTGCAACTGCCCCCTTCATTCCGGCGGGATGACATGCCTCCTTTATAAGGTAAAAGAAGCCCTAGCTACTACATTTTTTTTTTTTTTTTTTCCACTGATAAATTAAATGGGGCATTTTAAAGTTTATACATTTAATTTAAATTCCTTCCCATTTTTCCTTTAATTTGGGAAATGGACCCCATAAACGGGGAAAAGGGTTTTAAAAATTCTTTAATTTAACATTTAATCTTTTTAACAGCCTGATAAGACCAGCGGGTGGTTGGTTTCAACTGCATGATTAAATTTACAAAAAACTACTAAACACTGATACACACATTTTTCTTTTATTATTATCTTTCAAAAACTCAGAAAATACGGGAAACATGCCCTTTGGAAAAAAAAAAAAAAATTTTAGAATAAAACAACTGAAAATCGGGTCCAGAAGTCCCAGGGAAATTGTTTACCCCGAAACTGTCTAATCTTTAAGGGAAAATTTTTAAAATTAAAAGTAAAAAAAAAAAAAAAGGGGCGGGTAGAGGGGGAGGGGCCCGGACATGAAGAGGGATCAGAGCTAAGGGGACTGGGGTTTATCTCCCCCTAAAAGGGGCTTTTGCATAAAACCAAAAAAAAGAAAAATTAATAAGGGTTTCCCCCCACTAAAAAAGGGGGTTTTACATAAAAAGGGGGAAATGTGTATTTTTTTTGAAAAGGGGAAAAAATAAAAAGGGTGTTTGGGATCATCAGCCCCGGCTTTAAAACTTTGGGTCTTTAAAAGAACTGGGGGTGAAATATTTTCAATTAACAGTTTTTTGGGGCATGTTATTTTAAAAAAAGTAATTAGTTAACTTTTGCAATTCCCTTCCCCCCAAAAAACCCTGAGATAGAACTGAGTTCTCCACTATAAAAGTAAGTAAAAAAACAAGGAAAGTTAACTATTGCTTTACTTTTTTAAGTTTAAATATGTCTACAAATTTTGATTTTTTTTTTAAAGGTTTTTACAAGCCAGTTTTTCATAAAGTGGAATTACATAGACAAGAAACCCTTACATACCCGGGGAAATTTTAATAGTACTTTCCCCGTACAGGGGTTTGGGCAAAGAAACTGAAAATCCTGTCATTTTAAGGTTGTGGGAGGGTTTTTATGGCTAAATTTTGGGGCCCGCCTGGTAAGGCCCCCGTCTTTTATTGATTGCACATTTTCACCCAGTAAGAGGGAAAAGTGTGAAGGGGTTTAATTTTTTCCCGGGTAAGAGCACAGTTTTGCCCCAAAATATTGGGAAAAGCACAAACATTTTGGGTGACATAAACCCGAGTTCAAAAGAGGAAAACTGTTGGTGCACGTTTTTGCCCGGGCGCACCCGGGAAACCAAAACAGCAAGTTTTTTGTGATGTTTTCAAAAAGACCCCAGTATCCAGGGGAATGTCAGCCTACCCCCCCCCCCCCCCCCCCCCAAGAAGGACGAACCACATCCAACAGGATTAAATGGACGCAAGAGGAAACTGGGGCATGAAAGGGATGTTCGGGTGCTTAAAACCCCGGGTTGTATCCCAAAAAAAATAAAACCACGGCCTTTCCCAAAACAAGGCAGAATTAAATGTGGGCCCCCACTCTCCTGTTTCCAACCCGAAACTGTCCGGGCGGGAGCTACAGGGTCAATATACACGGTGGGCGGCTATAGCCAAACCTTTGGTTTACTCATGCCAAAAGCCAAAAGCAGTTTCAATGGGGGGCCCAAAAGGGGCCCCAAAAACCCTTTGGGCTGTGGACAATGTGAAACATGTATTGTTCTCTGATGAGTCCACCTTTACTGTTTTCCCCACATCCGGGAGAGTTACGATGTGGAGAAGCCCCAAAGAAGCGTACCACCCAGACTGTTGCATGCCCAGAGTGAAGCATGGGGGTGGATCAGTGATGGTTTGGGCTGCCATATCATGGCATTCCCTTGGCCCAATACTTGTGCTAGATGGGCGCGTCACTGCCAAGGACTACCGAACCATTCTTGAGGACCATGTGCATCCAATGGTTCAAACATTGTATCCTGAAGGCGGTGCCGTGTATCAGGATGACAATGCACCAATACACACAGCAAGACTGGTGAAAGATTGGTTTGATGAACATGAAAGTGAAGTTGAACATCTCCCATGGCCTGCACAGTAACCAGATCTAAATATTATTGAGCCACTTTGGGGTGTTTTGGAGGAGCGAGTCAGGAAACGTTTTCCTCCACCAGTATCACGTAGTGACCTGGCCACTATTCTGCAAGAAGAATGGCTTAAAATCCCTCTGACCACTGTGCAGGACTTGTATATGTCATTCCCAAGACGAATTGACGCTGTATTGGCTGCAAAAGGAGGCCCTACACCATACTAATAAATGATTGTGGTCTAAAACCAGGTGTTTCAGTTTCATTGTCCAACCCCTGTACGTTCTTGTCTTTTACCTCAAGGAGAATAAAGTGGTGTCCGTACTTCCACTATGGAAACGCAATGTTTCTCTCCAGACCCGCCATTGTTGCAGCATACATCTGCTAGTTTGTCTGAGCAGGTCTGCTATGTGTATTTGTTGTTTGTGTGTAAAGTGAACACTGCCTCTGATTGGCTTACAATGAAAGCTTACTCTACCTTAGCCAATCATCATCTCTTATGCGATTGTCTCGCGCCTTAATCCTCCCTTCATCGAAATAAAAAAGCTTAAGTCCTGTGGCTGTGAGCCACGACGGATGACGAGTTTCAGTGAGCAGCTTTAGTTTATAACGCGCCCCATTTAATTGTCGGTAACGGTGTTGTAATGCTGAAAAAAGTAATTCGTTTGATTATTCGTTACTGAAAATAGTAACACCGTTTTTTTTTGGACACCATTATGTCTATCACTGCTAATTAATGCCAACAACTTAAAATGTCAGAAATGACCTGCGAAAAAATATTCAATTTTCTTTCTAGTACTTGTGGTTATTATTACTATTATTACTAAACACTTTATATTCACTTTCAGCCTCCACAAACAGATAACAGGTAGCGGGAAATCACAGAGTGCCGGGCCGAGATCAGGCAGCGGTTAGTGGGGAAGTCCCAGTCCAGCTGTCCGGTTAGCTTAGTTTAGCTAATAGCAGCCAGACCAGCCTGTAAGCGGAGCTGCGCTTCTCCGAAAACTCCGAAAAAACATTTGGGCTCATTCGTGATGAACTGGCTGCACAAGGGGAAGTTTTGAGGTCTATTTTCTTGCTTTAAAACGTTTTACGGTGCAAATTAACTACTAACCTGTGCCATTATTGAAGCTGCTGGTACCAAGCCTTGTTGCATATAGCTCCGTCCCTTTAACAAATCCAGGGAAAGCTAAAAAGACAATTTCCAGAGTAGGACCATTTACCAGAGAAGGTAAAGCCCCAGGAAAGTGAAATTACCCAGGTAAATTTGTATCAAAACGCGGTCTAGGCTTTCAGAAGCCTTGGGCTTTCTAAAAGCAATGGGAATAATGCTATATTAGATACAATACCTCAGACATTCCCTATCGTACAAAGAAAATAGACATTTTAGTTATTACAGGTAAATGTTATAAAAAGTGTGAGATCCATATCTCCACTAAACATGTATTGCAGATGGGTCTTACTATGAATTCATCTCAGTAATTTCTGATAAGGACTTTAATAGGAAATGCTTGTTGTCGAACATTTATTTACCATCTTTATGACAGTTGCTAGACAGCAGTTCTACTCACTAACCATAGGTGGCAGTCACGTTTTATGGACGGCGGAAACCTACCGGCAGATGGACAATGTAGAAGAAGAACAAGAACCATAGCAACAGTTAAACAAAGATGGCTGTCTCAGTTTGTACAGTATGGCTTATTTTGTCCATATTCAGTTTATTTATATCTATACGTTCTGTTTGTTCCACTGAAAATACAACGAGCGACGCCGTTAACAGCACCATGCCTGTAGAACAAAACTCCAAATACAGCTTTACCGATATTTATACATCTACAGGACCGACAACAACCCCAACACAGAGCTTCTACCGTCCCACAGAGCAGCCTCCCGCAGCCGCTGAGCCCCTGCCTGTCTCCGGCAGCATCCACTCTCCGGTGGCCGGCGGTAAGCCGTCTCTGCACGGTTACAGTCATTGCTTTGCGTTGTTCAGCTAGACTAACCCGAGTCTAAACTTAAATCAGAAATATTGTAATAAGCCAGGAAGATTACTGCTCAAGAGGCTTAGTCTGTCTCTTCTGCTGAAATTCGTTTGCTTTTGTTAACCAGGGTCTCAGCTGGAAAACATGATGTCGGTGACGATCTTCTAACGTCGTCATTGTGGCCTGATCTTTGTTTGATTGTGTGACTCAGCTGACAGGTTGTGTCCCTGTGACGAGAACACGGCTGTGTGTGACATAAACTGCTGCTGCGACAGAGTGTGTAATGAAGAGGTGGCTCTGTTCACCAGCTGCTCAATCAGTGCTGTAAGGAGGTGAGAATGGGTTCATCCAGAGGGGCTACATCATGGTTCTGCTGTGGAGGCAGAACCTCAAGGCTCATCAGTTCATTCATATAGAAGCAGTTCACAACAAGTGATCTCAAAGTATTGCTCAAGACAAAGCAGTCCAATTCAAATATTATCAAAAGCTAGTAAAAAGCAGTAAAAGGAAGATCCTGTAATTCTGAAAAGCAAACATTTGCAACCATTCACTTTCCACTTCAGTTAAAAACAGAGTTGGATTTAAGCACTTATTTTTCACGCAGTTTTTTCTTCTGTTTTTTATAGAAAGACTAACATCTCACCCTGTCATCCTTCCATCCGTCTATAGTGGCAGCAAACAGCTGTGCAGCCAGGATGTAGCACAGTACACTTTATGGACCACCGTGGATGGCTACTCAGAGCTGCAGTCGTCTGTTCAGAAAGAGACAAATTATGACATCCTCTGCATCCAGGCACAAAACCGTAAGTAGCTGTTTAGATTCATCCTATCATGATGGATGGAACATATGTTTCTTTTAAACACTGAGCAATTAATGGAGTTTAGCTCAATTAAACTCATCACTACAGCCACACTTTTACTTTTTGTATAGATGTTTTTGTTTCAGGACATAATAACCAAAACATAATCCCAATTATTACATAACATTTTTTGGAAAACAGCAGATTAAGAGAACATCATATAGACAATAGTCTGTATTTGTTTACTAAAAAAGAAACACAAACAGGTTTCTAAAGTTTCCTGCTCTGGCACATTGAGGTTTGTGTTAACACAATGCCGAGGTGGAGAGGCACCAGCATTAACCTTGGAGGATCGAGTTTGCTGCTACTCATTTTGGGATGGTTTATAAGTCCATTTCATGTACTCTGCATAAAACAATGTATATGTGTAGAGACGATCAGTCAGAAATATTTTTAGGAGTGAACTTGGGGGAATTTCATAGGAATTCTTAGAGAAAGCACAGAAAACCAAAAAAAAAAAGGCAAAACAAGAACTACTTACATACCAAGCCCTCTGCTCTTCACCCTGATGACCCAAGACTGTCGTGCCAGTTTCAGAATGAATCACATCATTAAGTATGTGGACGACACGACAGTGGTGGGTCCAATCAGGGACAAAAATGAACTGTGAACTGGCCTACAGAGAGGAGGCGAAACACCTTGGTGGACTGGTGTGAAACAAACAATCTAATCCTGAATGTTATCAAAAAAAAAAAAAGATTGTTGTTGATTTCAGGAAAAATCAGCCAAGTCACACCCCCTCCTCATGAATGACGCTGCAGTGGGGTGAGTCAGCAGCATCAAATTCCTGGGGATGCAGATCACAGACACCTTGACCTGGTCCCTCCACACTTCTGCTATTGTGAAGGAAGCACAGCAGCGTCTACACCTTTTGCGTCGGGTGAGAAGAGCACACCTCTCCCATCCTCACCACTTTCTACAGAGGGACAGCAGAGAGCATATTGACCAGCTGCATCTCTGTCTGGTTTGGGGCCTGCAACGCCTCAGACTGCTAATGTGTAGAAAGAGTGGTGAGGGCAGCAGAAAGAATCATTGTGATCCATGACACTGCTCGCTGACGCTGCCTGACCAGGGCTCGGTCAGTTACAAAGGACTCCTCCCACCCCCACCATGGACTGTTCTCCCTGCTGCCTTCTGGCAAAAGGTTCTGCAGTTTCAAAATTTGAACAACCAGATTCCACTGTTTCATTCCCCACATCATAAAACCAATAAATTCCCAATAATCCTTCCCATACATACACTAGTCACTTTACATGGTCACTGTGAACTTTGTTACAATAAATCCAGCTGCTATAGATAATTACACTATTTCTATTATCTTACATATACTTTTTATCTGTAAATAATTTTTTTTTCTATTTATTTATTTGCCACATTCCTTCCTGTTGTTCTGTTCTTTTATATATTTTTTATTCTTTTTTTTATATTGCATATGCTTATATTTATACTGTCTTGCTTTTACTAGTTTTTCAGTTTTTATTCGGAGCCTTGCAACAAAATCTTGTTCAAATTTACATGGTGAATGTGCAGTTGAATGACAGTAAAGTCTAAAGTCTGTATGGTTGTGCTGCAGGACTGCTTCCCACCACAGGGTGGCAGTGTGTCTTTCAGAATATAAAGAACTTGTGTTTATTGACTAACCACAAAGCAACATTTTCATATCTCCATTGCTGCCTATTGGTTCTGTTCAGGTTATGATGGACTGTCTCATCCCTCACCACGTCTTCCAACTGACAGCAACTTTGATTCCCTCTTCAGTCAGTTTGTCAGCTTTATATTTGGCTCAGAGCTCAGTGATGAGGTGCTGCCTGCAAAGCTCCAGACCTTAACCGGATACCAGGTTAGTCTTGTTTTAATGCAATACTTGTTAAGTTGAACATATTTAACTGTATAATTTTAAAAGTTAATCCAACAAAGCATGTCTAATACACTTTGATCTTCATTGCAGCTAGTGGGATGCTTCGTAGAACCCCGTGGCACATTTAATGCCCCCTTGCCCAAATTTGATTTGGATTTGACTGAAGTCAAGACTGGAACATTTTGTCCGATCAGATTTATGGCAATTCCCACCTTATTAGTTAGAAACCGTTTTAATGGTACCAGTAATAATACATTTTATTTATATAGCAACTTCTAAAACCAGAAGTTAATGAGGAGTGCATAGTATAGGATTTAGATGAAAGACATGAAAGTCTTGAGGGGGACACTTGACTGCTAGGTAAAAAAAACAACTTTTCATTAGTTTCAATGACCTGAGAATATTATCTTACAGTGCCTTGCTAAAGTATTCTGACCCCTTGGACATTTTCGTATTTGGCCACATTACAACCACAAACTTTAATGGCTTTTATTGTTATCTTAAAGGATAGACCAACAGAAGGCAGTGCATATCTGAGTATTAATCCAGCTGTTCTCTGAAGGCCTTAGAGGTTTGTTTAGAAATCATCAGAGAACAAACAGCATCATGAAGAACAAGGAACACAGCAGACAGGTCAGGGAGGAACTCATAGGGACGTTTAAAGCAGGGTTAGGTTCTTAACGAAGCCTGTTCACACTATCATCTGAAAATTGAAAGAGTATAGCACAGCTGGCCTAAGGAAAGCCATTGTTGAAAGAAAACAGCAAACATGTGGAATAAGGGGCTCAGATAGGACCAAACCTGATCTATTTGGCTGGCATGCAACATGCTATCAGTGGTAAGGACCATCCTAGAAGAAAACCTGTTAGAGGCTGCAGAAGACTTGAGACTGGAGGTTCACCTTCCAGCAGGACAACAGCCATAAACATACAGCCAGAGGTAAAACGGATGGTTTAGATCAGATCATATTAATGTGTTAGAATGGCCCAGTCAAAGCCTAGACCTAAATCCAATTAAGCAAGCAGCAAGATGTAAAAATTGAGGCTCTCCATCCAGTCTGACTGAGCTTGTACTGTTTTACAAAAAAAGACTTTCAGTTTCTAGATGTGCAAAGCTGGTTGAGACAAATCCCAGACAAACAACAAATTCATGCCACACTTTTCACAATGTTATTTCTTTTGCTTCACAATTATGATTTCTCACATAAAAGCTGAGTTAAGATATTTAGATTTGTAGGTTTTTTGACAAAGTGTTCAGGGATAGTTTTGCCAGGCACAGTACGTTGATCCTTACATACCTTTGTTACAGATCCATTGTGGACGATCTCCATAGAGGTCACTCTCCCGCTGAGTGGGTATCAAATAAATCTGCCAATATGTGCTCAGCACATAGGGAACCTCCTCCTTGATCTCTGCTGTGTAAAGCCACATGTGTTCCTGCAGAGTTTTGTTTTCACTGGGGTTCTGTGGAGAAAGGAGTGGCCATGATCTGGCTTGTTCCCATGTGGTGATTCTGTACTGATGGTTTATTGTTTCAGTTCGGGGACGTTTTGGCTACAGCAGAGCAGAGTGGACAGAGAGGGATGTTCTACCTTCCAGCTCCCGGTATCACTGCTGACTGTGTGAACAACAGTCCTGCAGGTAACTGAGTTCTAACATCTAACACTGACACACAGGTAAGGCTCACCAAACCTGGTTTTACAATCTCTTCCAAATGAACCAGATAAAAGGTGATTTCTGATCAACTCAGACCTTTATTGCTCTGCATGATTCTAGCACTTGCTTTGTATCTGCATTGTTCAGTTTTTGCAATCATTAGGTGGGAGAGAAACGATTCTTTTAATGAATGTTTTTATATTCTTGGAAGTACATGATCTGGTGTTCAAGTTTGGATTTATTTCAGTTGTAGATCTGCCTTAAATATCAAATTTGTCAGATTTTTGGTATATATAAGTGTTGGTTGAGTTGAATATTTCTCTTAAATGATTTTTAGCTACAGATACTCGCCAAAGTATTCATACCCTTTGAACATTTCCACATTGTGTTACGTTACATCCACAAACTTCGATGCATTTTAATGGGATTTCATGTGACGGACCCACACAAAGTAAGCCACAATTATCAAGTGGAAGGAAAATCATTCATAGTTTTTCAAATATTTTGTGTAGCGGGCAACACCCCACCCTGCTTGGGTCAGTACTCTGTAGAACCACAGACTTCTACATAGTTCTGTAGAAGCTGTGGTTCTACAGAACTCCACTGTTCTGGAGCAGAAGAACATCTTTTCAGTAATGGTTCTACCGGGCTTTTGTTGCCCCTATCCCAGGTTTGTTGGAACGTGTTGCAAGCATCAAATTCAAAATGATATTTGCAAAACAACAATAAAGTTTATCAATTTGAACATTAAATATCAAATTTGAGGACAAAATGTTTGTTTTTTTTGGTGAAAAAAATAACATAAAACTATGTCTCATTTCCTTTTACTTGACAGTTATTTTCTTCTTTGTGTCACATACCATCCTAATAAAATGCATCTATGTTTGTGGTTGCATGTGACAGAATGTGCTAAAGCTCAACCAGTATCAACACTTGCAAAGAATTATATATCTGAGATCCCTTTAGGATTAATTAAGCAGTTTAAGATTGAATTAAATACCAGACATACCTTAAAATTATCTGTCAAATATAGATATTAACCAGCAAAAAACACTACATTCAGTAAAATCACACAGAATCAGCAGCTGTAAGTCATTTAAAACGCATTTTATCTCACCTATAAATAAACTCAGGGAGTCTTGCTTTCTCTGTAATAAACTTCAGTTCTAGACTGCTTTTAGTCCTCCTAGAAGAACTGAACAGATACTAATGTGCAGTTATCTCAGAATCCGCTTAAATGTCAAGACTGTCCACAAACACGGAATTGGACTTTGGTTTTCAAGCGTTCAGTGTACAGGCATTAAGTATGAATTTATAACATTTAGAGGACATAAAATAAGGTAGCAGTGTGTACATGTATCTGTATGTACAGCCATTTTTTATATAAAGAAAAGAGAAAAGAATGGCAGGTTGTGGCTGTGCAAATATGCTTGTTTTGTTTCCCAGCAGAGTAGCTGTCAGGTGTTCATTATGTTTATCAGAGAGACAGCCTGAAGCAACAAGCTGTATATACTGTAGGCTGTAAACAGGTCCAACGTCCAAAGTGAAAAACAGTTACAGCTGACTGGTTTAAACTTCACACTGCAGCCTCTGAGATTTCCTCTAAAGCCCCAGGCTACTGGAGCGGTTCTGATGAACAACTCAGAACAGCTCACAATACAATACGATGCAATACAATAGTTCTTCATTTTTGATCCAGTGTACACCATAAAAAAGGGTTAGGTAAAGAGATGCACAGAGATACATGCTTTAAAAACAAAATGATTAGTATGATTAAAGCTTTGTACAACAGACAAAAATAGAAAATGTAAAAACTTTACAGTATAAAATAAATGTAAATCCTAACATGAACATCCATATCGGTAGAAAATGTATCTGTACATCTCGTGCAAAAGCTGGCTCTGTTCAACAACTGTTGTATGTAATAGGATTCAGTATTCTGCTTCTTTGGGTCTGCAACTTGCTGTTCTGGTTCCATTCTCAGCATTCCTGAAGGACCAAAGCAGTCGATGCTCTCAGCATGTGGCCCTGGATGGGGACTGTAGCTCTCTGCGGGCCCTCAGGATGGACACCTACACTAACATCCAGCTGTTTGCTGTGAGTTCAAGGTTCTTACATAATGCTCACCTCATGCAGAGAGAATGAACAACGCTTCTCTCTAACATGTTACCAAATCAATTTAATTATGGAAACTGCCTCACTGACTTGTGTAAGAAGGCTTCATGGCTTAAAGAAGCACTTCTACACATTTATAACACACAGCTTTTACAAGTTCCCTAGCTTCATTTATATGCAATTGTTGTGCGTCTCATGTACAGCGGAATACGTGTTGCAAAGTTCTCCTTTAAGAAACATCCTTCTGTATTCAGGTCTTAAGTAACGGTGCACTTCTCCACAAGTTACCATTGTCCCTGAATGTTTTCTGCTAATGATACTTGATTTAAAGCAACAATAAATGTTTGACTAAACCTTGTATCTAGCATTCTACAGTATGATGTGGGGTGCACATACTTCAAAGAACATCGAGGAAAAGTACAGAGATCATCAGGCATAACCTTATTTTAATAGTGTATTACCAGTACAGCCCCGGCGCTTCCAGCAATGGACTCCACTAGACCCCTGAATGTGTGTGCTGGTATCTGTCCCTAAGATCATCCTTTAAGCGCTGTAAATTGTGAGGTAGTTCCTCCATGGATCAGACTTGTTTATGCAGCACATCCCAACACTCTCAATTGGATTGAGATGTTGTAAACCTGGAGATCAAGACGCCACCTGCTTTGTGGCACCAGTTCTTAGGTAGGTGGTAGATGCCAACGTTACATCCACCTGGTAACCAGGACCCAACGTTTTCCCGCAGAACATTGCCCTTAGCACCATACTGCCTCCGCCAGCTTGCCTTCTTCCCATAGCAGATCCCGATGCTTTATGTTCCCTGAGTAAGCAATCCACACACTGCTGACCATTCATATGATGTAAAGGAAAATGCGTCTCATCAGACCGGATGACCAGATGACCTTCTTCCATTTCTCCATGCACCCTGACTAATCTTTGGCTGTGCAGCTCAGTGCTTGAAAAACTGTGTATTCTTACAGCTTTTTATCAGAACTAGCATGAACTTCAATAATTTCAGCTACAATAGCTCATCTTTTAGGTCGTACCACACGAGGTAGCCTTCACTTCCCATGTGCATCAAGACGCCTGTGCTGGTTCACCACTGGTTCTTTCTTGGACCACTATTTCAAAAAATACCGACCACTGCAGAGCAGGAAAACCCCACAAGAACTGCAGTTTTGAAGATGTGCTGACCCAGTTGTCTAACCATCACAGTTTGGTCTTTGTCAAACTCTCTCAAATACTCATTCTTCCTGCTTCTAACACATCAGCTTAGAGGACAAAATGCTCCCTTCCTGATCCACTAAAAGCTACCATGACGATGAGATAATCAGTGATGTTCACGTCATCTGTCAGTGGTCATAATGTTACGCCTGATCGGGGTGCTAAAGGTTGAGTCTGATTTGATTTGATTCTATGAAGCTAACTGAAGCTACACATGCATGATTTTCCCCACAACCAGTGACCCTAATCATTTTATTTCAACCTCCACCGAGAAGCTTGTAGTTAGCAGGCTAATAACCTCAGAACATTTTGAACAGATGTTTTGCTTGGCTGATATAAAATCAGTTGGACGGTGTCTGGATGTAGGATCTAAGATGCCTTCTTGGCCTCAGAAAAGAACCATTTGAAGTCTGGAATCTGCAGCCAACACGGTGCTTTGACAAAGGGAAAACTTTGCTGAGGTTTGCAATATAAAATATGAATGATAATAAACAGAATCTTCTGTGCTCAACAGGGGAAGAACGCTGATGCACCAGTAAGTAGATTTACTGTTTGTTGAAATGTTTCAAGTTATTTGTTTGTCAAATGTTTTTTTAGATATTTAAGAAAAGGAGATTTTTTGGACCCAGACAGTAAAAACAAAAACTGCTGCTTTCAGAATGTAAATAACTAATGATCTGCTAACTTAGGACTGTAACTATTGATTATTTTACTAATCGATTAATCTGTCGACTATTTTTTTCAATTAATCAATTAATAATTGGATGGCAAAAGGTGCTTAATAGGAGATCAGTTACAGAATTTAAACCATTTGAGGAGTTCTGGATAGAGCACATTACAGACACAGAAGGTTTTTCATCCTAAATGCCAAATGTAGACATTTTTGGCACACTTCTGGCCTAATTACTGCTCTGAGTGGGTTGGTCTTTCAGCTAATGGCATGTTGTAGATTCTCTGTAACTCAGTTAACGATTATTTGATTACTAAGTTAGTTGACGATTATTTCAATAATCAAATTATTCCAATTAATTGTTTCATCCCTATTCTCACTATTTTACGCTGATTGGTTAAAAATGATGTGCAAAAGACTCCAAAACTGCTGTATGTATTCCTAAGTTACAAAAAAACAATCCTTGAAATATTTAGTTAACATGTTCTTTAGGAGCTTGTTGGACTTGTTACTAGACCCTCCTCTGACATCAGCAGACCCGTCTGAACACCAGGTAAAGTTCCACAGCAGCGGGCTCCGTTTCATGTGTTCAGATGTCATCACAGTCCAGTCCTATGCAGGACTTTGGAAAGACTCCAGATACACAGATCCCTCAGATGTTTCTCTTTTCAGCTCTCTTCATTGGGCTGAACAGTAACACAAGACAAAACAGAGTTTACCTACTTCAAGAGTTCACAACCCCTCCTCATTTATGATCTGATCTTAAAGTTTAAAAATGAACTGTAGAGATTGGAAATACACAAAGCAGGCTAGCCCCTTTTATCTTACTGCAAGCTGGAATGTGGAACGAAATGTGAAATGAATGTAAGTTAAATGTGGCCTTAAACCTGGCAGCTGCAGCAGCTCCAGAGACATCATGCTTTAAGTTCAGGGAAGAACTAAATGAACCATGTGCTGCATGTAAAAGATGAAAATGCTAAACTCATGTCTTCTGGTGTTGATGAGGTTGTACCTGTGGATGTGGCTTCAGTCATCCTCCAGTCGACAGAGGGGACGCAAACGGAGCTGGCTGTCAGTGAAGGAGTGAACCTCCTTCCTGTACTCATTACCACCACCCTGTGTGCTAATGTGGTGCTGAAGGTGAGTGAACCAGGTTCTACACATCCCTGATGGTTGGTTAGTTTGGATTACAAGCTGTTGGCTAATTCTCTGTTTGTATTCTAGAACATGAATGTTTTCATGACAGGGACCAATCCAAGCTTTTTGTCTCCTCAGGTTGTTTATGTGATTAAGTATAACTCAGCTGGTGAGGTAGAGAATGGAAGTGTGTCTCTGGTGCTTGGATTTATCAGCGAAGCTGAAGTGTCGCTGCAGCAGGAGTTTCAGGTCATGTATATCCAGGTAATGTAGTCAGTCATCTTTCTACACTACAGAACATTAAAGCATCACTTCTCTGCAGATGCAGGAGTTCCTCACTAACACATCTGCCTTCAGGTCAGGTGTTATAATTTAATTACACAACAATGTCAAGGAAGTTTGTTTCACATTAATTGTTTTAAATCTGTCACAAAACTCTTTTATGTTTTTGCTGCTTTAGTCATATAAAAGCTATGAAGTGGACCTTTAGTCGACTAATGAAAACAATCAGTGGATATTTAGTTACATTCTCTACAAATGGAAAATGGACGGCACGTTTCCTGACACTGAATGAGAGCGGTTTTGTTTTTCCTGTGTTTTGTTTATAGGGAGACGTTGGGGGGCGTGCCGTCCATTATAATGGAAACCCAGGTTATGTGGTTGGAATGCCTCTCATGTCTGGAGACAGATCAGCAGAATATCCTTTCTCTTTATAGAAAGATGAGCTTCTACGCCATGGAAAACAGTGGAAATCTATTGACACCTAGTTCCACAAATAAAACATTGTCATCATGACAAACTTGTTCACTTTATTTGATCCAGGATTTATTCTTAACCATTCCCTCCACTGGCATCACTAGAAGCATCAACAGCAAAGACACTCTGTCTCTGCTGTATAGTACCGAAGACCAGGACTGTCTGCAGGGTCCTCACCAGCGCTCTCCTATCCTGTTTGGTCTGGACTATGTGTCTGGCTGCACATTAAGGCAAAGCACCCTTACAGCCAACACATCTATTCCCAACAAGGTGTACTCTAGTGACTTCCTACCCTACTGTGCTGTTGTCCCTGCAGACTGGAGGACATAACCAACTGCTCCCTCGTCTCCCAGCTGATCCTGGATGTTCTGAGAGGACCAAATTCTCCCCAGTATGTGGCTTCCTTTGGAAACTCCCCATTAGAAAATGTACTGGACTGGGTTCCAGTCAAGACCAACATCAATCCCACGGTGAGAACAGTTTGAAACAGACCTATTCTGATGTTCCAATAATCTGTGTAAAGGTCAGAGGGCCAAACACAACCTTTTAAAATCCAAATGTAGTGTGGCTAGTTTTGGTTCAGTGTAGGCTTTTTCATGACCACACATGCTGTATCATGTCTTATATTCGAGTATAATACAATAATATCAAGGTGAATTCTTGAATTTTATATTGAACAATAGAACTGTTTGACATGTGATGGCAACACATTTTGTTTCTGTCATTTGCAGGCAGCACAAAGTTGCAACATCCCACTGTCGATCCATTTAGAAATAGAATGGACCAAATATGGATCCCTGGTGAACCCCCAAGCTCAGATTGTGAACATCAGAGAGGTGATTGAAACCAACCGCAGCAGTTTGGTAAGACTCAGTTACTTCCACAGGATACTGTAATGCTGTGAGGCACAGGTCTGAAGAAAGCTGAAGATCCTAATCAAAGTATCTTATATTAAACTTTAAGTTATTAGTGGCCTTAATGTAAGCCAGGGGGAGAAGCCAGCTTTTATAGAGGTTGAGACACAACATGTGGATGTTTGCACATATTTTACAGGGGCAACAGGAACACTGATTCTGCCTTCAAAAGAATCTCCAATGGACAGAAGCAATTTTTAACTCTGGCCTCAAGCCCACAGAAATCAAGAAGTCCTGAGTGTGTGTTTGTCCTCCTCCACAGGCCCTGCTTTCTGGTGGCACCAGCATTTTACCAATCAGAGGCTCAGTAGCCTTCATACCTGTGTCTGCTGCAGCTCTTCCTGGTTACAGAGCCACACCCAGCATCAATGCTAAGCTACCCTTTGACTTTTTCTTCCCTTTTGTCTGAACCTTCAGTATGAAGGTGGAATTTCTCTTAAAAACACTGCCTGGTTTTTCTGTTATTGTGTAAATACTGTAAATAGGTTTCTATGTGATGATTTTAGAAATAAAGTATTTTATGTTGCTTATCAAACACTGAAATCTTTTATTCAAATCTGCTTTTCACAAAACATACAATATTTGACGAATGATATGATTTATGTACAAGTTATCAGTCAGAAGTGCAACATATTTACAATGCCATAAAACTCAACATGTTTGACTCTGAATCGATAAATACAGACATTTAACAGGATTGTCCTGCAGGGCTCTACTGATACATGATACTGGGAATCAATCACAAGGGATACTGAGATCAGACCTGTGAAGAAGGTTACCACAGAGTTCTTAGTGTTTGAATCCGATGCCATGTTTCTCTAGGAGAGCCTGCAGCCTCTGGTTCTCTTGTGTCTGTCACAGAGACAAAGAGTCAGAGAAGAAATGGTATGTTGTTAGTTCTTCCTGGATGGGGCTGTACACTGAGCTATTGCTACTAAAATCGTAATGTTCTTATTGTCTATGGACGACAGAATTTGCCCTGTCTTTCTGTGTTTTACCCTGTCGCTGTTTAAGGATGTATTGCTGCCGCTAACTTACATGTACTCCATTATTCATCCCATAGTTTTTGCTGTTGGTCAGAGCTTCTCTGTTTAACCGTTTCTCTCTCCTAGATGAAACCACTAAAAGAGCTGCTACTCCCATAAACTCTTTACTACTTTATTAATATAAAAAGTACCCATGGACCACTCCTTCTGTGTTTTTGTGTGTATGCTCTGTCTTCTCAAACCCTCAGTCAGTCACACTGAGCCTGGTTCTGATTGAGGATTATTTCTGTTAAAGGGGAGTTTTCCTTCCCACTGTCGCTACATGCATGAACAGGAGCAGGGATTGCATCAAAGGCAATGACCCAATGCAATGGCTAGGCTTCCTTAAAGATAGACAACTTTTTACCAACTGGCTTATAAACTGAATTTGACTGCTTTATGTAACCAACTAGCATCATATTGGATAATATGTAACCAAATCTGGATCTGTCTCTATAACTGGATTGGTTTGCTCGTATATTTCTGTAGATAAATTTGATCTGTTTTGCATAGCGCTTTGAGACCACATTTGTTGTTAATTGGCACCATATAAATAAACTGAACTGAAAAGATCAAATTCTGGCACAGAGTTTGGAAAACATGGCTACCTAATGTGAGAATGAACTAACAACTGGAGGAGGATGACTCAGGCCCTGTTTACATGACAACGATCCATTGAAAACAGATCGGTTCCATCTTTATTAACACATCTACCCGACAATGTTTTAATTACAATCCACGTTCACATGGCAACAGTAGAAATGTAAAAAACGGTGCAATTCTCCCACCACGCCACTAGTAACCTTAGGCCCTTTTACACAAATGTTTTCTGGTGAAAACGGAAAAGGTTAGTGCGTTTAGTTGACTAGGGATACAAACAAATAATCATATTACCATTAATTGTTGAATAATGTTTTATTAGAAAAAAAATTGTTTGATTTCATTAACTGGAAACATCCATTGACCCAGTCTTTAAATGATAGTTATACATCTCTCCGTTCATGGGGGGTTATAAGTGTTATACATATTTTAATCTATTTATTTTATTTGTTTTTATTTAGTAACCTAATAGGTTCCTCTTTTGTTCTATTTTATAAATATGTTTAAGTTTAATAATGTTTAACAAAACCACCATTTTTTGTTTATTCAGTCAGTATTTCATATAGCTGACACAATAAATTGTTAAAATTTAATGATGTTTCCTTTTTTTTAAAATTCAGCTTATTGTAAATAATTTAGCCCTTCGCATTATGGAAACATTCTCTTGATACAGGAGAAAACTCAGGTTTTTAAGAAAATGGCTGCTTATTAATTAATTAATCGTTAGTCAATAAGATCAATCCACTCAAGATTAACTCATTAATTAATAACTTGCATCCCAAGTTTCTACTGTTCCGTTTCTATGACAACGGCGACCGTTTTCTCTGATAATGGCACAATTTGAGACCGGCTGCCAGAGTGTTTTAGTTTGAAAATGTCCCGGTCTCTGTTGTCATGTAGATGGGGAAAAATAGAAAGTTGCTTATGGGGAATCCCTGACTCATACGCAGTATGACTGAAACCAGTAGAAATGAATGTGCATGCACACAACATAATGGCTGCTGACCAGTTTAAAACCCACATAAGAAGAAATCAACACTTAATGGAAGATTGCACAGTACTCGTACTGCTGACTCTTATGAATCTAATGACGGTTCTCCAACAAAGTGCTCTTTTTCTCGCCTGTTTTTTAAGCAGAAATGTTTGCCCATGTTGTTGAGTTTAGAGAACATGCCGCCTACTAGTGGTGTTATAGGGGAATTACAACGTCTTCATGTCTACTGTTGTCGAACGCAGATTGTAATTAAAACGTCATGTAAACAGAGCCTTGGTGTCATCATTTCGTCTAAGCTTTGCTGTAACAACACTGACGCACCGCTAACCGATTATGGAAAAGCTGCATGGCTTATTTATCATCAACTCATTTATTTACTGACTCAGGTTTGATTCCTAACTCAAATCTCATGTAGTGGTGAGATAGAAGAGCTGAATATTAACCATTAAGACATTGAGTGAACTACATTGCTGTTCCATTAGAATGTACTCTCTCAGGTCTTTGTTGTATTGTTTTTTTTAAGGTTGAAATGACTAGAGATGAGTGGCACACAACCTTTTAGTGTGACATGGAAAAATAAACCTGTGATGATTCCATACAGACCTGAGGATGGAGCCCCTCTTTCTTCAGTATGTTGATATATAACAAGAATTTTTTCATTTCATCTAATCTTTGAACTTTAAATTAATTAGAATCCAAACATGCTGCGCTGCAAAGCAATGTGTGACAAGAGGACCTTTATTAGAAGGTCCCGAGACAACTAGGTAGATTTCTTTGGGACTTCTACACTGAACAGAGGAAACCCACCAGCTCATCATTGCACTTCTGTAGCTCTGTGGCTCTTTCAACGAGGTGGTCGTAGCTCTCCTTCAGCTTATGGATCCTGTGGTCCG
This sequence comes from Crenichthys baileyi, assembly GCA_036173005.1. Taxonomy (NCBI): domain Eukaryota; kingdom Metazoa; phylum Chordata; class Actinopteri; order Cyprinodontiformes; family Goodeidae; genus Crenichthys; species Crenichthys baileyi. The sequence goes on from JAHHUM010001194.1 coordinate 513,077, forward strand.
CACGATTTTTCACCGACACCAAAATCCCTGCAGCCCATTCAGACATGGTCAACTCTAAACTCAACACACCCACTGTTTGGTTTTATACTATGCCATAAATATTCCATCCAGTTAACAGATTGAGTGACACTGACCATTGACAATTCTGGCAACCCTCCAAAGTCGCAGCAGGATAAGGAGACCCATCCCGTCAAAGGCATCCTCATGGAAGATGAAGACAATATCCAGGACAAATGATACAACCACCACCAAAGCATCAAACACCTCAAACATGTGATAGAAGAACTCAAGACGGAAGACAAACAGCTTTCCAGACAGCTCCACCATGAAGAAGCTGAGAAGGGACAGACTGAGGTAGTGGAACACCTGCCAAAGAAAAAAATAATAATTATAGAGAGACACAGTTTATGAAAATATGCCTGGGGAAGTGTCTGGATCTGAAAGTGCATCTGACCTCAGGAGCAATGTGACCATGCTCCAGCTTAATGACAGACAGATCTATTAGCAGCTCCGCCATGACGAAGAAAGCATCCAGGATAACCAAACACACCACCGCGATCTACAAGCAAAGACAGCAGAGAGAAATGTACTGACAGTTAAAGTCACTCCAACAAACTAACTGATTTGTACAGTTTATGGGGGCACTTTCAATTGTGGAGAGTTCAGATTAATCTCAATACATTGGAATATCACTGAAAAGTTAATTTATTTAGTAATTCATTTTAACAAGTGAAACATGTAGATTCACTGCACACATAGTGATATATTTCAACTGTTATTGCTGGTAAGTTGATGATTAAGGCTTAAAGCTGATGAAAATCCAAACAAAGTCTCAGAAGTTTTGAATAACTATCCAACTACTGAAACCAACTATCCGTGTTATGACCTATGCAATCACGGGGAAGACTGGTGACTGGTCAGTTGTCCAGCAGACAGTCAATAACAACCTCCACAAAGAGGGTAAGTCAAAAAATGTAATCAATGAAGATTTACTAAGACATTACTTTCACAGAGTGCTGTATCCAAGTCCACCAATGGAAAATTTAGAGGAAGGACAAAGTGTGGTAGAAAAAGGTGTAAAAGCATCAGGGATAATCTCAGCCTTGAGTTTGGTGGAGATTCACATATTGTGGACCACAGCTGGAGTCAGAACTTCCAAGAGCCCCACCGCATAGCCACATCCAGGACATGGGCTAAATCCTTGTGTCACAATCCTTGTGTTAAGCCAATCCTGAACCAGACAACGTCAGAAGTGTCTCAACCTGGGCTAAGCAGAAAAAGAACTGTAAGTGATGATTTGGGGAGCCATGTCGTCTGCTGGTGTTGGTCCACTGTGTTTCTGAAGTCCACAGTCAATGCAGCCATCTGCCAGTAAATATTAGAGCACTTCATGCTTCCTTCTGCTGACAAGCTTTATGGAGATGCTGATTTCATTTTCCAACAGGACTGGTTATATAAATAACAAAGTGCCAGTGATTTAATCTACATGAGGACAAAGTAGTTCATACAAAATGAGTGTGATTTTGAATGTTTGTGATGAAACTCAAGGTTCAATCGCAGACTGGACCATTAAAGGGGAAATACCAAGAAGCAATGTTCCAACAACATAATAATTGACTAAACACAAATGCCCTTACTTTTAGTGTCACAACTCCATACCGTCTGTTGTAATTGCATTTGTAGCCCGGTCCTGATGTTGTTTCTGAATATTTAGAAGTTAACAAAGATATTGTGAAGACCAAAGCAAATAAACATAAGTATGATCGCCTTGCCTAAACATCCAGCACTATGGAGAACCCAAAATCAATTGGATGGAGTTTAACCAAGAATCAAACAGATTTTCAGACACAAGACAACCTCTTAAAACAGAATGCAAACGGAATACATATCTCCTGTTAGTTATCCCAGTCTCACACAGTAATGGTACCAGTAATGCTATTCTGCTTATGTGCCTTTTACCTAGACCACGTTGTCTTTTTGTAAAAATAAAGGCACAAGTTTAGTTGGGAGCAGGAACTAAAATAAGGCTGCATAATGTTTATAAAACAGGCCATTTTTGATGAATATTCGGAATCTGTTGCTATTAACTCGTATTTGTATCACTCTTCTCTTTCTTTTCCACCATCACAGGGTCCCTACAAACCGCTGAGACCTTTTTGCATTTAGCAGTCATTCACTAAGAGTCCTTAAAACTGGCTGGATGTCATACAGGCTACCAAACAGCCCATCCAAGCAATGGACTTGCAAATAAAATATTGCACTCTGATATTGCCAATGACAAATGAATTTCAAATGTTTGCTTCTGGTTAATTTTGCTTGTGGTGTTTCCTTGAGTAGGTTTTCAAACATTACTACATCTTTAAGTTTTAAACTTTTTCTCCTAATAAATGTCCACATTGCACATATAAGAGCGGGGACGGACACTATTAGAACCTACAAAAGCTCCGGCCTACCTGGAAGCGGTCAGAGGTGTAGAGCCTCCTCAGTGAATCCCTGAAGGTGAGCGCTGTGGGGTACTGGCCTGTAGCTGGGCTCAGCTCCTCGCTGTGCACATGCAGCTCTTCATCCACCCACTGGCCCGGCTGCTGGTCACCCACAGCAGTGAAATGCCTCAGGTACCGAGACATGGCAGCAGGCTCCACACAAGAACACGTCTCACCTCAGCTCCCCTCTGGAGAAAAAGAAAATCACAAGTGTTTATTTTATGATTTTTGAAACTCTGCAAATTATGTCAAAATGTGCAGCTTACAAAGAGTTGCTCTTTGGAAGGCAGTACACCCTAACAGCAAAGGAGTTCAGACATCGGAAAATCTACAGAGTAAAATAGTGACAGTAAAATCGGTGATCTCTTCAAGTCTTTATCAAGTTATGGAAACATTTCTTCACATGTTAGACAATCAGAGTTCAGTTCTCCTTTTTCAGATTGCAACATGTGATGAAGCAACTTCACTATTTTACTCTGGTGTTAGAAGGAAACAGAAGATGCCTTTAGAGCTCCAAAAAATGCTGTGTTTTCAGTGCTGCTGGCATGATTCACCATGGGATCCAATGGTGGTTCTAGTATGAGCGTTGCCCCTCTGTCTGTCCTGCCCTATAAGCTCTGTTTCGCTGCTAGTTCTAGATTTCTCCTTTTCAGCCCTGCGTTCACACACAAACATCAATAGAGAAGGTTCCAGTGTGTGACTAGGAAATGTATTCAAACATGCATCTTTTACTCCTGCGCGGCCGTGGTGCAGGAGTAAAACGCCCATATTCAGAGGCTTCAGTGCTTGATGCAGCTGTGGCGGGTTCAACTCACGGTCCAGGCAACCTTTGCTCCATGTCTTCCCCCTCTTTCCACCCATTTCCTGTCAGCTTAACATTGCAAAAAATGAGAAAAATAAAGACCATTAGTGCCGCAAAAAAAGCATAAAAAATGTTCCAGTTGGGCGTAGCTAAAGGTAGTACTCAGGTACTCTTGGCACAGGTCAGCTGGTGTTTGACCTCATTATGGTACAGATTAAATGACAGCAATGCTTCATATAAACACTAAAAATGCAGCAGATTGTCTCAGGTGAAGCAAAAAGGGAAAAAAAAGAGAAGTCAGGATCCTTTTCAATCCCAGACAAAGCAGCAGCAAGTAGGAAGTGTCTATTCAAAACCGAGGGGTGCCCACTCCTTATTGACCAAATATGAAAGACAACAAATTCAGGCCACAATCAGTAGATTAGTAGGATATGCATGTTTTTCATTTCTTTCTCTCTTTTATCTGGTGCCTATGCTCCCTACATTTCACCACCCCCACCCCACCCCGACCTTCTGTATTGGCGCCCTGGGCAGTAGCCATATTACACATATCTTTACCACCACTGTGAAGATACAGGGGTTAGACAATGAAACTGAAACACCTGTCATTGTAGTGTGGGAGGTTTCATGGCTAAATTGGACCAGCCTGGTAGCCAGTCTTCATTGATTGCACATTGCACCAGTAAGAGCAGAGTGTGAAGGTTCAATTAGCAGGGTAAGAGCACAGTTTTGCTCAAAATATTGAAATGCACACAACATTATGGGTGACATACCAGAGTTCAAAAGAGGACAAATTGTTGGTGCACGTCCTGCTGGCGCATCTGTGACCAAGACAGCAAGCCTTTGTGATGTATCAAGAGCCACGGTATCCAGGGTAATGTCAGCATACCACCAAGAAGGACGAACCACATCCAACAGGATTAACTGTGGATGCAAGAGGAAGCTGTCTGAAAGGGATGTTCGGGTGCTAACCCGGATTGTATCCAAAAAAACATAAAACCACGGCTGCCCAAATCACGGCAGAATTAAATGTGCACCTCAACTCTCCTGTTTCCACCAGAACTGTCCGTCGGGAGCTCCACAGGGTCAATATACACGGCCGGGCTGATATAGCCAAACCTTTGGTCACTCATGCCAATGCCAAACGTCGGTTTCAATGGTGCAAGGAGCGCAAATCTTGGGCTGTGGACAATGTGAAACATGTATTGTTCTCTGAGGAGTCCACCTATACTGTTTTCCCTGTTACGGTGTGGAGAAGCCCCAAAGAAGCGTACCACCCAGACTGTTGCATGCCCAGAGTGAAGCATGGGGGTGGATCAGTGATGGTTTGGGCTGCCATATCATGGCATTCCCTTGGCCCAATACTTGTGCTAGATGGTGGCGTCACTGCCAAGGACTACCGAACCATTCTTGAGGACCATGTGCATCCAATGGTTCAAACATTGTATCCTGAAGGCGGTGCCGTGTATCAGGATGACAATGCACCAATACACACAGCAAGACTGGTGAAAGATTGGTTTGATGAACATGAAAGTGAAGTTGAACATCTCCCATGGCCTGCACAGTCACCAGATCTAAATATTATTGAGCCACTTTGGGGTGTTTTGGAGGAGCGAGTCAGGAAACGTTTTCCTCCACCAGTATCACGTAGTGACCTGGCCACTATCCTGCAAGAAGAATGGCTTAAAATCCCTCTGACCACTGTGCAGGACTTGTATATGTCATTCCCAAGACGAACTGACGCTGTGTTGGCTGCAAAAGGAGGCCCTACACCATACTAATAAATTATTGTGGTCTAAAACCAGGTGTTTCAGTTTCATTGTCCAACCCCTGTAGATCAGTAAAGCTCATAAACATCTCTGTGCTCTTTTGATTGTCTGTTGGGGAAAAGCTTCAAACTCCTTAATATACAGAGATTTGTTCTACTTTCCAGTTAGAAGAGCTGGACCAGAAAAGCTCTATCAGAAACAGAAGTTCTGTCTAAGCAGATAAGCACATAAGAAAATGCACAAACAGGTTATCCTGCGCACTTCTTCAAGTTCTGGAAATCTGCGGACGGATCGGCTTTCAAGTTTAACGGTTTCACTCCTAGAATGTAACCAAGGAGAAAGTAAGAAAGGAAGGTTGCGGAATCTGTCACTAGAGAAAACTTGGAAAAACTCGGGAAAACTCGGCCTCAGGTCGTTCCCAGCTTTCCTACCTGAGGTGTTTGTAGGAAGGAGTTGTCGCTCCGTTGTCCTCTGAGGGAAACTCGGCTGTGGGCAGGAGGCTGCAACTCGTGATGAAAACATCCACCTTGCTCTGATTCTGCCGAGTCAGCAGTTACTGACATGAACAGCGACCGGCTCGGCAGAGCGGAAGCTGTGTCTGTGAGGGACCTAGAAGGAGGATTCCTGGACAAAACTCCATGTTTCTGTCCGCTCCTCACACTCTGAACTGCTCTGAGAAATGCTTGCTGTTAAACTTCAGTCATCATGAGTGCGTCACACCAAATTTAAACATGTTCAGGGTTTAGGACATAGGTTTATTGTTCGGGACCTCACACATTTACATCAATTCACATCGAATATTTTCCTCTCAGATTAACGGATTGATTCGGACACTGTGGATAAACAGCAATCAGTGGCGCTGGCGTTGGGAGAACCGACAGCACGCGTTTACCCCGCGGTAGCAGCGCTCACTGGGCAGGAAGAGCGGCAGGAAGAGCGGCAGGAAGAGCGGCAGGAAGAGCGGCAGGAAGAGCGGGTCCAGTTGACTGCTCCTCGGAACTAGAGCTGAGTGGAGCTGACACCCCACCCACATGAATCAGTCAGGCACTGATTAGTTAGTGCTTAGTTTGTGCTGCTATGGTTTCTGAGATATTACAAGTTTTAATTTCAAACGATCACCTGCATTGATTACGCCTGTGGTAAATAATTTCACCAGCTGCAGGCTGTGATTAGGACCTGTTTTTAGATTCACGTCGGTTTTATGTGGCCCAGTACGTTCTTGTTCACCAGTTCAGTCATCGACAAGTTGTCAGATCTTATCAACGCAGGAAGGAAGTCTTTTATTTATTTCAGCAGAAGAACAGTGATGTTGTTTCTGTGTATTTTACGGAGCCAGTTTTCTAGTTTCTCTATACTTCTACACTATTCACCATTATCACTGTAGCTGCTAGGACAAATGATTGTTTTTATAGATTCATTTCCTGTTTCAAGTGTTATTTTGAGTGTGCTTAATTTATACTATCGACGGGTTGCAACATACTGATAGATAAGTAAATATTTCCAAAGCACACAGGCCATGAGGTCAGTGCATGATCAATAGATTTAATTAACTGTAATGAACCATGACCTCTAAGATGACACAGAAGACAGTGACTGTTTGAAAATCAAATATACATTATACTTAAAAGAAGAGTACAAACACACCTATGATTTGGATAATGTACTTTATGGGAACAACTGAACATAATGATAAACCACATTTTTAATCAGAATGCCTGTTTTCACACAGCAATCCAGTTTGTCTCACAAACATCAATTGTACATGAACCAGGTCTGTCTTGTATGCAGCAGGTATAAATACACCTCTCCTCACGGTTTTGATATACAGCGAAAAACTGTCCCATAAGCCACAGTGTGAGAAGATTTCCCACATGAAAACGGGCAACTTATTTCTGGGAATTTAATGATAAACTCCAACTTGATTTGGCTCTGGCACCAGTTAGCGTAGAGCAAAAACAGCAGGGGTGATAACACACACCCCTGAGGAGAGCCAGTGAGTAATCACATCAGTGGCTTGGAAAAGGTGTTGTTGATGTGTGTTCTCTTTGACCTGTTTGTCAAAAAATCCACCAGCTAACAAGTGGTGCCAAAGTCAAATACAGAGGAATCAGCCAGTCTGCGAGCAGTTGAAGGCTGAAGAGAAGTCAATAAAGTATTTTTCATGCCCTCTAGATGCTCAACAATAAGATTCAACAATACGGCAGTGGCATCCTCAATACATTTAATTCTCTGAAAAGCAAAATAAAAGTGGTCAGTTGTGCTCTGTACCATCTGTAATAGTTCCCTTTTTATGATCTTTTATGTATTTATTTATTTTTATTTAAACTGTATTTATACAGGTTGTCTCATTGAGATCCAAAATCTTATTTATAAGAGAGACCTGTATGAAAAAAAAAAACACAAACAAATAAATGACAAACACAGTAACACTACATTTAATTTAAATATTCAACTCAAAATTAAACACTACCTGTACAAGTGATTTCATCACCAAGGATGTAAGTGCCACTGGACGATAATAATTTGGGGCTTTTTGGGAAGAACCTTGGCTACTGGTATAACAATAGATTCCTTGTTGCGGGGACATTTTTCAGTGACAGAGAACAGAAATATAAATGTAAAGATGTCGCACAGAAAAGAAGCATAGTGCTTAAGTAAGTGGCCGCTAATATGAGCAGACTCATGATTTTTCCTAATATTTATATGTTCCTCTTCCATACTGCTAATTCCTTAATACAGATCTGACTGCCTTTGAAGCAGTCCTGTATCCTACCAAGTTATCTGTAAATCACCTGAATCAAATCTATAAAATTGATTTAGCTCTTCTGCATAAACATGATCAGACCTATCAGGGTCAAACAACCCTTTCTGTTTATCCTGAATGCCAGCCGTGGATTTGATTCCTCTCCAGGTATTGTAAGAATTACCACTCCTAAGTTCATCCTGGACTGTATCGCTGCATCCAATTTTGGACAGTTTTCTTTCCCTTTTCACTGACATTTGTATAATACTACATTGATTCATATCCCCCTGTTTAAAAGCCAACCTTTTCCAATTGCCATTTACAAGAAGGGACAGAGCAGACTGTAATTCAGTTCAATTCAGTTTTATTTATATAGCGCCAATTTACAACACATGTTGTCTCAAGGCTCTTCACAAAAGTCAGGTTCATACATTCCAATTAATCCTAACCATTGAACAGTGCAGTCAGATTCATTTATTTATTCAAATTAGATAAAATGTTTTTCTATCTAAGAAAACCCAGCAGATTGCAGTCAGAGATTCTTGAGAAAGCTTAGGTCCTTCAGTGATGCTGCATATCTTCTATAAGTCTGTTGTGGAGAGTGTGATCTCTTCTGCCATCATCTGCTGGGGAAGCAGCATTAGAGCCCGGGACTTAAAAAGCTCAACAAGCTGATAAAGAAAGCTGGCTCTGTTCTGGAGACTCCTCTGGAGATCATTGTGCTAAGACGGATTCTTCATAAAATGAAGAACATAATTGAGAACCCTGAGCATCCTCTTCATGAGACTGTCCTACAACAACAGAGTGTCTTCAGTCAGAGGCTTCTTCAGATCTGCTGTAACACAGACTACCAGAGGAGATCCTTCCTGACCACAGCCATCAGCATCTACAACGGCTCTTACAAAAAACCTGTATAATATGAGCTACAACATTTCATTTCCCTTTGGGATTAATAAAGTATTTTTGAATTTGAATTGAATTGAATTCAACCCAAGGCTTGTTATTACAGCACATTATAACCATTTTCCAGGGGAATATGCAATTTTCACAGAATGCGATGTAACTTGACACAATGAAAGTCAGTTCATCCAAATCATTAAAAGATATTTTAAATACTTCCCAGGTTGTGCTTTAGAAACAACCATTAAGTTCTTTGATTGTTTCTTATGTCCAAACTGCAACCTCTTTGCAAACAAATTTTCCTTTCTTGAGAGCTGACATGCCTTGTTGGGCATTTTATTTATTGGAAAGACTTATCCCGACATTGGTACAATAGTATCAATAGACAAACAAGCCCATGCCCCCTCCACAATCAAGCCAAATTGGCTGGCCATATCTAATAATCTCATAATTATGGCTCTGATCAGCAGCTGTCAACCAAGTTTCGGTCAGAGCAATCACACAAATATTCTTAAACTCTGGTGAGAATTTGACTCTCACTTGGAGCTTGTCAATTTTATTCCTCAGAGATTGTCAGTTTACAAAAATGACAGATGGGAACAAAGTACTCCTCCTCTCTGTCCTTCCTCACTCAACTGTCCCGGCTTCCCTCCATCTGCTTCCGACACTCTGTATATCCCCAACAAATCTCTGACAGGACACCACATTTTGTAAGGAAATTACAGCTATACTGAGGGGACTGTGCTCTCACCATTCTTTTTCACCCTGATCATCTTCACGAGACTGCTGTGCAGCTGGAAGGATTTGTGCAGGTGCTTTTTTACTTTTGGACATTTGTTATGATGTGTCACCATGGCAATTGGGTTGTTTTTTTACAGCTGGGGGCAGCTGATTATTACATCAAAAGCTCATATAATACTTCATCTACAACCTTAAATCCCTGATGAATTGAAAAGGAGGCCCCGTGGATGCAGAGCAGGAGCAAAGAGAAGAGAGAGGAGGAAGTTCAAACCATCTCTTCAGTTGATTATGATGGTCAATGTAAGATCGTTGGGAAACAAGTTGGATGAACTCCAAGCCCTACAAAGGACCCAGCCAGAGTATCGGGAATGCAGTATTATGTGTTTCACGAAGACGTGGCTGCAGGATCATATCACTGACTCCAGCGTCTCTCTGCCAGGCTTTTTGAACATATGAACAGACAGAGATTTAAAGAGGAGCAGCAAACATAAAGGAGGTGGACTGGCAGTACTTGTGAACAACTGATGGTGTGATCCAGGACATGTTACTGTGAAGTGTCGTCTCCGCAGTCCAGATATTGAACTGTTAGCAGTAAGTTTTCGTCCATATTATTTACCCAGAGTTCACCAATGTTATTTTGGCAACGTATTTGGCAACTACAACAACAGAGTGTCTTCAGTCAGAGGCTTTTTCAGATCTGCTGTAAGACAGACCGCTACAGGAGATCCTTCCTGCCCACAGCCATCAACGTCTACAACGGCTCTTTGAAGAAACCTACATAATGAGCTACAACAACATTTAATTTCCCTTTGGGATTAATAAAGTATTTTTGAATTTGAATTGAATTGAATTGTATACGTTCCACCTTTAGCTGTTGCTGACACTGCATGTGATGTCATCAGCTGAGTTGTTGCTAAGCGACAGACACAACACCCCAATGCATTTGTTTCAATATCTGGTGATTTTAACCATGCTTCACTCTCTGCTACACTTCCAACATTTCAACAGTTTGTCAGCTGCTCTACCAGAGAAAACAAAACAATGGATTTGTTTTATGCAAATGTCAAGGACTCACACATCTCTAAAGCAAGACCTCCTCTAGGCAAATCAGATTACAATCTTGTTTTTCTCTGCTAGAAATATAAGCCCCTTGCTCAGAGACAACCTGTAATAAAGAGAACTGTGAGAAGATGGTCACAGGAAGCTGAAGAAGCCCTGCAAGGTTGTTTTGAGGCTATAGACTGGGATGCACTGTGCCAGGCACAGGGAGAGGACATCAATGCCATGACTGAATATGTAAGCGACTATATAAATGTCTGTGTGGATAACACCATCCCCACCAGAAAAGAGCCTTCAGAGAGGGAGACAGGAAATTATTGAGGAGTATACAGAAGCAACTTAAAGTCAAGATAAGAGACAGCAAGGAGGTGTACATGAAGAAGCTGGAGAGCAAGCTCCAGTAAAACTATCAGAGATGTGTGGTCAGGGATGAAGAAGATCACAGGCTTCAAGCAGAAGGATGATCAGACTGATGGAGGTCTGAACAGAGCCGATGAACTAAACACATTCTTCAATAGGTTCAGTTCAGAAATAAGCTCAGCATCCTCCTCTCCTGCTCACAGCCAAACAGACATCCCACCCTCCTTTGACCCACAGCTTTCCTGTCACACCTCAAATGTTTTATCTTCCACCTCAGCCATGGACGCTTCTGCTTCTACATGTTTGCCTTCAACCAAATCAGAAGATGCTGAAGCTCCCTTTGCCTCCACCTTCCACCTGTGTGTCTCAAGAAGTCGGATGAAGAGACAACTGGAAAAAACTGAACTGGAATAAGGCTGCAGGTCCACATCATGTCAGCCCTAGAGTTCTGAAGGCCTGTGCAGAGCAGCTCTGTGGGATTCTACAGCACCTCTTCAACCATAGCCTGGCCCAGAAGAAGGTTCCTGTGTTGTGGAAGACCTCCTGTCTTGTTCTGGTACCAAGGAAAACTCATCAAACCGTCAGTCCTCAATGACTATAGACCTGTTGTCCTGACATCCCACATCATGAAGGTCCTGGAGAGACTCCTATTGGCCCATCTGAATAAACAATGAACTCTCAGGACCCTCTTCAGTTTGCTTATCACTGTGGAGTTGGAGTTGAAGATGCCATCATACACCTGCTTCAACAAAATCACTGTCATCTGGACAAAGTCAGCAGCACTGTGAGGATCATGTTCTTTGATTTCTCCAGTGCATTTAACACAATCCAACCTGATTTGCTTTGTCAGAAACTCCAGAAGACTCAGGTGGAGCCCTCAACAATCTCCTGGATCAAAGACTACCTGACAAACAGACCACAGTTTGTGAGACTGAGGGGTGGGTGTCTAACCAGGTAGTCAGCAGCACCACAGCCTCCTTCTTCCAGTCTATTTGGATTTATGATTGATTTTGTGTCAATTGGTCACATGACCTCAAACCTATTGAAGAAAAATTGTGAATTTTGACATGGAAAATTCATACAAAATTGAAAATATATTTATATTCAAAATAGTGTACCTCATCTTTCTAGTCTAATATGATTTGACATAAATTGTGTGTCACTGGGTCACAAGACGACAAAGTTTTTAATTTTTGTTCGGACATTTATTGACGGCCCCTAAGCGAACCACCTTGTGTAGGAGGAGCGAGATAGCACAGTTGACCGAAATCAGCCCGCCTGTGCCGGCCCAAAGAGGAGGCTGACGCCGCCGAGCACAAATATCCACCCTAAAGCCAACTTCACCGCGGTGCTGTACCGGAGCTCAGTGCAGCATCTAGGCAGCACCGTTTGGTTTAGATACACACATTGTAGAACTTTCGAGCCAACGAACGTTGGATTTTCAGCCAGGTTTGAGTTACTGATGTCGTTTAAGAAGTGTGTTTGCTGTGACTGACTACAAACATCCCTCATGGTCCTCTTAACGTTTTTCGCAGTTCGGACTGTCTCAGCACCGTTGCCATGGTTATCAGGACCCATGGTGGATGCCTTTCGGTTTATTCTACTGAGCATATGTATTTATGGGCGGGGACCGGGTGGTCCAAGCGCCACGTACAGCTACCCTAAATCCACCGCAGATTGGGATCAGGGCTTTATGTGCGGTGACGTCTACTCACGGTTTCGTACATCTGAATTTCTTTGTGCGCTGCAGGTTTCAGAATTTCGCCCTGCCACTAATTTTAGTATGAAAGTTGCACTCTTCAATACATGAGGATATGCCCTGATTTAAAGTGATCAATTTTGATTTCAGCTTAAGGGCAGATTGTACTTCATGCCAACTGTACCATCATGTGGGAGTAATGTTCTGATCTAGGATTGCTGTGAAAGTAACCCCCACACTTAAAACCTCAGTGGTAAATTGCAGCATGAGAACATTAGGTTCACCAAAATGCATTTAGTCATGATTCAGGCATTAGATAACCATACAGGAATTAGGCTAAGATGCTAACAATAAGTCACAATGCATGACTAGATCCCTGGTGACAGAATCTAATCACTAAACAAGCCTTTACCAACTGGAACACTAATGACTGTTCTGCTAGTGTTTCATTGTGTTGAAATATTTTAGGCTGTACACTGCAGTCTCAACCAGTACAGACATTCAACTGTAGGTCGTCATGTTTCAGGCCAGAAATAGTAAAACAAATGACAGTAAAACAATTTCATTATTAGGTTATAATTAATTTATGATGGCTGTAAAAAAACCGACAATGGGATAATCTGTAGTTGTATCTTTGTAAACAAAGTGTTGGCTGAGGAGTCCTGGTGCATCCTGCAGTCAGGCTAGAAGCTTTTCCTTTCATCCAGGTCAGCCTGCTGGTTTAGAAAATACAGATAGTCAGTATTTCACTTTATAACAATGAATGTAGGTAGTCTGTTATCAGCAGAATGTTTCAGGTCTTTAGTCAGGTTCTGGTAAACTGGTTTTACTTAAACCTGTGCCAAAGTCCTGAGTTTCTCTCCCAATACAACGATTCCACAGCAGAGAGAAGGAGTCTTTGCCATGGCAGTACAAGATTGGGCCAACGTGCTTTCCTTTTTCCATTGAAGGCATCTGACCCACCTGTCAGTCCAAGCTCCAGCTGGAGCAGCTGCTGCCCTCTGCTGGTCAGCTGCTGAGAAAGAACAGCAGTCTTTGGATCTCATCACTAAACTGCAGTCTGGATGTGTGGAGACAGGCTGTCCTGCTCAGGGTCTTATTTCACCATGGCTTTAGTCAGCATAATGTGTTTTATTATAGTCATCACAGCACTCAGCCCAGTTTTCATTTAAGCTGGACATTTATTCAGACTCACCTTCTGCCTGTCTGTGGTGGGAAGCAGCAGGTCAGTCAGCACAGAGGAAGCATCAGAGGCTCCGCCTGCAACCCAAAATTTATATTCACAATGACAGTTACAGGCTCATTCTCTACCATGGTGCAAAAACATTCAAACTTCTTTAAAAAGAAACTAAACAAATTAAACTCTGCCATTACCAAAACCTCTAGGGAGTTGGCATTTGAGTAGAACAGTGAAGCCCAGTCCTGAAGAGCTACTATGCTACAACTTCAGATGCATCCCTGCTCCAACAAACCTGAATCAAATGAATGACTCGTTACCAGGTCTCTGCAGAGCTGAATGACATTATGGTGTGCTGGAGAAGGGCTGTAAATAAGAGCTGAGCATGGTCGTTCTGGACTTCAGTACCCCTAAAGAAGAGCTTAGAATCAGTTAAAGTGAATCTGTTGGTGGAATTCAAACCACATCGGGATAACTTTGAATTGAATAATGTAAAGTTTCTGAATGCTTCAGAGAGTTTTTCAGAACCTGGGCATATTCAAGACTTTAAAGCTCAAAACTGAGATGATTAATGTTTGGAAATTAACTTTTCAGTACTCTGCAGAAGCCCTGCCAGATATTTTATTTAATTTCTAACCAGGTCATTTACAACACCAACCTGACAGACTATAATCTTAACAAGGAGCACTATAGATCCAACTCAGCTGACTTTTTTAAACCGCATTGTTAATTGTACTGTGCAGCCCTCAACTAGGCCTGGCCTGCTGTTGAACCAGGACAGGCCACTCTCTGTGGGCCGTGCTCTGCTGACGCCTAGCAGAAACAACCTCTAAAACAGAGGCTGGACTGCTGAGACAGAGTACAGAGGATCTCTCTGCCAGCCCTGTAACACTGAACCAGGCAATTGAGGCCTGGTCAGCTGACTTAGAGCTGGGGACTAGGTGACTAGGCTCGGACTCTACTGCACATGTACCTCAAGTCCCAGAGAAAAGGCATGACGAAGGTTGGTCTTACAGGTCCTCCATCATGCTGATTCAGCAGGGGACACACCACCTCTGAAAGGAAAAGATTAAGACAATATCAGATCATGAAGGTTTACCAAGTAGTGCAATGGTCCTGCTCAGCTCAGCCATTTCAGTTGTCTTTTTCCTGCAGCTTCATAAATTAGTTCATTACTGCAGACTAATTCATTAGACTGTATGCATGCAGATTATATCCCAAGTGACGAGTGTAACTATTACCAATTCTGGAATACTTAAAAGTATTGTAGTTTTTAAACTAGAGCAGATTAAACATACAGAAGGTGATAATTTGTTAGAATTGCCTTTTAGCAGTTTTTAGCAGACTCAGAAACTACAACCAGAAGTCAACTTCAGCCTCGTATTTTCAGAAGTCTAATAAATAGAAGAGGAAGACTTAAACCTTTACCACCTAAAATCTTAAGACCTCATTCGCAACAAAATTTATCTGCATTTCCACAGAAACACTGCAGATATAAACTGGGTTTGAGTAATAAAGGAAATGACCTGTTTGATAACTAGGAAACATTAAAACACCGCTAGATTACTTTCCTTGCACACTCGCTCTAGAAAGCATAAAGTGAAGACCGACGTTGTTTGCCAACATCGCTCCCCTAAACACTCCAACATAAACCCAGACAGAACAATAAGAAGCGCTTACACGTCGCCCCAGGCCCGGAGGAAGCAGACCACACGGCATGGTGTCCGCATGTAGAGAGAGAGACCGGATGCTGCACGGACTCTTAAAATACTCACCGCTGGGGATTGTGGGAAACAGGAAGCTCTTTCAAAGATCGTCCTTTCGAAAGAGGTTCAACTCGCCTAGTTTTACCGTGAACCTTGACCACTTCCATTGTTTTTGACATTCTGTTATGCATAATAATAATTACTATGTATAATAATAGCAAAAATAATAGCAATAATAATAATAATAATAATTGCACAAAACCGTTCCCTGAGGACTAAACAGACAATGCAGGTTCAAATGTCTCTTAAATGTATGAGTAGCAATATCAGACCAAACAGGTAGTTATGGAAAATTATTATGAATAACCTTCTCTGGCATACTAGGCTGTTAAAATCATATTAATATGACAGAGGATAGTAAAATACAAAATAATTAAATAAAACAAAAAAAAATATTGCTTATCTGTGCTCCACCATATTGGGTTATTTTTTTTTATTTAACTATTCTTGTTTTTTGTACTTTTTTCTTTTTTTTTTTTTGCTGTCTTACATTAAGTTAGAGAAACTGATCAGGATGTCTCTCTAAAAGATGTTGTAATGGTGAGAAGGTAAATAGTCAATCCCTCAGCTGTCCGAGTCCCCGCTGTGACTCAGTGACATTTGGCAAAATACACAATATTACTGCTGAGGAGTTCACCAGAGCATGAATTTAGATACAGCAAAAATCAAAGAAAGGCAGGAAAATGTGTAAAAACAGTTAAAAAGAAAAACCCTTTAAAATTTTCTTTATTTGTCCTAACTGCAAAAAACCCCCAAAAAGAACAAAAAATATGTTTCATGTTTTGTCTTATTTACTTGTTTTTATTTGATTTAGGGCCTACAACTTTCCAAAAGCTTTGGAAAGGGTAAAATTTAGTGTTAATTATGAAGTAAAATAATAATAGCTATCACCTGCAGGTGACTGTAAACTTGATTAATGAACAAAACTAGTACAATCAAAAAAAGATTATGAAAGAAATACAGGCTATCAGGTGACATGCTGTGCAATTGTTTGTTGCTATTTTTGGAAGGAAGACATCCTAATAAAATAAGGATATCCAACCTGTAGTCAGCATCAGCCTCTGTGATGGTATGGGGCTGCATCAGCGTTCGTAACAAGGCTAATTTCTACCATGGTGATGACAGAATTAATGCAAAAAGTCCTGCAGATATACTAAAGCAACATGCTGCCTTCAAGGCCACATCTTTTCCAGGGTTTCCATGCGTTTTTCACCAAGACAGTGGCAAACCATATTCCGCACACATTCCATAGGCATGGCTGGGGAAGAACTGTGTATGACTACTGGCCTGTCTGGAGTTCTGACTTGTTCCCAACAGAAAGAAAAACTGTAAGTAAATTTGCCATGCCCTCATACTGAACACCAAAAGACAATTCCATTGTAAGAATGAGTAAAATGGAAATTGAATGAGAGTTATTTTAGTTCATCATTATTTTTGTGACAGAGATTAATACAATTAGTGAAATTAAAAAATGAAGGCATACAGGATTTCTTCATCTGCCTTATTTAAGTTTTGGAAGGATTACATTCTAGGGGAAAGGGTACAAATTCAACAGGCATTGCATTCATGGGTTCATCACAGCTGGGATGGTAGAAGTGTAGTTTGTAGAATTGATTCTTCTGGAACAAGAAGAAACACAAGAAAACAATGTGAGATTACACCAAAAAGTTGTTACCATCCACCAGGAAACGCAGAACGAATAAAAAGAGGAGACCTAGTTAGACCTGCATCAGTCCTAAGAAATGTTAGTTACTCTGCAAAATTACTGCGGTATTAGATACCATATGAAGAACATTGTGTAAGTAAGATCAATAGTCTGATAGTGCAACTTTAGAAGACCAACCAACATTTCAAGTAAATAAATCATTGAAAAAGCATCTGGTGGTGCTTATATCTGATGATTCTCAGTCTTATCTTACACTTTGTAGGAAGATTTGTTGAATTTGGTTGAGAATACCTAGCAGACTGTAATGTGTTAGATTTGCACCCAGTGACAGTGTTGTGAATGATTGCTTTCAAATGGCAATATTCATGAACAGAATTTTTTTGGTCCACATTGAACTAAACATGGTTGCATTGTAGCTAAAGAAGTTCAACTGATAATATTCTATATCAGAAAATAGATTTTCATTTTTTTTTTTAAAGATTTTCTGTTTTTAAGGCAGAAACAGAAAACAGTTGTGATTTTTTTTCTACATCTACTTTCTACCCTCTACAACCGTTCTCAGTCAAAGCAGATAATACTGAGACTTCTAGTTCTAGTTTAGTTCAATTCATTTCAGTTTATTTATATAGCTCAAATTCACAACAAACATCATGTGAAGGCAATTTTTAATAAAAGGTCTCAAAAAGTCTGTGAAGGAAAATGTTCCTTTCCACTGTCACCATATGCTTGCTGAGGAGGATTGCTGCAATGATACATTAGGCTGAGCTTCCTTAAAACGTTTCTTCTCATTGGCAGCATATGATCCCGACTTTGAACAATATTATAATGGGATAGTATAGGACTGAATCTTGATGTAGTTATATGTCTGTATAAAAATTAAATGGAATTATTTTGAATTAGGATACACATAATCAGAGAATAAATAAATGTATTGCCTTGAGACGTCATATGCAGTAATGTGGAGATATCTAAATGAAACTGAAGTCAGCTGAATTAAATGGAATTATTGCTAAAACGCATAAGCTTTAAATGTAACTATAAATACTAAAGGTCCATGCCTTAACAATCAAAGTTGTTTTGTGTTTTTTGATTGAAAAATAAGATTTTGACAATAGGTAAACAGTTTGTTTACTGGTTTTGAAAAAAAAAGGCTACTGTATGTGACAGGGAAATAGAAGGACCCAAACGCTTGACTAAAATCACCAACAGGGGGCACAGAAATTTTCTGTGGTGTCCTGTCTAGAGACTGCCGTTTTACCTCCACTAAGGAGGTTATGTTTTTGTCAGCGACTGTCTGTACATCTGTCTGTCTGTCATAAAAAGTTATGAACAGATTTGGATGACATTTTTAAATTAGATGTGTTTTAGGACAAGGAACAGATGATTCGATTTTGGTGATGATGCAGAGCACCATCTGGATCCTGGATATTTTGTAGGATTCTTTATCATTGCCAGACGGTGGTGTGACAACTTGGAATCCCCACATGGACATGTGTCATTGAATCTATTTCCTTGATGGAGGTCTGCACTCTGTGGATGCTTTTCTAGTTATTTTAATTAATATTTTTTTTATACTAATGTAAACAAACAACATAGTTGAGTCACCTGGTGCAGCAGTGGTATTTACAGCATGCTTTTAAACTCTGTCCTTTGTGATTACAAATCTAACGGAATTAGGCTCAGAGTGATTGTTGTCCTTGGTAATTTATTATACTAGGACTGAATGAAGTGATTTGTAAACTAATTTACAAGATAACATGACCATTAGTCCGGGCAGTTAGGAGCACAGCGCTGCTTTTTCCAGCTAAAACGCCTCCATGTCAACTCGCCCCTCCCTGCTTAGTGTTGGTTTCGAGAACAACATGAGGGATTGTTTAAGTCTGCCAGTATTCTCGCTGGACATTTATCTTTGTAACATGTCCAAACTACTGGAATCCACGCTTGAAGTGGACCAGTGCTGCTTCTGCACTGATTGTTTTGTGTATATTCACACTATTCTTTAATGTTCCCAAAATAAATTCCATGGTACAAATGTTTGGCATATTTTCAACAAAACAAACAAGCAAGCAATCTAAGAAAACATATTTTCTGTGGATGGTAATAAAAAAAAAACAGTCTCTCCATGCATCTCTGTGATAGCAACATAATTTTTCTCCTCCTGCAATTCCATTTTCCATATATAAGGATGAGTTTTTTCACAATATGACCCAAAATATTAAAAATGTGTTTATGATCTACTTATTTTTGTCCCACACTCATACACATTTTATTTATTTATTTTATATTTATAATGTATAAATATATTAAATGAATTATGTTTTTACTGAAAAAGATGGGCGAATACGGTAAAATATTAGGGCCAGGCTTTGAGTTTAGTTTTTTTTAATTACGAGAATAAACTCATAATATTGACTGAACATTATGAGAATAAAGCCATAGGCTAATATTTATTATGAGAATAAAGTCGTAACATTATCAGAATAAAGTATTTGCTTGAAGTCCGTGTGGTTCTTTCTTCAAAACAGACAGTCAAATGCACAACCCTTTCAAAGTCCTGATTCTGGTAATAATTTGATGCTGATGTGCTAAAAGATTAAGAATGTCCTTATTTGTGAAACTGATACTAAAGTATAACTTAACAAGATGCTTAACATTCTTCGTTTTATTGCATGCAAGACTGTGCTTTTTGTAAGAGTTCTCATAAAAAATCCGACTTTATTCTCGTAGTTTCAAAAGAAAATCTCTTAGCCTGGCCCTAATACTCTGTAGTAGGAGAAGATCTCCTTAATTTAAATGTTATATGATATGCAACTATTATAAGAATTGCTGCATCAGGATCACTTCTACCAGGATTTAAAAACAACTTGATCTTATGAAATATTGATAAATGAGCATGAAGTTCTTCACACTGAGACTCCAAATTTAATCAGAAGTTACAAATAAACCATGAACATAAATTAATTTGCTTTAATTCTGACCTTTGAATCAGTATCTATTATTTGCGTGACATTGCCCACTAAAGTGCAAGCACTGGAAAATGAATTCTCTCAGCAGTTGAACATTTAATGCAGGAGTTCTCCATGAGACAGTCTAAATGTTTCAACCTCATAAGCTCCCAGGTAGAAGTCAAGCAAGTTGCCGCTGTGTTTGCTGAATGTCCTTCATGTAAACTGAAGAAGAGGGAGGTACGTAGCAAACCTGTTAACATTGACAGAGATGATACTTTTGACAGGCGTGCTCTTGGGACCAGGAGAAGGATGAAACACTGGTTCTTTATTGGCTGGTTTGGAGCAGCGAATGACATAGGGATCAGCAGAATGTGAGGGATAGGCATCAAATGTGCCAGCTTTCATTCCTCCAATCTAAGACAGGAAACAGTCATATGAACAGACATACCAAACAAAGTATAAAGCACAAAAACCTTTTATTTGATTTCTTTACTCAATGAGCCAAGCAAAGAGTCACCCGTTTGCTGGGGGATGTGGGCTTGAAAGGAACCAGGAAAACGTTCTTCTGGAGTTGGGAGGGCTTTTGTGCAGGTGGGAGTGGCTTGTGGCTGCGATACGGATTGCCTTGGAAATAATCCTGTGGGTGAAGATTGATTCTGAGAGGTCCATCTTTTAGTTTGGCGCGATGGATTGCTCCCTCCTTCTGTATACAGATTTCAAACCAAAAATGAGAAACAGGTGGAAATATCGCTACAGATTGTACTAATTCATGTCATACACACCATGCCTTGCAAACTGTTTCACATTTCATCACATTCTAATCACAGACTTTAATGTATTTTATTCGGATTTGCACATTTGCTGTGTGTGTCCCACCATCACCCTAGCTATACCAATTAGGATTGCAATGAATATTTCCAGCTTTTCACATAGAATGTGACATAGAATGTCTTCATTTGCCTTCAGGACTTAAGGCAAGACGCACTTTCTCTCATCATCGTCAGACCTTCTGACTGATAAAAGAAAACTGGTGGGTATGGTCGAGGCCTAGCACAGAAAACCCCTTCACCTATGGCCTTACATGGTGCTGATAATGTGATGGAAATACTCAGGGTTTATTTCTACTCTACAACAAAGCTGAAACTGATGGGTAAGCTCGAGAAATATTCCACAGAACATCACAGATTCATAGAAACAGCCAACAGACAACACACCTGCAGTGGTAGCGTGATGCTAGTGCTCTGCTAACATCTAGCATAAAGCTCCATCATGATGGAGTCTGGATGTGTGCCAGCACGGCCTGGAGACCGGCTCAATCATGGGTGAATGTCTAGGGTTCTTGTGAGAACCTGCTATTGATGAATGTAGTGTGGTAGGAGGGTGAGAGGAACAGGGAGTGATCCGTGTCTTGGCTGCCCTCACGCTGTTGAATGTTTTAACAAGTTAGTTCACAGAGACCTTGGTTGTGTAGGCCACCATGTGAAGGGGGTTGGAGGGAATCAGGAGAGAGTTTTTGAGTCATTATGTTAAAAATCCAAGTGGAGCCAATAGATTTCCCCTTGGTTCTGTTTGGACATTTGCTTAAAGACGCCTTCTTTCAGTTTTTGACTGTTTGTGCTATTCTGCCTTTGATTCAGCCTTATTTCTTATTGCCGAACCTCAGAAAATCATGGTTGCTCTATGATATTGGTAAGCAAATAAAGTTTCCTAAGTGATCAGAGAAATACGTTTGGACCTGTTAGACTGTATTTTTTTAAGATTCAAAAAGCATTTAAAGCTAAGGTGAAATGTACACCAAACCCTGTCTATTTAACACCTCAGTGTTCTTAGGTTTAGGCTTTGCCTCTACATTTCTTTACCACAAACAAATTATTATTCAGTTATTTTTCTAGGTTGATTCTGACCAACTGTTGTTTATGACTCAACCAGATCAGCAAGTGAAGGAACAAATAGGCTATAGTTTAAAACTCCAGTTAGCATAGCTGGGACAGAAAGTCTGATTCCTGGTTTGTAGCTGTGTTTCAGTATGACACTAAGACATGTAACATGACACATACTCGTCCCATGCAACAAACCTCTAATACTGGATACATTCTGAAGAGACAACTACTAATATTTTTATTACAGGTGCTTCTTCTTTACATTTATACTGTTGTATAAAGTGGAACATGTTTCACTTGTTAACTCCTGTAATGTACACTGAAAGATTTAGCTGAATGTTAATATCAAGCAAACACTAAAATAATAAGATAAGTTTGTTACCTTAAGGACTTCTTTGGCTCTATCATATGGGTCGGAGACATAGAGATCAGTTTTGGACAGAGTGACATTAGGATAGCTGGGGAAAAGAAAACACACACACACACACACACAAATTTTGAAAGACCTTCAGAAAACCTGGAGATCCATTGATTAAAATAACTTTAAGCAATATATCACGTATACATCTTGTAGGCAGTTATTTTATTTATTATTTTGTGTTTCTTACTAGAAACTGGCCCAAATCAGAGGTAATGTGTTTTAATAAATCTTCACAGTTAACAAGCTCTGTAACAATAATTCTGCTTCTATGTCAATGATCCTTAGGAAAGTGAGAAGCTTTCTCAGTGTTTAGGAACTACTTTTGCTTGCCATAAACCTGTAACCACTGCCTTTCTTGGTGGGTGAAGTGACAATGTTGCGTCCAGGTGAATGGTGAACTTTCTTGGGGACTGACAGTGGACTTGTGGCTTCTATAGGTCCAGACAAGGTGCCGTAGTAACTACCAGAACCACAGCTGAGGGCAAAAAGAATGTGACAGTTAAAGTTTCATCTGAGAGTATTTGCACTAAGATGCATTGCTTTCTGTCCCATTTTGTGATAAATCATGAATCTTTTTCTGACAACATAGCAGACAGAAAACAAGTCTTTAAATATTTCCTTGTGTGTGCTGCCTCACGGCTTCTTGGTCCCACTACAGGGCAGGAAGGCTTTGCCTATGTTCCTCTTGGCCTGCTGCATCCGATTCCTCCGAGCCAGTCTCAGGGGTTCACTCAGTGCTTCTTTCTCAAAAATCCTTTTAACGGACTTGTCAAAAAAGCCACTTTGCAGAGCACACAGTTGTTTGGTGACCCCCGCTTGCATCTGACGGCTTCGATATGCTGACTCATTAAATGGACCTGGATTTAAAACAAAAACATCACATACACTACCGGTGAAAAGTTTTAGATACACTTTCTCACTTAATGGGCCTCTTTATTTTCATGACAATTTACATTATAGATTCTCACCAAAGGCAACAAAGCTACGAATGAACACACGTAGAAATGAGAAAGTGTGTCTAAATCTGTATATGGACTTTAAATCACACTTTTCATTTCATTTAAAGGTGCTGCTAACTCATAAGCATCCGTCAACCAACAGAATCACACACACCATCTCACCCCAGTGAGTTTAATAAAGTAGCTTGAGTTTTTGCCCTTGTTTCTCCTGGATTCAACAACTGTCTGCCAGAGGCAACTTTAAACTTCATTTCAAACCCTAATCTGAAATGTTAGCAGAAAAAAAATGCAAATTTATATATTCTTTTAATTTAATCCTTGTGTTTAATTATTTTTGGTGCCAGTGTTTGATTTTTTATATCCACTTCTTTTAGCAAATGCAAATTTCAAAACAACAATTACTGTATAGTCAGGCATACAGACAGATTTTAACAGTTGTATTTCTTACGTACATAGGCATCAGTAACTATTGTTTCTATCATAACTGTGAGTGTCAAATTTATTTATTTAGCAGTCAAAAGTCAAACAAGCTGGACAAAGACCTTCAATATTTAGCCAATATTTAGCCAAACCGGACACAAATATAAAGTATATCTGAATAAAATATGATATACAATCCGTTAGACGCTCTATCAGGTGACTTAAACATATCATTCTTTTAAGTCCTTCCCTTGGTCTAAATAACGTGGAACTGCAATGCTTTGGTCTGAATTCCACGTTATTGTAGCTCCACAGGCTGGTCTTTTACCTGTTCTAAAGAGCGTCTGAGAGCAACTTGTTTTGGTGTCGTCTCTTTAAATGCTGTTGAGGTGCTTCACACCCCAGCCCCCTCCAGGTCAAAGAGAATTTCACTTTAACTCGTTCGGCCATTTTTGTAGTTTAAGAACAATTATCTAGCGCCACAGAAACAAGACAAAAACGGTAAAATCAATGCAAAACTGTTTATACAATAATACTATTCAAAACAAACAAGGGCTGCCCTTTGTCACCGGTCCTGTTCATAACTTTTATGGACAGGATTTCTAGGCGCAGCCAAGGGCCGGAGGGGGTCTGGTTTGGGGACCAGAGGACTTCGTCTCTTCTTTTTGCAGATGACGTGGTCCTGCTGGCCCCCTCTAGCCAAGACCTACAGCATGCGCTGGGGCGGTTTGGAGCCGAGTGTGAAGCGGCTGGGATGAAGATCAGCTCCTCCAAGACCGAGGCCATGGTTCTCGACCGGAAAAGGGTGGCTTGTCCTCTTCAGGTTGGAGGGGAGTTCCTGCCTCAAGTGGAGGAGTTTTAAGTATCTCGAGGTCTTGTTCACGAGTGGGGGAAGAATGGAGCGGGAGATCGACAGACGGATCGGTGCAGCTGCCGCAGTAATGGGGGCACTGTGCCGGTCCGTTGTGGTGAAGAGAGAGCTGAGCCGAAAAGCAAAGCTCTCGATTTACCGGTCGGTCTACGTTCCTACCCTCACCTATGGCCATGAACTTTGGGTCAAGACCGAAAGAACGAAATCCCGGATACAAGCGGCTGAAATGAGCTTCCTCCGTAGGGTGGCTGGGCACTCCCTTAGAGATAGGGTGAGGAGCTCGGCCATTCGGGAGGGGCTCAGAGTAGAGCCGCTGCTCCTGCACATCGAGAGGAGCCAGTTGAGGTGGCTCGGGCATCTATACCGGATGCCTCCTGGATGCCTTCCTCGGGAGGTGTTCCAGGCACGTCCCACAGGGAGGAGGCCCATGGGACGGCCCAGGACACGCTGGAGGGATTATGTCTCTCGGCTGGCCTGGGAACGCCTTGGGGTCCCCCCGGAGGAGCTGGAGGAGGTGTCTGGGGAGAGGGACGTCTGGGTGTCTCTGCTGAGTCTGCTGTCCCCACGACCCGGTCCCAGATAAAGCGGAAGACGACGAGTACGAGTACGATGAATACGAGTACGAGTACTATTCAAAACATGTACAGTTATGTCCTCAAAGAGCTGAAAGCAGCACACAGCACTAACATAAGCAGAAGGCACGATGCTACTGTTATCAACACAATGGCCAAATTCATGTCTAAAATAAAGTTTGTCGTCATTTTAGTGCTATACGAAATAGGAATTTCCCCACTGATGTGCGAGCATTTCCATGAAAAATAAAATTTCACCAGGCAGTTTGAAGACGTTCTCATGCTGGGGGACAGTGTAATGAATTGTGTGGGTTAATACACCCAACAACCGAACCGAACTTATCTTCTTTCAGTGTAGTCATACTTCAGCTTGGACTACAAAATCGCAGTGAAAAATAAATATGGCAGATACGTGAAATTGATCAGCCGGACATCCATAACCTTGTTTAGCTGTTCTGAAGCAAATATTGTGACAGTTCAAAAAACGTAACAGATGATAGAGAAAACTGAACCGACTGAAAACTATGATCCAAACAGAATATATAGATATCTAAGAAGCACCTGGAGAGACTAAATTTAACTTTTCTGCACTCCTGCAGACTCCAAGTACACAACCAAATGTATTTAAAGGCCAAAAAGGTGGATTTTGCATGATATGTCCCTTTTAAAATTATGTGGTTTGAGAGGGAATTCATTAACAATTAATATCCCAAAATACATTGCCGTGAAAAGGTGTTTGCTGTCATGCTGTAGAGGTCTTTAGGTTTTGATTTTCTTTGGTGATTTTCTTTTGATGATTTCCTTGTCATGATCTTCAGGTCTTGCCATTTCGTGCATTTTTCTGATTTCATTTTTACTAAGGGGTTGTCATGCTTTTGTTCATTCTTGTGACCTGTCCTTTTGTGCTACTGGATTTATTTCTCCTAGATCTCTGTTTGTCTTTCTCCCATGTGTAGTTGTATATCTGTTCATTCAGTTATTAGGCTCCCACTCTCAGTCACATCCACCATGCAATTAAGTAGATTCTGCTCACCTGTGCTGCCTCATTTACTCCATAGCCGGCACCTGTTCCTTCACCCACATAACCTCTCTGTTGGTCATTCTTCTCTGCTGCATTCGTCCATTTGATTGCCTATCCCCATGTTCATTATTTTGCCTGTTATTTCCCTGTGTCACTGCCTGTTTCTGCGTCCATGCTCCATGTCTTATTCTCCTCGTGGCGTGCTGTAAGTTTTGCCATTTGTTTTCATTAAATCTTTCAGTTCATCAAGGTGCTTCTGAGATCGTTTCTGCACCTGGGTCCTTTACCAAACCACAATGTTTGCTCCCTCACAGATTTCTTTTTTGTTTTGGTATTTGGAAATATAATTTCTCCCATTGCTAAGTGTGAGCATTTATGTTTACATAGTTTAAGTTCATGAGTGACACCCAAGCATTACTGCCAGATCTGCAGAATGAAGAAATCACTTAAATAGAACCTGTCTGACAACATGAAATAGACTAAATACTGTTTCTGAAAAAGCAAAACATCATGCCGCGATCTAAAGACATTTAAGAAGAATTGGGCAAGAAAGACTTTGATGTCTGTCTGCCCGTAAAATGTTATAAAGACATTTCTAAGGCTTTAGGATCTCAATGAACCAAAGTGAGAGCCACTTTCCACAGGTGGAGAAAACATGGAGCTGTGTTCAACCTTCCTAGAAACCTACAACAATTACTCAAAGAGCGCATGGACAACTCATCCGGGAGGTCAAAAAGAACTCACTATAACATCAACAAAAACAAAAGTACCACTGGCCTCACCTCACTTGGGTAATGTCAATAAGAGACTGGGAAATTGGCATCCATGTGGGAGTTCCAAGGACAAAGCCACTGCTGGCCAAAACTAACACAAAGGCCTGTCACATATTTGCCAAAAAATGTCTTGATGATCATCAAGTCTTTTTGAAATTTGAGTTATGCAGTAGACAATGATCCAAAGTTCACACATCAAGCCCACCTCTGAATGGTTATAAAACCCCACAAAATTAAGGTTTTGGGATGGTCTAGTCAAAATTCTGACTTAAATACGATTGAGATGCTATGGCATAGCCATCAACAGACTGTTTAAGTTTGAAACCGTTCAAAGTTTCACCATTAAAACCAAATGCAAAAAACAGTGGGCCAAAATTCCTCTACAATAATGCAATGCTTGATCGCAGCTTGCGGCTATGGGTGGCACAACCTGCTGTTAGGTTGGTTTGGATAGCTTTGTTGTGCCTCAGCCATCAGATGAAACATGGACTGATCTGTACACCATCAAAGAGGCTGTTAGGAAACTCTGCATCTTTGATCACTCACATTGAACTACTTTTAGTCAAGCACAGAAATGAGTCACATCGAGAATCCCCTAGATGTCCTGGAGCCACTAACAAAACACTTCTCCCAGCCAAACCTTGTTCTCTACCCTGCTGCCTAGCAGCTAAAGGGAAGGCAGCGCGCATCAGCTGAATGTCTTTGTAACTCACTGGCGAGTATATGACTACTACTTCGAAGAATCCTTGGATCGAAAGTTGACTGCAATCTGTTGTTTGTGTACCCACCGATTGAAGAACAACCAAAAGTTAAGTAATCTGCTGTTGGTACTTGTATAAACATTAATATTTGTAGTAATGGTACTTCAAGCACATGTGGAACTTAAATGGTTTTTAAATAAGCTATGCTCCTTTGTTAGCTAGAACAGCTAAGGGCTAATGTTAGTGCTAGACTGGCCATATTTACACCCAACTCATTGCCATCTTGTGAGAGTCCATAGACTCCGCCATTTTAATAGTTTATTACTCCATGTCATGGCTAGTTTAAGTAACATTAAGCTCAATTGTCCAAAAAATTATTGATTCCTAATTTGGCAAAAAATATTTCCTTAAATATTATTTTGACAATATTAATGGTGGCGGATTAAAACATCAAGAATAAATTATAAAAAAAAATTATTGATTTCTATTTTGGCAAATTAATCTTTAAAATATTATTTCAATAAAATAATGTTTTAATTACCTTCTGAATAAACATACCAATTGTCCTTAATCAGTGAGAATGCTTTAAAGCATGGCAAATAAGACAGGCCTTTGTGTTTGTTCTCGCTTTTTTCCTGGTTTTTTTATTATTAGTTTTAATACTAATTTGACCTAATTTCCAACATTTGTCACCAATGTCTATCCACATGATAAACATTGGTTCTTAAACATAAATATCCATATTGAACTGTCATATAATTGCAACATTTCATTGGTTCCCTTGTTCCTTTATTTATCCATAGTTTTCTTTATTCCTTAATTGTGTTTGGAAGTTTTAGTTGAACTGTTCTAGCCTAGTAAAGAGTATATTAATTGAAATATGCTTAACTTGGAGTTGAAGTGTTTCTGTTAATAAATTCTTTTATTTTGAAGAGAAGTTGTGAATTTATTCTATATGTGTGCTGTGTTTGCTGTTTTGAGAATGCCACTCTTTTATCTATTGTTCTACTATCACCGCCATATTGGTCTGGTATTTCCAGAACAATAATTGCGAGACCAAAAGTAATTTAATTAAATATTAAACAACATGAGTATATTATTATACAGCAGCTTTTTGTCTTACTAAAAGAAATCAACATTTAAAAATTCTGATTATCTGTGTCTTAATTTTTTTATGATTTGAAATGTTTTTGTGGCAAGAAAGAAAAAGCAGTAAAAATCTGTAAGGAGACAAAAAAAAATCTCTTTACCCATTGCTTATGTGAATCTATATTTTCAGTTGACTTATGTTGTCTACTTCCTAATAGTAAAATTGTTGAACCTAGAGATGTCCAATCGGATCCCAAATTTTCATTATTGTGCAGGTGATGGCGATGGCGATGTTGCTGAAATATGTTACGAACCGAATTATTAACATGTTACTAACATGCCAGAGTTAGCCTATCACTTTACCAAAATGCTCTCTATATACACATCATCATCAAGAAAAATATGAGCTTGGTATGAGCTGATTAGCTGTATGTTTGGAGTCAGTTTTACATTTTTTTCCTGACAGCAATAGATAATTTGTCCCAACAGGACCAAATTATCTGTTGTTGTCAGGAAAACAGATGCTGTGTCATATAGAATGTCACTGGTGACTGAGTTAACATTGAAGTAATGTAGCGTGTTGTTTCATTGCAAGGGTTTTCAATCATATAGATGACACTAATGTTAATGAAATGTCAGACTAGGAGTCGGTATTATCTAATCTTAAATTTCTTGTATCAGCATCAGGGGAAGAAAATGCTGTCACAGTTGCAATCAGAAGTACCCAAACATAACCACTGGCAAGTGTTGTAAAACTGTGCGGTGCAGCACCAGAACATCGGGGCTCATAGGCTCACCAGATGTTACAGATGGTTTTGCTAAATTGTGATCTTAAAGGATGTCTAAATATGGCTTTGTGGTTCCTGTTGGTCTAACTTTGAGAGAAAAATGCTCTTGTGTTTGATGGCTTCGATAGTTCTGGAACTGCCATAATCAGCAGTAATTAATGATATTTTTACCATTTGAATGTATTCAACAGTAGAGGCAAGTGATAAAATGACCCTCCAAAAAACTGTTGGCATGTAATTTCCAGGTAAACCCAAAAATGTTCTTACTTGCATATTTATACATGTTTCTTCTGACATAAAGTCATATCAATGTTATGGAGTGGTCCAGACATATTGTGCAAGGTGACAAGGAAGCCTTCTAACCTCAAAGATTTGAGCTCATTGCCAAAGACAAATCAGAATTAGCTTTACTGGCCAAGATTGTGTGTACAAACAGGGAATTTAACTGTGGTTTACAGACACTAAGTACAAATATGTAAACTTTAGAGGAAATTAAATAGGATAATGGGACAGTTGTGATAGTGTAAATGTCAAAACATCAGAGAAAACATGCAAAAAGCTGATCCGCAATACTAAGCTGGCTGTGATTGCATTAATGCCAATAAAGATCTTTTCAGTGATCATTGAAAGGGTATAAATAATTTTCAACATAGCATTTTTATTATAATCTAAATAAAAAGGGATAAATTACTACTGTTTTCAAAACTGATACTCATTTTACAGTATAATATTAAGTTTGTGATACACCTTTCTCATTCACTATCAAAACAAACTTCTTAGTAGAATAAAAACAATTTAAATCTAAATCTGCCAGGGCTATGAATACTTTTAGGCTTAACTAAGTAGTTTAACAATTGTTATGTATCTAAGGTCACTTGCTCACCAGCTATTTACTAGGATTTAAAATAAACTCATAACCTTTTACGTGTAATATAATTTATACATTCTGTTTACTTATTATACTGTTAAATACAAAGTAATCCTTCATCCAATATTACTTTCCTGTAAAAAGTTGTCCTAATATTATCATCAAGGATTCTTGATATGACCTCCTTTCTCTAGCAGACTACTGTAGTTGTATGTTACTTCCATTAACTAAGCAGTGAGATGATTTAAAGGTGCTGTCTACCTTATAAAACAGGTCAATAAAGTTTATGTCATGCTTACGGCTGTTGGTTGAAGTGTACTTGTCTCCTACAGAGATGTAGCTCATCTCCATAAAAACACCCAAACGCTCCATATCACTCTTTGCATGAGCCGACTGCATCCTTATTCACTGGAACCACAAACAAACACTTAAATTACATAGTTATAGTGTGTATAGATAATAAATAAGTAGAATGTACAGTCTTACAGATATTGATCTAAATATACCTGTGGATGTGGAGACTCAATCCATCGACTGAAGTACTAAACCAAAGTCTGTACACTGGGTATCTGTGTACACAGAATGGTTGTCATGGAGACTGATAAACTAGACATAGTAAGGAATGGCTCCTTTCAAAATAAAAGCATAAAATCTGATTGCAGAATGACAAAATATTCTGCTTGTCCTAAATAACACAGATACATGCTTTGGTGAAGAGCTCTGATGTTAACTTTTTCATCCATTTATGTATGAATTACTATGGTACAACCTAGAAATGCTTGAAACTTCCTAAAGAAAGAATGATGTTTAGCATTTGTGAATGTTTCAGGCTTGTAAATTTAAAAGAAGGCATTGAGGGTTTACCAGTAACAAGGTATGCCAAGGTTTCAAAAAGCTATGAATTCATGCCTCCTAAAACTTTTCCATTCAGGTCCTTTTATTGAGATTCCAGGGAAAATGCCAGAGTGACCAGAGCTTTCTCTGGCTACATGAAGCACAGATTAACACAGCTCTGCCCCTCCTTCACCTGTAGCTGCGCATCACTGGTCAGCTGGCTGAAGGAGGGCTTCTGTATTTTCTCATACCTACAGAAGATGGCATTTTGTTTTTGTTTGGAAAGGGCCTTTAAGCTTATCAAGATAAAAAAAATGTTTAAATCTATGGTTAGAAAGTTATAAGATGGTTGGCGAGCAGTTTAAAATAAAAGCACTTAGACCATGGTACACATTTTTGTTTTAAATTTTTGTATTAACACTTTGAAACAGTGAAACCATGGTATTTCTGCGAAATGCTAATATACCCTGAGAATCTCATTGCAGCCCATCTCTAATAAAAATATTTTTCATTGTCACACAAGGGAAATACAGTAGGTGCTGCTATAGTAGATAATATGATCCAAAAAGATAGTTGTCATCAGTAATTGAGCAGAAAGGAATTAGACAATAATTTCAGATAGCCTTCAGTGTTAACGTCATCAAATAAGCTTCGGTGGTGCACTGCCAGAGAGCTGATTGATAAATGAGCCTTTGAACATGCATCAAGTTTCAGCAGAGAGGTGATCACTCACAAGTGGTGATCAACTCAGGTATTTAGTGGCAACCAGCAGAGCATCATCCTGGATAAATGTCAGAGTAGAGAATTCAGAATTTTAAAAAGGACCATTTTCCCTTAAACAAATCAATGTGATGTTTTTTAATGGAGTGAAATGTATGCATAATTATCCCAGCTAGCAACATTTTCCACCTTCCAAAGTTGAGAAGTTGTATGGCAAAAGTTGGTCTTTATAAGCTTTAGTGGTAACAGCTTTTGTCACAGAGCAACAGTAGGACTAAGGTTAGGTTACCAACATCCCTGATACAGAATTTAAAAAGCAAACTTTCCATGTCTTCGATGGATGAACAGTACATTTGAAAATTTCTACAAAGAGATCTTTGAATTCACAAAGGATCCAGGCCCAGCTCACCCAGCTCACACAAAGCACTATGAAGCTGATGGGAGTCAAGCAGCACCCCTCACTTCAGAACATTTTTGACAAAACAATAACCAGGCAGGCCCAGAAAATGATCTCTGACCCCACTCACATCCTTCACTCAGAGTATCAGCTCCTTCCCTTGCGTCGGCGCCTCAGAGTTCCTGTATGCAGACTGAAGCGCTACCAGAACTTATTTGTTCCACTCTCGATCAAAGCCTTAAGCAGCAATAAAAACACTGAATTATACATTTAGTGTTTTCATTGCGCTATCTATCTATCTATCTATCTATCTATCTATCTATCTATCTATCTATCTATCTATCTATCTACCTCACTGTCTGTCTGTCTGTCTGTCTGTCTGAGGGAACATACACTAGATGTGTTTTACAAAGACGGCGGCTACAGTTTAGGGGTCACAGTTCACATTTTGCTTAAATTGTCTTACATAGCCGTAAGTTACACATTAATTCAACGACATTTATCAGCTTAATTTTTTTAAAATATAAATTTAACCCATTGTTATTGTATCTTACCATGACATAATCAGCTAATTTCATTGCATTACAGTCATATCACCAGCACAGGTGAAGCCATGAAAGAACCCAGTTGAAATCAGTCTATCAATCAAATTGGCAGCATTTGTGTTAGCAATGGTTACCTTTATGGAAAAGCGAGCAGCCATCATTAGTTTGCATCATAACTGCCTTACATGCAGGGAAGTACTGCTAGAATGTTACAGCTGAAAAAGCGATCTCTAGATTATCAAGAATTTTAGGCTAAGAGGTTAAGCTGTAATGAAAAACACTTCAGAACACATCAGGGTGTGTTCAAGAGGTGTGAAACAGGGTTAGGCTGCCACCAGTGCAGAGCTTATTCAGCATCAGAAGCAGGTTGGTGTTAATCTGTATGGTCTTTGTAAGACTTTAAGAGAACAACTTTGTAAGTAGAGCAGCACAGAAGTTTGAAAAACATCAAAAACAGACTTTGATTCTGCAGGAAGTACAAGAATGGACAGAAGAAGACTGCTGAATGGTTATTTTCACTGATGAATCCTTCTAAGTGCTTGAGACATCTGGGGAATGTTTTTTACAGGGAAGAAAAGGTCCTGCAATTTGTACAATTGATACAATTTATTTGGGTTTCCTCAGCGCTACTCAAGAACGCTACCAGGCATAAAGAATTGGAACAACAAGTTTTCCAGCAAGGACTAATATGTTGATAATATGTGTATTTTTCAGCTTGATGTAGCAAAAAGGCAGTGATAATAAAGTGGTTCTACTATGATGACATTACAAATATGGGCATGTAGTCAGGAAGCTCCCCAGATCTTGACCACTGAGAACTTGGGATCAACTCCACAAACAGCAGGGACACAAAAATGGGTCACCATGTGCCAGGACTTGGTCCTGAAGTTATCCATTTTGTCACTGTGCATTGCAAAGGTTGTGAAGAAGGAACAGCATTGTAAAAATTGACTGCACATAGTAAACTTGATGTATTTGCTAATAAACCATTGACCATTAAACCATTGCCTTCTTCAGTATATCACAGAAGTGTCCATCCATTCACTCTTCTACACCTGCTTAATCTATGCAGGGTCATGGGGGTGCTGAGGTCCATGGACAGGTTGGTACTCTTAAACAGGGCAACACAGGACAAGCAACCATGCACACACAGAGTCACTCACTCCTAAGGGTAATTTAGAGAGACCATTTGACTTAACATGATTAGTTTTAGACTGTGCGAGGAAGCCTGAGTAGCTGAAGAGAACCAACACTTGTTCAGGGAAAACATGCAAACTACTCTATATGCAAAAACAACCAAGTTCAAACCCAGGATCTTCTTGCTTTAAGGAAACAGTGCTAACAACTGTGTTGTTGTGCTGCACAGAAGCATACTGAAGAAAATTTTAAAATGCCAAAGCCATAAAAACAAACTGTTGACCATAACTTTAAATGCGACTTGAATATAGTAAGCTTAATGTTCAATTATGTCTTTGTTGTGTTATGGTGAAACCAAACCAATCTGACTGGTCAGCAGCAGTATTGTTTAATTTTCATTAACTGTACCTCAGGATCTGTTTAATGATTTAGAAAGATTCACTTTATGGCCACAGGGTGGCAGGAACGCCTTTGAAATGAAGATGTTTTATGCTTGCTTACTAAATTCAATTTCCTCCCACAAAGGCTAAGTACAGTGGTCAGTGGTCTAATTGGACTTCTCAGCTTAATACTCCAACAGGTATGACTGTGAAATTACAGAGAGAACAGAGCGTTAATCAAAATAGTGAGAGCTATAAATCATTCCAAAAATCAGAGAAAAACTCAGGAGAAACAAAGCATGGCAGCAGGGAGAAATGAACGAGGCAGACACACAGAGAGACAAAGAGGCTGACTCTGTTGGCCCAATGTCCTTCGAGAATGGGGGGAGTGCAACTCTGCAGTAGCTGTCTCTCTCTCTCTCTCTCTCTCACACCCCCCACACACACACCCCCCCCACACACACACACACACAGACACACACCATGTTGAATGACTTTGCTGCCTGTTTATTAATGTCTTTCAGTTTTACTTGCAGCTCCAAGGCACATATCTAAATTCATTTGATTCACTTTTATTCTGGTTCTTAGTGAATGGAACGACCTATTCTTATGCAGAGGGGCAGTCCAAGTCCCCTGTACAGGGCAGAGGATAGCAATCACACTGAACGGTCTACAAGTCTGGAGATGTGTCCGCACAACTAAACTCTTTTGTAGCCAGAAAAGGTCTAGTTCCAAAAGCTCAACACCATTTCATGTTACATTCCCACCTTACAAATATGCACTAATGAACAACAATCACATAACATGTATCTGTCATGTTGTATTTGTCTTTTCAACATTTTATTTGAGGAAAGATCAGTGTATACAACAATACAGCAATGTGTTATATATAAATATATACAAATACAACTGACCTTACACACATACATGATGGGAAACAACCCAGTAAACTTAGGTTGCTTTAACACAAGCAAACAGAGCTGCTACTCATCCAGTAAACTGAAACACACGAAGGAGATGATATCATACTCACACATCAGAGGACTGGGACCCACAGCAGTGACGGACTTATTGCATTTTACACTGAAGCCCCCTCTGGGAGGAAATGGACAGGAGAAGAAAAAGGCTCACTAGTGGGGGCGCCAGCGAGTTGAAGATGAGAAACGACTCATGTTTTAGGTGAATTTGACTCATTACTCAATTATAATAATTATAATATAATAATAATATAATAATAATAATTTTGTGCAATGTTGAAATAC
Source organism: Crenichthys baileyi (assembly GCA_036173005.1). Classification (NCBI taxonomy): domain Eukaryota; kingdom Metazoa; phylum Chordata; class Actinopteri; order Cyprinodontiformes; family Goodeidae; genus Crenichthys; species Crenichthys baileyi. Next base: position 548,828 of record JAHHUM010001194.1, read on the forward strand.
AAGCTGGTGGACTGGCTGATATTACAGGTCTTAGTATGTTTCTATATCAGCTTATAGATTTTATTCTCTCTGTTTTCTTACAAAGTAACATTTCACTCTACGTTAAAAAAGAGGGAACAACTTCTCCTGCAAAACAAACCCAGGAATCCATTTTCAACAAACAGGAGGCTGCTCCGGACAGAGTTTAAATTACACAGCAAATTCACAGGAAACTAGGAGGTAATTGCAAAAGTGATAATTATTGTGGTCCGGTTGTAAAATACCCACATGCTCATTGAAAATGGAATTAATGTCATCGATCACTGCTCAACAGCATCTGCACAGAAACACTACAAATAGACTACAGAGACAATGTCAAGACTCCCACCCTTCACTGCAAATAAAACCGGGCAATGTAAACGAAGGTGAACAGAAGGCTGTGGGACCTGTAACATGTACAGCTATGACCCAAAATGATGGGTGTAAAAGGTTTGAAAGTTCTGCAGTATATATGCCCCCATGGCAAAGATTTACAAAAACCCTTAAAATTAATTGATCTTTTATTAATTTATCTTTTATTATTAAAGCACACTGAAAAAGAAAAAAACAAAGGAAATAAATTCCAATCATAAATTTGAATATATTTATTCAAGGGGGGGGGGGGGGGGGGCTTATTAGTCTCCTTAACAATCCATTTTTACTTCACTTTTTTAGTCGATCAGAGTCAAGAAATTTCTAATTAGTTACCAATTACTTTCTGTTTTCCAGAGTTAAAAAAATATTTTATGACACAGCAACCTATTCTTTTTAGCCAACGACCACTAGGCTGGATAAAGAACCATATTTATCTCATCAGGACATAGTGAGCAAGATTGAGGCAAAACATCTGGAAAGCTCACTATTAGACAGCTGCAGTTAATACTGGGATCTTGTGAACACCAAATCTCCATAAGAACCAGACACTATCTACATGCCTAAAGTTTGTTTAGGACAATGCCAGGAAAATAACTTTTTTTTTCTCATCATCACAAACAAATCATACAAGCACTGCTAAACTACTGGGACTTTAACTGGAACCATGTGCTTTGATGAGATGAGACTAAGATTGAGCACACTCGAGGAGGGTCTGACAAAAACATCATGCATATGTGGATCCAAATCTAATGCCCACTGTTAGGTAAGGTGGAGGATCTGTGATGCTGTGAGCCTGCTTCTAAAGGCAATGAGTGCATGACATGAACTCTTTGAAATACCAGCAGATGCTTCATAAAAGTCTAAAAAACAGTAAACTGAAGCTGGGTCATCATTGGGACTTTCAATAGGATAATGGTACAACACAGAAGTGGTTCATCAGACAAAAAAATCATCTTTCCATGGCTATTTCAGCCCCTGGACCTAAAGAGTAACTGTGGGCTGAGCTGTAGAGAACAGAGCAGAGATGATCCAGGACTTTGGACCATTTAAAGATTATTTAGAGAAAGTAAATAGAAATAGTTCAAGATCCATATTTCTGTATGCTCTAACCTTGTGAACTATTAAAGACGAAGGAGAAGGGCTGTTCCATTGTACAAAGTATGGAGGACAGAGGTATCGGTACCAGTTATTTTGTTAAAAATAATAATTTCTCATCCTCAAATTTTTTCTACACTGACTAAATGTACTGAAATTAAAGATTGGACCTTCACCAAGTTTTATTGTTGCTGCAATAAAAGATGGTAGACCCCCTGTTACTGGGGTGCCAATACATGGGACTCTGTAGTTGTGTAAACAATTAGCATCAGATCGCTCTGTCTGAAGAATTTGTCCCCACACAAGCATTTCCTTAATGATTCAGGGCTATTGATGTTCCCTCTTGAAGTCTTTCTTTAAAGTTTAAAATAGTCTGGTTTAGACCCTTGCCTAAAGAAAACATTAAAAAGTCACATGGTAACTCGAAGCTTATTGGCCTCTCCTAATTTTACATTTAAACCTCTTTAAACAAAATGTTTAAACATGTTTAATTCCAGTAATTCACATGTAATCTGTAATGGAAAATAGAAACTAGTTTAGACCACGCGCCCCCTGATGGCAGGGCTCGTTAAGAAGAAAATGACAACTATTTGCAGTGATCAATCCTGTTCACATCAGGGACTATATCTGTGGACACTTTGTCTTCAATGTTTACACAGCCTCATCTTCAAAAAAAAAATTCTGTACTTTCCTTGAAAGCTGCAGTAGGCTACCTTTGTAAAACTATTTTTACATATTTGTTGAAAGTGTCACTCTTTACTGACAGTATAAGGTGGGCTAGGTAATCAGAGAAAAAAATCAAGCTCCGCTCAGCTCTAGCTCAGCCTAGTGGTCTTACTGCCATTTGCAGAAATACAGAACAAACAACCAATCAGAGCCTGATGGAATGTGTTAGCAGTGTCAGTAACGCTTGTGTACACGCTGCTCACACCTGTCCCCAGTGTTGCCAAGTTTGCTTATTATAAGCAGCTTGGGCTTGTTTTTTTCAAAGTCGCTTGCAAATCTTGTGAGTCGCGGGTTGTTGCTTATTTGGGCTTGATTTTCCTTTCCGACTGAAACCCCTTGATTATCTCCCAGCTCCACACAATAAAGCAAAACAAGAGTGGTAGGTAGTTTCCAAGGCCCCGTTTCCCACCCAAGTTCACTCTACACACCCCAAACACACTCACACCAGACCCCAGAGTGACAGCGTGAGAACGAGTTGCAGTAAGTGAGGGAAATAGCGATGATGTATTGTAGTTCAGGTATGCTTTAGGCTCATTTTTACATATGGGATTTTTAACAAGAAAAGAAGATGGTTTTACAGTAAGCCTGTTTGATTTGGCTCAAGTGTGTTTTTTATTTTAACTGAGTTTAAAGAAAGTTTTTCGTTGACTGTGTTCACTGTCATTTTGCTGTTACGTATGCAAAATGCAGTTTTCTTTTTTTATCATAGTTTAAAAGTATGTTATTCAAAGAATTTAGGTTATTAAAAGATGTTTATGGTTAAAGCGTTTAGCATAATTTTGCTGTAGCTTATGTATCTCTTAATGCCATAATAATTGTATACATTTATACTTTTTACAAGCGGCCTCTGTTTTACAAAGTGTTGCCTGTTGGCCTTGTTTTGGACTTGTTTTTTACAGAGCTGGTTGCTTGTTTCTCCCGAGATCTGGCAACACTGCCTGTCCCCTGCACAGCGTGTACTGTCGCTCAAGATTGCCAGTGTGCTGCAGTTGTGTTAATGTCTGTGCTAATGGCGCTTTGCTAATGATTTATGGACCAAGTTTGTAGTCAAAGTATGGGTAGGTCATACTCAATGTAAAGCAAATCGTTGATGTTTCTTCCCTACCATTGAACGTACCTTAGCTGTTTATCTGCCATCATCGGCTGCCCCACTTACTAGCCTGTGCGTTCACAGCCTCTCCACAGAGGGGAAGGAGCTGTGGAGGGGGCGCTATAGCACAGCAGAGAGCAAGGGGGAGGGACCTGTGAGGTGTGCTTGTTCAAACCTTCAGGCTAAGTCCACAGGTTTCTCAAAAATTCTTACTGCAGCTTTGAGTTAGGCTGCTGCAATTACTGTTGATTAGTTTTAATGTAACTGAAAAGGAAAAAATGTGTTAAATTTTGGTTCATTCATTAGTTAATCTGTCTGTCTTTAAATTGGAGTTTAGTAACATCAAAGTCAGTGCACTCTCAGTTGGAAGCAGCTTGTCTGACAAAACAAATCCTTAAATGTACCTGAATTAAAGCTAAAAGAACAACTGAATGGACATAAAAATAATCTTTTTTTAGGCTGAAATTACCAGCTCAGTCCTTATTTCTGGTTTTTGGCCAAGATTTTCACATCATATTAAGTAAATACTTTACAGTAGAGTCATGAAAAAGAAAATAAAACCAGATTCTCTTTTATTTCTACGCTATCATGTATTACATTAAAATCAATGTAGTTTTACCTGGTTCAATTATTAAAAACAATATTAAAACAAAAAAACACAAAATTGAAGAACTGTACTAAAATGTACGTATATGCTTTTGAATCCTTAAGGTTAGATTTAAATCATTTTACAACCTGTTAAAGACCAAATCAATTATATTATGTCATAAAACTTTGAAATGACAAAAAGGTCTATTTTACTTTTTCGCTGACAGCCTATGCATCTTCTATCTTGGTTATACTGAGTATAATCTCAGCAGACAAAACAAAATATGTGCTGATTTGCTACCTAATTCAGTACAATTAAACATGTTTTATATTTAATCAAAGTTCTTCTCTGGGAACTTTATGTTGCTGATTTAAGGTAGGCAGTGGATTGCACTCACTTTGCTCACTTTGATTTAATCTCTTATTTGTGGCTGCAGACAGTGGTGGAGAGGAAGCACTCTGGATTTAATAGTAAGAAACCATCTGTAGAACCAGGCTGGGGATGGGGAACCAGGCTGGGGATGGGGTATTAGAACACTCTGGGAGGAAAACTAGACAGGCAGCTGACTGAACAAATACAGGCTAAAGCAAAAAGCAACACAACGTTAATAAAAATAAAGGTAGAGTAGAGGAGAGTGTAAGGATAAGGTACTCAGTGCATCACACCACCTAGCACTCAGGGCTTAAAGCAGTATGACTAAAGGCAAGGTGCAGTGATGGATAAAATTACTCAAACGATCACTTTTAACAAAAGGCAAATATTACCCTTAATAGTGAAACTACTGCCCTGCCGACCAATACAAACGGGGAGCTGGTTCCATTACAGCAAAGCCGCTTGTTCTACTTGTAGAGATTCTAGGAGCCACAAATAAACTTATGGTCTGAGAGCAAAGTGCTCAGTAAGGAAAACATGTAGCACTAAGATTGTGAGGACATAATTAGCTTGATCATTTAGAACTTTAAATTATTTCTAATTTTCATTTGAATTTAGCAGGGAGCCAATAGAGAGAAGCGTCATCAGAACTCTCACTGCAGCATTTTTCCTCAGCTGAAAGACACTTTTAATACAGATTTCTTATAGGATAACCTGATAATTATTGAATATGGTAGTCGCACAGAGGAAAATGTATGGGTTAGCTTTCCTGCATCAATGCGGGGCAGGATGTTACTGATTTTTAGTGAGCAGTTGTCCAAGCTTGTTTAAGGTTAAAGGTGACCTATTATACTTCCTTTTAAACATTTGGGATAGGTCTATGGGCTATACCAGACATTTTAATTACATTTCTCTCACAAAATCATTCTCAGATAATGAGATTTCTCCTCCTCAGTTTGTCCTTTTTTGAAACTGTGTGCTTACTAGAAAAAATAAAGCATTAATTTATAGCCAAAACAGCTGAATGTTTTTTTGGTTTTTTCTTGCATTTGGACAGTTTGTAGAAACATTAGAGACCCAAATGGAAGTATAAAAATGATCAAAAAGTGAATTTTCCATAATAGGCACCTTTTAAAAATTTTAAAAATATTATGAAAATTGTTTCCCTCTCATGAACTGATGGGCTGGGGCTGCTGGCGTGGCTGGATGGTTGGGCGGGCTTGGAGGTGTGCTGCTCTGCTGGCTGTCATGTCGGGGGGGGGCATCGGGGCGGCGGGCTAGAGGGTGGCGTGGAGGGGCTGCTGCATGTAGGGTGGGGGGGTTGTGTCCTCTTCTTGGATGTGGGGTCACCGGCATTTGGATCGGCTGAGCGGCTATGGTAGAGCTGAGCTGAATATTGTTTCTTCCTGGGCTATCGTTGCAGTGGCGGTGTTGTGGTGTGTTTGCGTGGTTGCGGTGGGCGTGGTGGGGGACGCCGGCCCTGGGTGCTTGCCACTGTCTGGTGTGTCATGATATGAGTGAAGACGACGCAGTATTCCTTAAACATTATCGCATTTCCTGCACCTTTTATTGTGGGCTGGGCAGCTCTCTCTCTGTTGGGCTATCTGTTGCATCTTTGGCAGCTTTGCTTATTGTCACTGCAGTTCCGCTGTGGTTTGGCACTATAGCTCCTGCTGTTGTAACGTCTGTTCTTCAACTCATTCACGGTACTTTCCACTTGTTCTGCACTCTGTAGTTTAACTTGTTTTCTCTGATGTGCTAACTGTATAGCTCTCTCAAGTGTTAGGTCTGCCTTAAGCTGTAGTTTCTGCGAGACCTCTTTGTCAGTTAATCCAATAACAATCTGGTTGCGGATCTGCTCATCCTTGCCACCACCAAACTCACAGTCCTGTGGGAGTTCATACAAGCTCGGCACAAAAGCTTCAACGGTCTCGCCCGCCCTTTGGCTTCTGTGAAAACAGGCTCGCTCATGGATGACATTCTTCTTGTGGACAAAGTGCTCGTCAAACTTTCCCACAACAAGATTAAAGTCAAATTGAGGATGTGGGATAGCCTCAGTAGTGCCAGGAAACACAAACGAGCCACATATAGGTTTGGCATCTCTCCCCATGGAGTGAAGGAGCGACTTTACTTGCACCTCCCCACTCTCCTTGTCCAGTTTAGATGCAACTCGGAAACTGGAGAATCTCTGCCACCATTTTGGCCACTCCGCCGGCTGTGTGAAATCGAAAAGTTCTGGAGGTCCAAATTTCACCATGTCGTCCTCAATGTGACCGTGAAGTCTTACTTCTGACACTATGTCATGGTGCGCTGTGTGGTGGGGGCAGGATGCGGTGGTGTGGCTTCGTTGGCTTTTCGAGGATGGAGCTCACCGGTGGGGGTGTGCCCCTGTGCTGTGGGGAGGGGATTCATGCCGTTTGGGTTCGGGGCCATGTGTTCAATATCTGTATCCTGGTTGGGGGTGGCTCTGTGGGGAAATTCATGTTCGGGTTCTTTGGGGGTGGGGGGGCTCTGTTGGGTCACTGCTTGGTCCATGGCTGGATCTGCTCGGGCATAGACGGCTGCCGGCGGGGGCCTGTGGGCTCGTCACTGCAGCTCTCTGGGGCTTCTGCACTGTGATTGCTGGGTGGTTCCCCTGGGACTCAGCTGGTGGTTCTCCTGGGGTTCCTGTGCTCTGGGGGGCCTTTGGATGTCTGTGGCTTGGATCTCGTCCATATCTGTCCCAGGTCCAGGGGGGCAGGTCTGTTGCTCCTCACACTCACTATTGTATATTTTTATGGAGAAACCTCAAGCGCGCTCACACTCAGACCCACTGGTGTTTAGATTCAGGTGTTAACAGATACACAAATGTTTTGATAAAAATGCTGTTAATATGAATGTTTCTGCAGGTGTAGAAGCAAGCAGGGTGTATTCTCTTCATCCTTCTTTCTTTCCTCCATTCCTTTCTCCTTCTCTCCCCTTTTCCCTTTTTGCCCCACCTCTCTCTCTTTTGTGTTTCTTATTTTTTTCCTTTTCGTTTCTGTCTCCGTGTCCGTAACAACTGAAATAATCCCATAACAATTTCTAAAAAAGTTTATTTTAGAAATATCAAGCAGAACTGTAAAACATTAGCTGTAATGATCTGCTAGTCAAAGTAAATCTGTTGGGCTTTACCTTGGCACTCAGACAACAATTCTGAACGCTACTCTGCCGGACAGGACACGGTTAAAAAATAAAATAAAATAAATAAATATATATATATATATCTGTAAGGATTGCCACAGCAGCACTATAGAAGTCAACATTCATCTAGAACACAGTGCAAACATCTCAATATGAAACAAAATCGTGTAAGGAAATCACAGGTTTAGAAATAAAGCCCAGCCAGGCTATAAAACATGGTGAAAAAGAATGTGGATGCGTGGCTTTCACTGTTCAGTTTAGTGTCATAGCTTGGGGCTGTTTCACTCATCAGAGCGGGTTATTTTTTCCCCTGGCAGTCACAACTAGTACGACTGTCAGAGTGTACTCGAGAGTGATCTCACTCTGTGAGGATGTGGGTGCTTGGTCAGACGGCCTGCGAAGCAAATAAGTGAACCAGATAAGTTGTAAAGAGAATTTTCTCGAGTAAGAAAGAAAAGTCCCAAATCTACAGCACACTCCTGAAGCCTGGGAGATCATTTAAATGTGGAGCAGCAAAGATGAACAAAGTGTTGAATCAGTGGTTTGAATTCTATAAACCCTGAAACCAGGCGTTCCCTCCTCTCCTCTCCTCAGTTGCTTAGGATCATTTAAGCTTTATTGACTTGCAGCACAGTTTAACAGATACAGTCAGTTCCCCCTGAACTGTACAATCATCTTATATTGGATCAGTAATAGAGAGGGTATGTAAGGTTTTAAGTAGAAGCCTTCACCATATTAGGCAATGCCACTCAGAGTCTATATATATGAGAAATGTGCAGATACAAGAAACAAAGGCAGTATTCATTTAGATAAAAAACTAATTAAAATCAGTGAAACAAATCACATGCGTCTATAAATATGACAATTATTAGGGTTAATGGGACTTTTATATGGAACATATAAAACAGATAGTTGTAACTTGGTGTTGCTAAAAAATAATGTTGGTAATCTAGAAAGTAATATTAGACTAACTGAAAGAAGAGTCTGGAAGGACAAGGGAAAGAGAACAAACAGACAGGAAATGTTAATTTACTGGGTTTCGGCAATTTAATTCAATAAGTAAAATTCAAATATTATTCACACTGAGTGATATAATTAAAGCATTCATTTCTGTTAATTTTTATAAATAAAAGACAAATAAAAAATTATTTTAATACAAAATAAGGTATGCACTGTATGTATGATGTATCCAGGGCATGTGCTGCCACATTCTTTATACTATGCCACTTCAGGACCAGACACAACCTTATAAACATATTATCGTGGATAACGAGAAAAATGACTGAACTGCTGCTGAGTTGTCCAAAGTCAGTTTCACATGAACGTTCATTTTGCATTTCATTTCGAAATTTATGTCCTAGTGTCTGAAGGAAGAGTGGAGGGGCACAGAATCCAAGCTGCTAGAGGTCCAATGTGAACTTTTCTCAGTCAGTGATGTGCTGTAGAGCCATGTCATCTACTGGTGTTGGTCCACTGTCCAAAGTCAGAGCAGCCATCTGAAGGAAATTGACAAGATTTATGGAAATGCAATTAAATCAACCTGATCTTTGTAAACACCTCAGCAGCCGGACTGCCTCCATAATACTTTCTGCATTACTGCTGTACTTCATTCAAAAGGATCCCCAACCAAGTGTTGAGGGCACAATCATGTCCATAGACCCACAATTCTGTATTAAAAATAGTTTTCTTTGGTTTTGGTCTTATGTAATATTCTAATTTTCCAAGTACCATGATTTTGAGGTGTCCTTAGCTGTGCCACAGTAACCAACATTAACAGAAAAAAACTTGAAATATAGCCCTCTGTGTGTATTGAATCAGAATTTGCCATTCTGAATTGATTTACTGAAATATGTATTTTTTTTCAGGCCCCTGCAAGTAATTATATCAGGAAAAAATATATTCTGCTAAACATAGACACTCTGTGGTAACCAGATGTGAAATCAGTTTCTTTAATACAGTGTGTAAAATTAAATTATTTTAATCTCCTCATGATTCTGCCAGTTACTTATGACTTTTAATATGGACAAAAGTATGTGATTAATTATTCTACAACAGTTAAGATTCTTTAAAACACACTTGAGAAATGATTTCATTTTAAATAACCAGAAACTGATTATTCTCAATTTTTTGCCTAAAATATAATCAGTCAAAGAATAGAACAACATTTTCTTGTAGTTCTTATTGTTTCTTAAAAGTTCTTCAAAAAAATAAAGTCACTAGTTTTTGCAGCATCAGCTTCATTTTGGGAGTTTTTTTTTTTTTTTGGGTGGTGTGCTGAGGTGGGAAGACGGACAGGTTGGGTTGGTTTGGGTTGGGGAAACTTGGACTTGCCCAGTGCGCCATTCATGCAAGAGCAGCCACTGGGTACCAGGATATATTCAGTGAGAGATTGTAAGAATCATCTGGACCCCAATCAGAAGAACTCATTGTAGATTATTTCTCCTAATAAACTTACAGGGCCCACGGTAACTTATAATAACACCTTTTAAGTCTAAATTGGACAACAAAGTTTTATTCTGCCAAAGTCACAGTCCTCAAGTAATTTGCACACAAATGTGGTTAGACAGAAGAGCCAATAACAGCTTTTGAAGCACAGAAACATATTTTGTTTTCTGAGTATACTTGGACTGCTTTCATCATTCTAGAAATCATTATTCTCATCCTGCGGTTCTTCTTTTAATCAGTCAAATATGTGAATGCCACAAAAACTAATTGCATATCATCAACAGCCTCAGGTACATATTCATTTGCAGAGCTGCTGTTATCATAATGTGCCTTGGCATTAAGCCTGACACCAGATGCTGTACAGTCCTATTATTCTGGCTATAATCCAAAACATTTTTCTTCCACTGCCTTGATTTGAAACCCCCCAATTTGGGCGGTTTCAAATGAAAGCAATGGAAGAGAAAACACTTTTTGCAAAAGTGTTACACATGATAAACTAGTGCTCAAAAAAATGATTCTTTAGCAACATGTCCTGTCTACATTTATCACTTTTTAAGCTCATGCTGAGACGTCATCTATTTTTGTCCCCATTTCCAAGTGGCTAAACACTCCCACTGGTGATTTTTATGATGTTCTTTTTTTATTATGACTCAGTCAAAAGAGTACTTGTCCATCAGCTTCAAGATTACAGTTTTGATTGCTGTGGTCAGCCTGTCTACATGGTACGCTGATATTTTTCCAAGTAAAGTTTCCCTAAAATTAACCATGATTCAGCTTTAAAGCACTCTTTATCAAGCATGTTTTTCAAGTCCTACAGTTAAATAGAAATATACTGTTAGATTTAAGTAAACACTTTCTTTATCACCAGCACTTGTTTAACTCTACGCTCATGCAGTACCAGGCCTGCCTTAGCACCGGAGCTGATGTAAATGAGATGTTTCTTATGTTCGCCACAGTTTTAAGTTTCCCCCCACAACATCTGAACCACATCAGGATCTGGGCTTTAACTTGGGCCAGCACTTTCCCTTTTTCAATTCTCAGTTAGCCCTGGTGGATTTATTGATGTATTATGGGTCATTGTCATTTGGGGTCCAGTTCTGATTCAGCTTGTTTTACAGATGGTCCCACATTTTCTTCAAGCACCCTCTGCTACACAATAGAGTTCATGCTTTACAATTGGCATGAGGTTCTTTTCCAAGAATGTAGTGTTTGGTCTATGCCAAACTTGCCCTCTGTTTTGGTGTCCAAATAAATCAATTTTAGGCTCATCTGTTTGAAGAACATTATTCCAGAACTGCTGGTCTCTTCTATGCTCGCTCTGGTAAACTTTAAGCTGGCCTACACTTTCCAATAACACTGACTGTTGGTTCCTTTAAATCAGGACTAAAAATGTTTTTTTTCTGTAACAGCTTTTTATCAAAGAATCTCACTAATAAACATTTGTTTCTTTTAAGGCTTTGAAATATGTTTTTTTTTAACATTTTTGTCTTTTATTTAATGCCTTTATGATTATGCAGTATTTTCTTTCCATCCTTTAAAGTCCTGTAAAGCAGTTACGATCGTTTTGTGTATGAATGGTGCTATTTAAAAGACTTCTGATTGTACATGCACTTTCATATCAGCAGTTCCAAGAACCTGCTGCAGGTCCCATCATGACATTGTAGGGTTTGGGAGACTTCTTTTAGCATCTTCCGTCAGGGTAACCTCGTTAGGACAGCCAGACCTGGGTGTGTTGACAGATGTTTCAAATGTCCTCCACTTGTTGACTATTTCTTAGACAGTAAAATGGCTCACTGTTAAACAGCTCTTAGGGTCTCACCATTGTGTTTGTTCACCCTTCAGCAGTCAGGAGCATCAAACTAAATGTCTGAGGCTTAAATAGGGCAAACCTCCTTTAAGCGACTGAGTAACGACTTCTTATAATGTGCTCCTGATGGTTTACACCTGTATGTTGTAAACCATACAGCTTTTAGCCATTTTTAGTGGAAGTAAATGTGAGGATGTACTCATTTATTAGCTTTCCAGGAATAACAATTCAAGTTTTACATTTTGCAAAAATATTAAACATGTCTTTTATTCAGTTTTAATTATTTGGCTATTTGAATTGAAATTTTCTTTGTGGTTATAATTGTATAAATCTCTATTTGTCCAGATATGTTAGAAAGTAAATGTGGGGAAGTCCTAATTTAGTCAGTCAGTCATTTTCTACTGCTTATTCCATAATGGGTCGCGGGGGAGCTGGTGCCTATCTATGGGCGAGAGGCAGGGTACACCCTGGACAGGTCGCCAGTCCATCGCAGGACAACACATAAACAACCATGCACACACTCATTCATACACCTAAGGGCAATTTAGAGTGACCAGTTAACCTAACAGGCATGTCTTTGGACTGTGGGAGGAAGCCGGAGTACCTGGTGAGAACCCACCTATGCACGGGGAGAACCCAGGACCTTCTTGCTGCAAGGCAACAGTGCTACCAACTGCGCCACCGTGCAGTCCTAATTTATTCCTCATTAAAAATAGCATTTGTATTACATTTCAGTTTGTATTGATTTTTGGATTACCTGCATTTTATAGTATATAGAAAATTTATATTTAGTATAGGCCTGCATACATCTAAAAATATCAGACCACACAGAGTATGATAGGATGTTCTAATTTTGCATGACTGTACAAATATTTACAAAGCAACGAACTTCAGATTTCAACAACAGACTAAACAACAAAGTTCTACATTAAAGAACAAGCTTATGCCATGTGCTGAGATGTGTAAAAATACAGTACATGGAAGGTTTATGTTGCTTTTGCTTCATTAAAGTAATTGCATCTGCAATTTTACATGGGCTAAAACTACTTTACTCACACTTAAAGAACTAGAAGAGTGTGTCTGATAGTTTATGACCTATATTATGCTGTAAATCTAAAGCAGAACACTGTTGATGTGGAGCTTCTGAACATGAAACACGTCACCTCTAACATGCACACAGACTCATAAAAGCTGAAATGTTTGCTGCAGTTTTACTACAGCGTGAGGAAAATCCCCCTGTGATTTACAGGGATATAAAATGATGGTTCGGAAGGCAAGACAGAAAAAGGAAGCTACGGATCTCTTCTCACCACACAATGTTTAGAGTCCTTCTGCATAATGACTCTAGATAGAGATGGAAGATGGATAACTGAATGAGTATAGACCCTTTAAATAGAAAAGAACATTCTGGTGGATTGCAAGAACAATGCAGCACCCCTGCCATATTCTGTCAACAGATAGAAAAGTATTGGTCCCTGGAAACCTTGTTCTATTTTTGCTTTCGTTCACATTTACATGTTTAATATTGTCAGAATCAACTTTATTGGCCAAGATTGTGTCCATTAACAAGGAATTTGACTTTGGTTTCAAAAGCTCACAACATACCTTCATTTAGTGTAAATAATGATACAAGGAGCAGTATGTACATCTATGTGATGTATGTATAAGTACAGCCATTTTGTGTAAAGAAAGATCAAAAAAGAGAGGGCAGGTTGTGGTAGTCCACATATGCTTGTTGTGTTTCTAGCAGAGTAGCTGACTACTCTGGCTGGAAGGTGTACATTGTGCTCTTCAGAGAGACTGGGGGAAGAAACTGTCTCTGTGGCGGCTGTTTTTTGCCAGTAATGCTCTGTAGCGCTGACCTGAAGGTAAAAGTCTAAACAGTTGGAGTCTAGAATGTGTGGGGTCTGCAGAGATGTTAGCTGCCCTTTCCTGACCCTAGACCTGTATAAGTTCTGGATGGAAGGAAGGTCAGTCCCGATTATCCTTTCTACAGATCTATTTGTGCGTTGCAGTTTGGACCTGTCCTGTTTTGTACATGAGTCAAACCACACTGAGATGGACAAAGACAGGACAAACTGCTCTTGGCAGCCATCATTTGGCTGCTAAGAGCAGTGGTGGTTTGTTAGGCTCCACAATTGCTCTTTCATTCCTGTTTTCGTACAAGCTATTTTGGGTAATCCTGGCTGGAATTGTCCATACTGTTATACAGTATTCCTCCTATGGAAAATAAATAATCAACTGAATAAATAATCCAGGAACATCAACTCCAGACCATAGCAAAGAAGATAAAGGATAAAGCTGCACATGGGCCATTTGTTTGCAGCTACTCAATTATTTCAGATTATCATTTTAATCTACTACTTCCCTGTTTTACACAAAGAAACAAGCAACAAAACATTTGTCCAAGAGAAGAAACATGCTACACAAGGTATGTCGTTGTTTGGCTGCTTTGATGGTGGTTTCTTTGTTTTCTACTTTCTGCCTGGCTGTGACAGTAGATAAAACACCAAGTAGTCTGATAAACACTTCACCCATGATTGTAATACCAACCCTGAACTTTTATGGACATGGATTTCATGTTGTTCCTTTAACCGTGCTTATCCAGCACATCAAGCTACAAGCAAGAATAATCATACTAAAATTAGAAATAAAGTATGGTCAATAGTACTCCTTTTGCTCCAGTGGTGGTGACATACAGCTAAATCCTGATCCTTCAAGTGACATCAGTTTGGGTTTGTTTCCTGGTATAGAGTCTGCAGAGTGTCTGCAGTGGCGACCAGTGGCCACAAATAGTGTTTAAGTATTGAGGACCTATACTACCTATGCACAGATTGAAGATTTCTCATACGTGTTGAATCATCACATATTTACTACTGCAGCAGCACAAGTTGGAAATATTAAATTCTCTGATTTAAAACGGAATACACTGGGGAGTAACTCACAAAAACATGGCTCCAGTTCTGCTCTCCCCTTTAAAAGAACTGTAACATCCAATCACTAAAAACATATCTGGGCCTGCAGCACAAAAGCAACCAGAACTGAAATAATTTCAAACAGGAAATCATGCATTTGGGAATCAAGTGTAAAACCAAAGGGTATATCTGGGGGCCATCTTGAGTATTTTATCAATGTAAGATGAAGTTCAACACTTACTAAGTGTTTCTAATTTAGATTTTGTAAAGAATTGCCTCCTCCTCAGGGAGAAATGTTTGACTTTATGTTTAGAAAATATGGGCATTGAGTGCAATCATTCATTTCAGTCTTTAGTCCAATAGTTTGTGTTTATATTGTCACTTTATGTTTTTCATCACATAAATCTCTCAGGGAAACCTGGCTAAATAGTAACATTCTAACCAATATGATTGATGTCCCTGGATAGACATGTTACAGGAGAGATCGACAGTGTGGAAAAGGAGGGTGGGGGGTGTCTTGATTTAAATTAGAGACTTTTTTAAATGTTCTGTCATTAGAATGTCTGTATTTACATGTTTTGCTATCACCTATAACGGAATTCAACATAACGTTTTTTTATAATACGCCCCCTTGTAATGTTTCATTCTATGAAAATTTTGGTAAACGCTTAAAGTCACTTAATGCACGAACTGAAACAATTTTAATGAAAGATTTTAATATGTATTGGCTGAAAAATAGTAAAAAGGAAAGTTATTGCATCAAAATAATTACCAATGCAAACAAAATCACTCGAACTATTAAAGCAGATTAGATTTAATTTTTACAAACAAACCAGAACAACTGATTAAAACCTACAACCTTTTAACAGGTCTGTTTCTGATCATATGATTGTCAAAAATTTGACTAAAAATGTCATGTTGTGTCGTGGAGCAGGACCAAAATGCAGGCAGGAGGACGGGAGACGCATGGTGAGTTGACGAAATTTAATAACTGACAAACACTTTCACAGGGAACGGAGGCAGGGAAACAGGCAAGAACACAGAGACGTGGAACTAGGGATGTATGCAGAGAATCTGGTGGCGAACCATGAAAACCAGAGAACTTAAATACTAATGGGAACGCAAGGAAAATCAGTGAGAGGAGAACCAATCAAGAGAAACATGAAACAGCTGGTAGACAAGAGCTGCACAACACCGGGAGAGAACTACTAATTAATGTGATGAACATGGAGAACAGAGAGGTGACCAGAACACAAGTAAACAACAACTAGACTTAGGAACATAAACACGGAGGAACCAGATCTATAAAAAAAATATATAAACTACACAAATCTAACACACGAAGTAACAAAATCTAAACTGCAGCAATCTAATAAACATGAATGAACAGAAAAGCACTTGGCTGAGCCGAGAAGGTAAACAAACACAAAAACAGGCAGATCCTGACAAAAAAGCAATTACATACAGGTTTTTTTCTGGGACTACTGTAAAATGTCAACAAAATGGAATCCCTAAGCTTAAAAATGAGCTCAAAAATATAAATTGAGAGAATCTATAACAAACTGAAAATGTAAATCCGTGTGAGAGTGTCAGGATCTACCATTTTGGGTTTTGTGTTTGTTTACTCTTTCAGTTTGGTTTTTCTGTACCTTCTGGTTTAATAGTTATGTTTATTTATTCCTTCTGTTATCCTGGTGTTTTAGTCTACACTTCTGCCCCTTTGTTTCTAGTTCCTTCTTCCCTCGTCCGTAAGTTCCTTTGGTTATTGTTTACTCATTTGTTTATTAGAATTAGAATTGTGGGGAGCAAACAGCATCATTAGAATTGTTCCTCCCTCTGGTTTATTTTTATTAGTACAGTTCTCTTTGTCTGTTCCATATGGTTATTTCCCTTCTTTGGTTTTATTTAATTTTAGTTTCTCGCTTAGTATTCTTGTGCTTGTTTACGTTTAGTTCTTTCCATGTCCTTAGATTTAGTTTATATGCTCAATGGTTAGGATTAATTGGAATGTATGTACCTGACTGTTGTGAAGTGCCTTGAGACGACATGTGTTGTGAATTGGCGCTATATAAATAAACTAAATTGAATTGAATTGAAAATGTTGGGAGGCGAAAGATTCTCCCTTATCTTTTAACATCTTATGGGTGGATCAAGATAATTCGGGTAAACAATTCAAAAGCAAAAGAAATATTGGACTTAGATACTTTAGCAAATTTATTATTTAAACATTGTTAATTTCCTTGAAATTTTAAACAACTGTTGTGTCCCCAATTTTTTAATCCAGAGCACACGATGATGCAAGCAGTTATCAACCTATTTCAACCTACTTTTGTACCAGTAATCTCAAAGGCCTTTGAAAAGTAAGTAGTTGAACAGTTGATGAGCTATTTGGAAGCCATTCAATTCAGTTTCAATTCAGTTTATTTATATAGCGCCAATTCACAACACATGTCGTCTCAAGGCACTTCACAAAAGTCAGGTTCATACATTCCAATTAGTCCTAACCATTGAACAGTGCAGTCAGATTCAGTTATTTATTCAAACTGGATAAAAAGTTTTTCTATCTAAGGAAACCCAGCAGATTGCATCCAGTCAGTGACTTGCAGCATTCACTCCTCCCGGATGAGCATGTAGAGACAGTGGACAGTCACTGGCGTTGATTTTGCAGCAATCCCTCATACTGAGCATACATGTAGCGACAGTGGAGAGGAAAAACTTCCTTTTAACAGGAAGAAACCTCCAGCAGAACCAGGCTCAGTGTGAGCGGCCATCTGCCACGACCGACTGGGGGTTTGAGAGAACAGAGCAGAGACACAAAGAGAACAAAGAAGCACTGATCCAGGAGTCCTTTCTATGGGAAGGAAAAGTAAATGTTAATGGATGTAGCTCCTTTAGTCATTTCATCTAGAAAGAAGGAACATATAAACTCTGAGCCAGTTTTCAAGGTTAGAGTCTGAAGAGAGCACATAGAGTTAGTTACAATAAAAGCTCAGTCAGTAGCTATGTCTAGGAGAGAGAAAGGGTCAAACACTGAAAGACAGGGCCATGTGGATCATCGGTAGAGGGTGAGCATTAAGTTGTTGCCAGCAGAAGCTTGGACGATTCCCCTCTCCAGAAAGATGTTACAGGTAGACACAGAGTCAGGCCAGGTGTAGCTTCTAGGAAGAGAAAAGAGAGAGAACAAAGTTAAAAGCTGAAATAACAGCAAATAATACAAAATTGAAGAGTAGTGTGAGAAAGTAGCGAAGAGGGTGAAAGTGGTCATTATGTCCTCCAGCAGCCTAAGCCTATAGCAGCATAACTACAGAGATAGCTCAGGATAACCTAAGCCACTCTAACTATAAGCTTTATCAAAAAAGGAAAGTTTTAAACCTAGCCTCAAAAAGTAGACAGTTTGTCCATCTAGAGCCCACTGATGGCCATTGTTTACTAAAAAAACAAAAACGGTTGGGGATACCTCTCTCTGTCAGATTGACCATAACCATTGGAAAGAGAGGGGGTCATACAGGGAGCAGAAATGGAGGGTGTGTTTGCACCTCAACCATAACTGAGCCGGTTTAGGCTAAACCTGACTCCCCCTTACTCATCCAACAAGGGGAGAAGAAGACGGAGGTAAAATAAGGAAGATAGCTCAGGATAACCTAAACCACTCTAACTATAAGCTTTAATCAAAAAGAAAGTTTTAAGCCTAGCCTTAAAAGTAGACAGGGTGTCGCCTCACGGACTAAAACTGGGAGCTGGTTCCACAGGAGAGGAGCCTGTAACTAAAGGATCTGCCTCCCATTATACTTCTAGAGACTCTAGGAACCACCAGTAAACCCGCAGTCTGAGAACGAAGTGCTCTGTTAGGAACATATGGAACAATCAGATCTCTGATGTATGATGGAGCTAAATCAGTTTAAGGGGTTTATATGTGAGGAGAAGAATTTTAAATTCTAATTCTGGATTAACAGGGGGCCCAATGAAGGGAAGCTAAAGTAGGGGAAATATGATCTCTCTTTTTAATTTTCATGAGAACTCTTGCTGCAGCAAATTTTTAATCAGCGGGAAGGCTTTAAATGCATTTTGTGGACATCCTGATAGTAAAGAATTACAATAGTCAGCCTTGAAATAAAAAAAGCAGGATAGTTTTTCAGCATCAAACCTGGACAGGATATTCAAATTTTTGGAAATTTCCGGAGATAAAAAAAGGAAATCTAGACCTGTTTAAGGGGGTTTAAATGACAGTCCTGGCAAAAAAAGCAATTAAAAAAAATCGGATCAACTGAATCGACGCACGTTTGATGGTTTGGATAATTGGAATTATGTACCTGGCTTTAAACTGTATGATTCGATTTAACGACTTTTTAAAGACCTTGAGATGCCAGGTTTTTGGGAAATTTGGCGCTATATAAATAAAACTGAATTGAATTGAAGTTAAGGTCATTGGAGCAGGTTTTAATTTTAAAAAAAAACCTTGTACGAAACCCCAAAGTAGTTTTTTATAAAAGAAAAATAAATTTTTCCAAAAAACATTAAAATTTCTTAAAACTTATTTAAAATTAGACGCAATGGATTAAAATAAACAGTATTAAATCTGCAATGTGAAAATGTAACCTTGGTGTACCACAAGGTTCGATACTAGGGTCTCAGTCCTCCTGCTTATAAATATAATTGATTTACCTCAAATCTGCAAAGACGCTAACTGCCAACTGGATGCAGATAATACAATAATTTATGTAACAGCAGACACTCCTTATCAGAGTGCAGAATTATTAACTCGGCAGTTGGTTGGAATAGCTTAATGGCTGCAGGAAAACTGCCTAACTTTAAACTATATGAAAAGCGTTTCACTGCATTTTTATTTAAATATATATATATATATATATATATACAGGGGTTGGACAATGAAACTGAAACACCTGGTTTTAGACCACAATAATTTATTAGTATGGGGTGGGGCCTTTTTTGCGGCCAATACGCTCAATTGGTCGGGGAATGAATATAAAGTCCTGCACAGTGGTCAAGGGATTTTAAGCCATTCTTCTTGCAGGATAGGGGCCGGGTACTACGTGTAGGGGGGGAAAAACGTTTTTGCCCGCTCCTCCAAAACACCCCAAAGGGCTAAATAAATTTAGATCTGCGATGTGCAGGCCAGGGAGAGTTAACTTCACTTTCATGTTCATCAAACCAATCTTTCACCAGTTGCTGTGTGTATTTGGTGCATTTCATCGATACCGGCACCGCCTTTAGGATACAATGTTTTAACCCTTTGGGTGCACAGGGCTCAAGAATGGTTCGGAGTCCTGGGTGACGCGCCCCTCTGACAAGTATGGGGCCCAAGGGAATGCCATATATGGAACCCAAACCATCACTGATCCCCACCCCCGCTTATCTAGGCATGCAACAGTTTTGGGTGGTACTTCTTGGGGGTTTTCCACACCGTAAAATCTCCCGGATGTGGGGGAAAACAGTAAAATTTGGGTATCAGAGAACAAACATGTTTCACATTATCCCAGACCCAAGATTTGGCTCCTTGCACCATTGAAACCGACGTTTGGGATTGCATGAGTGACCCCAAAAGGGTTTGGGGGGGGGGGGGTTTGCAGCCCCGGCCCGGGATATTTACCCGTGTTTCCCCCAAAAAAGGAGGTTCTGGTGAAACAGAGAGTTTAGGTCCATTTTAAATTTTGCCTGATTTTGGGCAGCCGTGGGGTTTTTGTTTTTTTGGGTACAAAACCGAGTTTTGCACCCCAACATCCCCTTTAGACACTTTTTTATCCCCAAATTAATCCTTTTGGGTGTGGTTTACCCCCTTTTTTTTTTTTTGGTGGTAAGCTGCATTACCCCGGATACCCTAGCTCTTTATACATCACAAGATTTCTGTTTGGTCACAGATGCACCCGCAAGAGTGCACCCAAAAATTTGTCCCCTTTTTAAAAATTGGTATGTACCCATAATGTGTGTACATTTCAATATTTTACGAAAACTTGTTTATGAATTGAACCTTTACACTCTGCTCTTATGTGCAATGTGCAATCTGAAAACTGGCACCAGGCGGGCAATTTAGTCATGAAACCTCCCACACTAAATGACATATATAATTTTTATATTTTATATATATATATATATA
>JAHHUM010001194.1:572411-640159 GCA_036173005.1 Crenichthys baileyi
TAAATTTTGTGGAAAGTTTAAAAGCATGTTTAACTATAAAAAAATTTCCCAAAGTTTTAAACACCCTCATGTAGCCACTGTTCAATCCACTCTGGAAAGGGAAGAGTTTTGGCCCCCCCTGAAAACCCCTCCCAAGACGGGCCCGTCCCCCTAAATTTACGGGCCCAAAAAAGGGGAGAGCACGGGGATCAAGTTTGGGGCCAAGGGGCCCCATGGTGACTCGGGAAATGAAACTGAAAGGAGATCCACAGCTCGGGTGAGGAAACCCTTTTCCAGGGCAACATTAGTTTTTGACTAAACAAAGGTGGATTTTTAGGGAAAGAGTGGCAAGAAAAAAAGCCTTTTTTTTAAAAGAAAACCATAAAAAAGGCCCCCCATTTGCATTTTGCCAGAAAGCCATGTTGGAGACACACCCAAAATTTGGGGGACAAAGGGTGCTTTGGAAAAGCAAGAACCCAAAACTAAATTTTGCAAACACAAACGCATGTGGGGCAAGGAACAAAAATTTTGCCATCACTCTGAAACCCACACCATCGACCCTGTCAAATATGGTTTGGTGGCAGCATTATGCTCTGGGGGTTCCCTTTCTTTCAGCAGGGACAGGGAAGAGGGTCAGAGTTGAGGGGAAAAGTGGATGGAGCCAAATACGGGGAAAACTGAGAAAAAAACCGCCCGGACTCTGCAAAAGACTTGAGACCGTGGGGGGGAGGGTTCCCCCTTCCAGCAGGACAACGACCCTAAACCAAAGAAGCCCGGGGGGTACAAAGGTTTTTAAAAAAAAAACCATATTCATGTGTTAGAATGGGGCCCAGTCCCAAAATCCAGACCTAAACCCCAATCAAGAATCTTTTGGGAAGATTTTGAAAACTGCTTTTTTACAAAAAGCTCTCCATCTATTCCCCTGAAATTTGAGCTTTTTTGCAAAGAAAAATGGACCCAAAAAAATTTAGTCCTTTAAAGTGAAAAGCTTTATAGAGGGCATACCCTTTAAAAAACTTGCAGGGTGTTATTGCAAGGGGAAAGGTTGGGTTTCCCCTTGGGGTTTGACTTAGGGGGGGTAAATACTTTTTGCACAATTCCCTTTTCAGTTTTTTATTTGTAAAACAAACAAACAAATTAATCATGTATAATGTTCGTTTCACTTCACAATTGTATACCATTTTTTGTTGGTCTTTCACATAAAATTCCAATAAAATATAATTGATTTGTGTTTATGTGACAAGGCTTTGGACAAAGCCAAGGGGATAATGAATAGTTTTGAAAATACCAAAATGTATGGACTTAACTGAACTCTATAAATTAATTTTATGTATCACCTATGGGATGTAATGTGGAGGCCTGGTGTTTGGTGCTTTAATGAGCGAGTAACCGATGAGGCGATTATCCTGTTCCTGACATATCAATGAAATGTTAAGAATGAATAACAGTAATAATTACAGGAAGATTAAAAGCCATCATTTTTATTTTCAGAAAAAAAACAGAAATTGATCATACATAATTCAGATAAAAAGCAAGTATCTGGGACATGAATATTCATTCCTCCCCTCCACATAAGCATTCTGCAAACTTTCAGTAACAAAGTGTAAGGTCTGTTTTTTTTCAGTTAACTGAAAAAAGGTACGCAAGTTGCTGTCTTTCCAGCGTAAAAATGCACACGTATGAGTGATGGCATTGAAATTGATGTTTGATCATCTCACAGATGCTATCCAGGCCATTCTGTGTTTCTTTAAGTGACAGATTCAAGGTTCTTGGCTTAGGTGTGTTTTTTTTTTTTTGAAGTGATTGTGTGAACGAGTGTGACATTTAATAACAGTATGTTTGCACCATGTTTTTAACTTGTTACAACAAAACAAGAGAACACAAGGTCAGTGTCGTACATGCAGTCGGTGTAAACAAACTTTTCAGATGCCTGTAAAGCCCACAATGCAACTCTGATGAAAGTCGATTCACATAGAGCAGAAATGATGGTCACCAATGATGTTGGAGGGGTCAATGAGAGCGCTATGCATGAGCCACTGCTGTCACCAGACGAACCTTTGGTGATCTGTGTTATTCATTGTACCCCTGCATGAACAACACAGGCCTTATTTCATTTTCATGGACGACAATGCTCCAGGTCATTGAAGTTAGTTTTTCCTCCAATGCTTCTATGTGTTATTTTGTTTTTATCCATGGGCTCTACTTTTTCCGACTCAACTCCATTTAAGCCCGTTTTGCAGCCATTTCCATTAGTGGCTTTTCTGACCTGGCACTGGCTTTATTGGTACCTCCTCAGCAACAGGTCCCATTGGGGCTGAGCAAGGCTGAAATGTGACATTAACAGACTGTTGTTCACTGTTTGGCCATTTGCGTGGTCAGCCATATGAGCCTGACTGCAATATTCAGTGGCAGCTCGATGGGGAGAGGAGAAATGCGAAGGTGTTTGCCAACGTTGCAGGGAGAAAGACAAGCCGCTTCACACTCGGCTGCGAACCGCCCCAGCGCATGCTGTAGGTCTTGGCTAGAGGGGGCCAGCAGGACCACGTCATCTGCAAAAAGAAGAGACGAAATCCACTGGTCCTCAAACCAGACCCCCTCCGGCCCTTGGCTGCGTCTAGAAATCCTGTCCATAAAAGTTATGAACAGGACTGCTGACAAAGGGCAGCCCTGCCGGAGTCCATCATGCACCTGGAACAGATCCAACTTAGTGCCGGCAATGCAGACCAAACTCCTGCTCCGCTCGTACAGGGATCGGCACTTGTTTTTCTTACTTGATAATGAGAAACTGTGATGTCATTGATGTTCTGAGTTTATAGTTAACTTTTTAAAAACTGTTATGTAACAGATGGTTTATATTGACTTACATTGGACTGAGATATAAACTTAACTGTTTACAGATGGCTGTTACTATTAAATCTGTGTGCAGACTGTGGAGCAGAGAGTGTCAAGAGTGTCATTTTCAATTTGAGCCAAGAAGCAAGCTAGTCTAAAGTTGTAACTGTCCTGTTGAAATCAGGCACTGGGTCAGACTCATGGTGCAAGTTACAGTGGGTAAAGGTGGTTTTAACACCATAATTAAAGCTTGGGCTTCCCTAAAAATGGTTAAAAAAAACAAAAGAAAAACAGATAGGTGTGTATATTTATATATTCTATAGTATATGTTTTCGTTCAGTTGCATTAGGTGTATTCAAAATAAGTTTGGAAGAATCTTGTATTAGGTTTTTGGACCTCCCTAGAGCTAGTAAGAGCTGGTCTTCCATGGCTGATCTTTTATGGCTGCACACCATGATGCAATGTCAGAGTTTCTCTGGATCATCTCCCCTTCTTGAGATCAGTGATCACCCACGGTGCTGCAGAACCAGATGATGTGTTCTCTTGAGGTACATGGCAGTCTGTGGATGGTGTCAGTGAACCAGCAGTTTGGCTAATGTCACTCCTCAAAACATGATGAAGGATGACACAGGAGTTTGTGAAGTCATTATATGGGTCTGAATAAAGGACACAGATGTATGCTTCAGAAACATATGCTGTGTCTGTTACACTATTCGTGCATTCTTGATATCACCATGCCTGTTTTCTGGTTATCATTCTAGATGGCAGTTGAATCATGTAACCATCACTGGTCTGCATGTCCTAATTTATGTCTCCATTGGACTGTTCCTTCAGGTAACAAAACCTTTTTTTCTGGTCACTGAGGGCCTTTCTGCTTTTATTCTGGTTGCATTTAATTTAATTTCCCAATGACTCTTTAAGATTTATTTTATTAGTATCAGTTATATCCATATCATCTAATGGTCATCTGGAATTGACTGGGGATGCAGTCTTTACAAATTCAAAATATGAATTACTTTGTATCCAAGCCATTCTTTATTTGACGAAAATAACAAACCAAGTGAACCTATACTGTGAATTCCAAAGTTTACTACGTCTGATAGTTTATGAACTTTTTTCCCTTATGCAGATAGTGAAGTCGCTGTCATGCATTTGCACTCCGACCTCTATCCTTTCCTTTTTTCCCTTTTCAGTTTCTCTGTGGGATGGTATGATGTCATGTCTCAGTGCCTCCCCATCCCATGGGACCACAACCAATCAGCCAAAGTGCTGTCCTCTCATTGAACCTCTTAACTCTTTATCCCATCCCTCAAACTCCTGACCTGTCACCTTACCATTATCTCCCGGGGGACATCTATACGTGTGTGTGGACCATAGAGAGAATTTATATATACTGGAAGCTACAGTGCCATTGTGTCTCTTTTTGTGCTTCAGTGTATCAGTTTGTGTATTAAAATGTTAACAATGACATTGGTTTAGATGATTTGTTTTAATGCAATATATTTCTTCAGTCAGGTTAAAGGTCACACACTAGGGTTTTGTCTAGAGCTATAACTATTTAGGAATGACGGTCATACACACACATGCAGTTTCACCAACTGAGAGTGATCCTTCAAGTCACTTCATCACATTTAAAAGCCTATTAATCATAGCACTCGTAGGCAGACCCACCAACACACATGCACACAATAAATATGGACTTGTTTTTAAGTGTGTTAAAAGCATTAAAAGTTAATACCAGTGGACAAATCTTCTGCATAAATGACACATGCTCACGCATTTAGCAAGAGATACCATAAAAAGGAGGGAGCAGAGCTCAATAGGAAGCTATGATGACCAGTTGTTTGATACACAACCAAACAAAAAAGCTAATTATGACATAAAAAAAGTTGAAGGTTGAAATCATGGCCAATAATCTATTTGTGTTAAAGCACTGCTGATGGATGTGAAACACCAGTAAGGCAAGGCATGATTATATCTATAGCACTGTTGATGCACCATGTAATTCAAAATTCTTCAGGTTTGTGAAGCCCCCAAAGCTGGACTACAAATAAATTAAATATCTCTCTTTTGTTTTATTATAGGGAATACAATCATGGAGACCATGATACAATAAAAAAAAAAAGTGCAGCAAAACACTCATCCCTTAGCTAAACTACTTAGCAGGACATATGAATCGAGTGATGTATCGCCAGGTCATCACGTCTTGTACTGTTGTCGAGGGATCTATAGAAACTGGAAACCTGTCGTCAAATAGTTGAGGGTTTGGTGGCAGGACCAAAATGCAGATCATGGCGAGGAGGCCGCATGGTGAGTAGAAGACGTTTTAATTTTAAAGCATGAGTTACCGGCATACCATGCTTACAGTCAGGACAAACAACCCATGACGGAGCGCACTTGTGATGTTGAAGAGACCAGTAGGCGTTACTACTGGTGGTCTAGTACAACTTGAAAACTCGAGAGCTTTATAGTAGCGAGGTGTCGGTGAGTGGAATGCGCGGGACCAATGAGGACAGGGAGGCAGGTGAATCCAAGGAAACATGAAACGGTATGACCAGGCTGGCAGGGAACTGAGGAATTATGTTTCCCATGGAACCGGGATCTAGAGAATGCAGAGACTTGAAGGGAGATCCTAAACTAAACTAGAGAGACACTCTAGGGAAGAGGAAACCTTTAACATAAACACTAACTATATTCTAGGAAGAACTAAAACATGGCATGGGGAAAATCTAAACTAATGAAAAACATACCGTAAGCTGAAACAGTATATAAGAGCATAAAAACCGCCTCGACATTAAAACCACAAACTAAATCTGGAAGAAACACGCCGGATATACTCGACAAAGCAGGGAACATGAAGAACTATGAACTAGACTAGACTAGGCTGGGAAAGAACAACTAATCTTAAGGGGGAACAAGGCGAACTGGGTATCTACTAACAAAAGGGTCTTGCAAAAGGAACTAATAAACTAGAAGAATGCAGCAGCGAACAATTTAAGACTAGTCACAGTAGACAAGCACAGAAAACTAAACCCGAGAAATAAACTATAGAAAGCCAACGAATACAAAGAGAAGCTGTTCATATAATAATAATAATAATATGTCGGGTGTCGGACAAAGACAGTGTCGTTCTACTACAAACTACATGAACTGAGAAAATGCGTGTAATCCACAAGGGAACTATGGTACGAAGGTGGAAATTGAAGCTAGCTAAAACTAGGGAGCTCAGGGTAGATCACAATACTATCCAGGATGACAGAAGGAGTAAACACAGAGACATACGCTACTAAAACCAAGAATAGATATAATAACACCCTCAAGCTGAAAAGGAAACCACCCCAACAAACACACCTACAAATGATATTGTGCAGGAATCCTGGACAGATTAGCTTTTGCTTCAAATAAAATGCACACATGCCGCTTTACTTCTTTATTCTTTGGCAATTTAGACTCCACAGCTTCGGGCATTGCCAAGAGGTTGTCTTTTAAAATTATTTCGTCAAACTAGCGTCGTCGTGCGTCGAGCACCGAGGCACGATGCGAGGACTCGTGGATAAATCCGAGTATCGGATGTCTTTGTTCAAAATACTATCGGTGTATCATAGTCGTGCAATGTAAGCTGTTCTGCCAAACCATATGACTTACGCACCCCGTCTAGACGGCGTGGACATTATGTTAATTGGCCTCTCACTGGTATAACAAAGTGTTGTGGCAAGAGAGAGATGTGTACTTTTATTACCCACTTACAGTCACCACTGAAACACCTCTATAACGCATACCAAGAAACACAAGTTTTGTAACAAACTCCTGCCTTAAAATTTTTAAGCCCTTAATCCCCTAAATTATTTTCAATTATATAAAAAAATATATTTTTGTTTTCAAACTGGGTAGAGATTGTTGAATCTAAAGTATAACATGCAAATAAATAAATATAGGTATAACTCAAACCTCCAGAAGGCAACATAGTGCTTTCAATGTGATCCTTTGGAGGTGTAGAATACATATCAACAGGCATTAGTTGGATAAATAGGGTTGCAAATAGGTTGGCAAGGAATGACATTTTTATCTGTGTAGAAAAAATCCCAGTATAGGAAATAATTGTTTTTACCAAATCCCAATTGGGACAATTTTTAATGGCCCTGTTGTCTGGACTTGTACAAACCACTTTGCCATCACTTTTACTTTTGTCCTTTAGCATCTTGCAATTTATAAACGCACATCAAGAGAGGGACCTCTGATCATTCCTCTTTGTACAATCTCTCTACATTATTCAGACTCTTGTGTCGCCTCTGATGCTCTCTTCTCTTCAGCTCAAACTACAGATTTATTATATAGGATTTAGGTCTGTGCCATATTTTGGATCACTATCCTGCTGAACAAATGTTGGCTTACCATTTTCAAGTTACTGGCACAGTGAAATACCATGGGATTTTAAATTAACCACAATACAGTGCAAAGAATTCATGATGCCATTCACTATAACACAGGCCTCATGGCATTTAGAAGAGAAACAGGCCCACAGCATCACAGATCCTCCACCATGCCATTGGGCATGAAGTGCTTTTCAATATTCATTACATCAAACCCACCTGGAGCATTTTTTTTGTTGCTGAGAAGCCTAGTCTTGTGTATCAGACAAAAGGAAAACCCTTTTTCTGGTTACGCCTCCCAGACAACACTGTCACTGGGTTCTTTTGTTGGCTACCTGTGTCCATGTCCAGTTTCTGTGTCCCGTTACCCATGCTTTGTTCTCCTAATCCCAGCTCTTTAAGTTTACTGTTCTGTTTATTAAAGCCTTATAATTTATCATGTTGATCCAAAGCTCTTGTTTGCATTTGGTCCAAAACCACAATCCATAAAATTTCCTTCTTTCACCTCCGAAATAATGCCATGAGATCTTTTAGTCATCAGGTTTCTCTACTGTGGAACCAGCTCACAGTTTTAGTCCATCAGTCAGATACCCTATCTATTTTTAAGGCTAGGCCTAAAACTTTCTGTTTTGATAAAGCTTATAGTTAGAGTAGCTTAGGTCATCCTGAGCTATCGCTGTACTTATGTTGCTATAGGTTTAGGCTGCTGGAGTACATAATGACCTTTTTTCCTCACTCTGCTACATTTTCCAACTAGATTTATCCATTTATGCATAATTTTAAGTTATTGTTGCCATTAATTGTATGTTCTTTCTCTCGTTTTTCTTCATAGAGCATTGTCAGAGGGTGTGTGTTATCTGTGACACCTTTCTGAAGGGGCTGAGCTACTGCTGCCAGCAACTTTATGTTTTCTCTCTATAGAGGATCAAATTTGCCCTGTGTTTCTATGTTTAACCTTGTCTCGCTCCTGGTCAAAGCCATTCAGTGAGGTACTGCTGCAATTATCTATATCTACTCTTTCATTCCTCCCATAGATTTTACTATTGGTCCATTGCTAACCTGTTTGGCTGTGTTTTTCATCTTAGATGAAGCCACTAAAAGAGTTACTGCTGTCATTAACTCAGCGTACTTTTTCTTTTACATAGAAAGTACTACTGCACCAGTGTCACTGTGTTCTTTTCAAATCAGTTAGTCACAACACATGAAGGTTGTCTTTTGGAGGTTTCTTTCTGTTAAAAGGGAGTCATTCCTTTCCACTGTTGTTGCCTGCTCACTTAGTAAAAGGGATTCCACCAAATGCAATCGGTTGGGTTTCCTTAAAAAGGCATAATCATGCCTTGCCTTACTGGTGTTTCACATCACAAGTCCATCAGCGCATATTTATTTAGTTTTTCTCATACAAGGACGGGCGGGCTGGGGCTGCTGGCAGTGGCCGGGTTGTTTGGAGGGCTTGGCTGTGTCCTTCTCCGCTCGCTGTTGTGTCCTTGGCTTGCCATCACAACATGCTGTGTGATGGGAGGCGGGATGCAGCAGGGGTGGGGGGTCTGGGCCGGGGTCATTCGGGGACGGGCAGTACTGGTACTAGTCTCCGGCGGCACTAGTCCCAGGTGGTCTGCCTGTCTCCACCCCGAAATGAATTGGAGCTGTGCGGTAGTCCCGGCGGTGGTCCTTCTGGGGGCCCTTTGGGTGTCTGTGGCTCAGATCCCCACCTCTCTCTCTTTCTTGCTTCTTTTTTGTACATTGCATTTGAAATTATCCCAAAGCAGTTTCTAATAAAGTTTTTTTTTTTTTAATCATAATAAAGTTTTTTTTTTTTTATCAAGCAGAGCATTAAAGCCTTAGCCGTAATGCCTTTTTTTGTGAAAGTAAATCTGTTAGGCTTCTTCTTGGCACTCAGACAACAATTCTGAGTGCTACTCTGCCGGACATGTTAAAAAAAAAAGTTTCCAATTACCATTTGGTGTCATAAACTTAATTTGACTGGATTGTGTTATAGCTAAGATTTAACCGGAATGTACAGTTAAGATGTAAATTATTCATACCACATGTTATTTTATTTTATTTTGGATGTTTCCACTTGTACTCGGATGCAAATAGTTTTTTTTTTATTTGTGTATATAACTGAATTAAATTGATAAAATATTTCTGTATATAAAGTGGGGCAGTTGTCTTGCAAAGTCTCTGAAAATGACATTTGCAGAGAAATGGTGCTATATAAACTGAGAAGAATTGAACTGAAGCTTCTGGGCTATATTGTTGTAAACTTGCTTGTGCACCCAGACCTGGGCATTTTCAAAGGTGTTTTTTAATGGTTCTCAACTACTTTAAAGACAGTGGAATAAATGATTTAAAATTCTTGTGAGGCTTCTTCAAATCATTTCACATACTCAGAAAGTGCTATAACCATCTTTCTGCAGGCTTCAGACAGTGCTTTGTGTCTCACCATGCCGTTCACTATCACTTCA
This sequence comes from Crenichthys baileyi, assembly GCA_036173005.1. Lineage (NCBI taxonomy): Eukaryota > Metazoa > Chordata > Actinopteri > Cyprinodontiformes > Goodeidae > Crenichthys > Crenichthys baileyi. The sequence goes on from JAHHUM010001194.1 coordinate 582,058, forward strand.
ACAGTCAGGAGCCTATGTGTGATTTTAGCAATTTTGTGGGAATAATTGTGGGGGGTGTCCTAATTTCTTCCTCACCAGAAGTAACATTTATTTTATGACGTTTTGCAAGAATTTTAAATGTCTCTTTTGTTTATTTTTGATTGGTAATATTAATTGAATTTTTTTTTATTGTTTTAATTAATTAAATCTTCATTTCTCTAGATATGGGGTGGAGATGCAACTGTGAAGCCGTCTACAAGAAGAGACAGAGCACACTGTACTTCTTGAGGAAGCTTAGGTCCTTCATTGTTTGCAGCAAGATGCAAACAAGTCTGTTGTGGAGAGTGTGATCTCTCCTGCCATCATCTGCTGGGGTAGCAGCATCAGAACCAGGGACTTAAAAAGCTCAACAAGCTGATAAAGAAAGCTGGCCCTGTTCCAGAGACTTCTCTGAAAACTATGGAGATCATTGTGCAAAGAAGGATTCTTCATAAAATGAAGAACATTGCGGAGAACCCTGAGCATCCTCTTCATGAGACTGTTGTACAACAACAGAGTGTCTTCAGTCAGAGGCTTCATCAGATCTGCTGTAAGACAGACCTCTACAGGAGATCCTTCCTGCCCACAGCCATCAGCATCTACCATGGGTCTTTGAAGAAATCATTATATGAGCTACAACATTTAATTTCCGTTAGGATTATTCAAGTATTTTTGAATTGAATTTGAATATGTTAGACACCCAGGTTTTAAAAAAATGTCTTATTTTTTTCAGATGGCTCGGCATTAAAATAAAAGCCCCCCACCCACTGAATAAATGTGCTCTAATTAAAATTTGAATTTTATTTGTTCTGTGAGTTTGATACTGCATTAAAATTTTCATATTCAATTTTCATTTTCATTTTTCATATTTTAAGGGTTTTTCCCATCTCTAGCATGATGCCAGAAAGTGTAAAGTTTTCTGTAAACATTTCACTGATTTTAGGCTGCCAGATTATTACTATTATTAAAATACTGCTACAGTATTACTTGTTTCCATTTTTCTCCCTTATATTCTTTAAAAATGACCCCAGTGTTATCGCTCCCAGTTTGGGCTTCTTTAAATACCCTATCTGTGTATTTTAATTTTATATAACTTGATTTTCTCTTTGGTACTGCAAAATATTAAACTTTTGATTTTGCAGTTAAACAAAGTTATTTATACCGTCTTTAATATCAACCAACAAATTAACAAACTGTAATGTCAAGTGTTCTAGTGGTTGAGTGTAACAAATAAATGTGAAAAACTTTTTTAGTTGTTTCCCTCCCCTATCCCCGATTAATCTGCTGCAAAATGTAGCATCCTTATCAAGCTGATAGGAATCTTTCATGGAAAATACATGTTTTCCTTAAAATACTAGGGTTACTTTTTGAGGACCTAAGATTGGTTGTGTGGTGCTGCAGGTTCTCATCTGATATCACTGTTTCCGGTTGAAATAACAGGCTTCAGTGAAAGAAAAGTATTCCTCCTCAGGTATTCGTGTTCATTCAAATCGAGTTTCATAGCTAACTGCTCACAGCTTGTTAAGACTCAAATGTTGGTCATCTAAAAATAAAGCTTATCTATCATTACAGCTAAGGAGCTAAAATGGAGCCTGCTATCTCTTCTCTGTGGGGCTGCAATACTAAGGGGCATTTTGTCTGTGAAAACCAGTGATATGTAAGTCATCACTTTTTGTCTGAGAGAGCATTTATTTGTGAGAGTGGGTAGTGTCAGCCACAAACTACAGCGGCGAGTTTAGCAGCTGAATGTGCTGGAAGAAAGACTTATACTGTAGATAATGTGAATAGCAAATTGCTTCTCTGATCCAAGCTTTCCTATCTCCCATCTGTCTTCTTCCCATTCACGTAAGAAAGGCTATCATGTCGCTGATACTCTCTGCCAGTGTTCCCCTCTCTCTTTCAATTTTGTTTCTGTCATCTCTCCAGGATACTTGGACTGTTCCATGTTTTTCTAGCCTGACTGAAGCTCAATTCAAACCCTGCTGTTTAAAAATGACATTGCTTTAAAGGCTGTAAATTTAAGCAATGGCTTTACTAAAGTTTTGGTATACAAAGAACAAAAAAACAGGTGTCAACTTTACTTCTATTTACAACTCAGCAATAGCAGTTTGCTTATTTTTATTCACCTACAAATTCATAAATTAGAGCTTATGTACTTTGATGATAGCTGTCCTATAGCAGGTGCAGACTGGGACTAAAATCAGCTTTGGACCTTTCTTGTCTTAACAGTGGATTCCATAGCTTGGAAAACTTCAAAATGTTTTCAGAAAGTTTGTATCTCAGTCTTTTCTACTTGTCTATCAAACTTGGACTAATCTCACATTTGATACAGTCGACCATAACATTCTCTTAAAAAGGCTGGAATATGCTGTAGGGATCAGGGGAACAACGCTAGGCTGGTTTAAATCTTATTTGTCTGACAGATTCCAGTTTGTTCATGTAAATGATAAATCATCTTTAAACTCCATGGTTAATTGTGGAGTAGCACAGGGTTCAGTACTTGGGCCAATTCCCTTTACTATATATATGCTTCCAATAGGCAAAATTATCAGGCAGCATAGGATAAGTTTTCACTGTTACGCTGATGATACTCAGCTTTACTTATCCATAAATCCTGATGAACCCAACCAGTTAGATAGACTACAAGCATGTCTTGAAGATATAAAAACTTGGATGACTTTAAATTTTTTGCATCTAAATTCAGACAAGACAGAAGTTGTCGTCTTTGGACCGGAGTCTTTAAAAAAAGAAACTGCTTAGTCAATCACTTAACCTGGATGGCATTAAATTGACCTCCGGTAATAAAGTAAAAAACCTTGGTGTTACTTTTGACCAGGACATGTAATTTAAAACCCATATTAAACAGGTTTCCAGGATTTCCTTATTTCACCTCTGGAACATTGCCAAAATTAGAAATATCCTGTCCAGGAGTGATGCTGAAAAACTAGTCCATACATTTGTTATTTCATGGCTGGACTATTGTAATTCTTTACTATCAGGATGTCCACAAAATGCAGTTAAAAGCCTTCAGCTGATTCAAATGCTGCACCAAGAGTTCTGATGAAATTTCTCCTATTTTAGCTTCCCTTCATTGGCTCCCTGTTAAATCCAGAATAGAATTTAAAATTCTCCTCCTCACATATAAAGCCCTTAATGATCTAGCTCCATCATACATCAGAGATCTGATTGTTCCATACGTTCCTAACAGAGCACTTCGTTCTCAGACTGCAGGTTTACTGGTGGTTCCTAGAGTCTCTAGAAGTAGAATGGGAGGCAGATCCTTTAGTTATCAGGCTCCTCTCCTGTGGAACCAGCTCCCGGTTTTGGTCCGTGAGGCGGACACCCTGTCTACTTTTAGGGCCAGGCTTAAAACTTTCCTTTTTGATAAAGCTTATAGTTAGAGTGGCTTAGTTTATGAGGGAGGGAGCCTTGTTCCCTCCCTGTTGGATGGAGTAAGGGGGAGTCAGGTTTAGCCTAAACCAGCTCAGTTATGGTTGAGGTGCAAACACACCCTCCATTTCTGCTACCTGTATGACCCCTTCTCTTTTCCAGTGGTTATAATCAGTCTGACAGAGAGGGGTATCCCAATCGTTGTGGTTTTTAGTATAACAATGACCATCAGTGGGACCCTTTGTGGGGTGCCTTGAGACGACATTGTTGTAAATAAGCGCCGTCTAACTAAATAATCTAAACTGAAACTATCTATGTAGTTATGCTGCTATAGGCTTAGGCTGCTGGATGACATAATGACCACTTTCACCCTCTTCGCTACATTCTCACACTACTCTCCAATTTTGCATTATTTGCTGTTATTTCAGCTTTTAACTTTGTTCTCTCTCTTTTCTCTTCCTAGAAGCTACACCTGGCCTGACTCTGTGTCTACCTGTGACACCTTTCTGGAGAGGGGAATCCTCCAAGCTTCTGCTGGCAACAACTTAATGCTCACCCTCTACCGATGATCCATACGGCCCCTTTCTTTCAGTGTTTAACCCTTTCTCTCTCCTAGACATGGCGATTGACTGAGCTTTTACTATAACTAATTATATGCGCTCTCTTTCAGACTCTAACCTTGAAAACTGGCTCAGAGTTTATATGTTCTTTCTTTCTAGGTGAAACGACTAAAGGAGCTACATCCACTAACATTTACTTTTTCTTCCCATAGAAAGTACTCCTAGATCAGTGCTTCTTTGTTCTCTTTGTGTCTCTGCTCTGTTCTCTCTAACCCCCAGTCGGTCGTGGCAGATGACCGCACACACTGAGCCTGGTTCTGCTGGAGGTTTCTTCCTGTTAAAAGGGAGTTTTTCCTCTCCACTGTTGCTACATGCATGCTCAGTATGAGAGATTGCTGCAAAGTCAACGCCAGTGACTGTCCACTGTCTCTACATGCTCATCCAGGAGGAGTGAATGCTGCAAGTCACTGACTGGATGCAATCTGCTGGGTTTCCTTTCCTTAGACAGAAAAACTTTTTATCCAATTTGAATAAATAACTGAATCTGTCTGCACTGTTCAATGATTAGGATTAATTGGAATGTATGTACCTGACTTTTGTGAAGTGCCTTGAGACAACATGTGTTATGAATTGGCGCTATATAAATAAAACTGAGTTATATACCATTGTAGAGTCCGTTGTGTGTCAAAAAAATAAAGGGAACATTTAACACAATATAACTCCAAGTAAATCAAACTTCTGTGAAATCAAACTGTCCACTTAGGGAGCAACACTGATTGACAATCAATTTCACTGCTGTTGTGCAAATGGAAAAAGACAACAGGGGAAAATCTTTGGTGATTAGCAAGACACACTCAATAAAGGAGTGGTTCTGCAGGTGGGGACCACGGACCACTTCTTAGTACCTATGCTTTCTGGCTGATGTTTTGGTCACTTTTGAATGTTGGTGGTGCTTTCACACTCGTTGTAGCATGAGACGGACTCTACAACCCACACAAGTGGCTCAGGTAGTGCGGCTCATTCAGGATGGCACATCAATGCGAGCTGTGGCAAGAAGGTTTGCTGTTTCTGTCAGCGTAGTGTCGAGAGCCTGGAGGCGCTACCAGGAGACAGGCCAGTACACCAAGAGACATGGAGGAGGCCGTAGGAGGGCAACAACCCAGCAGCAAGACCGCTACCGCCGCCTTTGTGCAAGGAGGAACAGGAGGAGCACTGCCAGAGCCCTGCAAAATGACCTCCAGCAGGCCACAAATGTGCATGTGTCTGCATAAACGGTGAGAAACCGACTCCATGAGGATAGTATGGGGGCCCGACGTCCACAAATGGGGATTGTGCTCACAGCCCAACACCGCGCAGGACGCTTGGCATTTGCCAGAGAAAACCAGCGTTGGCAAATTTGCCACTGGTGTCCTGTGCTCTTCACAGATGAAAGCAGGTTCACACTGAGCACATGTGACAGACGTGACAGAGTCTGAAGACACCGTGGAGATCTGCTGAGATCTGATCCGAGTGATCTGCTGCCTGCAACATCCTTCAGCATGACCGGTTTGGCAGTGGGTCAGTAATGGTGTGGGGTGGCATTGCTTTGGAGGGCCGCATGGCCCTCCATGTGCTCACCAGAGGTAGCCTGACTGCCATTAGGTACCAAGATGAGATCCTCAGACCCCCTTATGAGACCATATGCTGGTGCGGTTGGCCCTGGGTTCCTCCTAATGCAGGACAATGCTAGACCTCATGTGGCTGGAGTGTGTCAGCAGTTCCTGCAAGATGAAGACATTGAAGCTATGGACTGGCCCGCCCGTTCCCCAGACCTGAATCCGATTGAGCACATCTGGGACATCATGTCTCGCTCCATCCACCAACGTCACGTTGCACCACAGACTGTCCAGGAGTTGGCGGATGCTTTAGTCCAGGTCTGGGAGGAGATCCCTCAGGAGACCATCCGCCGTCTCATCAGGAGCATGCCCAGGCGTTGTATGGAGGTCATAGGAAGAGTAGTCGTCTTGCAATCAGAAGGTTGTGGGTTCGATTCCTGCTTCCTCCTGCCATATGTCGATGTGCCCGTGGGCAAGGCACTTAACCTCAAGTTGCCTACCGATCTGCGTATCGGTGTATGAATGTGTGCGCGTTAGTGAGTGCGATTGGGTGAATGTGGCTCTAGTGTAAAAGCGCTCTGAGCGGTCCGTATGACTGGAAAAGCGCTATATAAGTTCAGTCCATTTACCATTTACAGTGTACACTCACTTGCACACAAAAAGAGGAGTGGTTGACCCGTCAAACGAGCCCATCAACTAGTGCTGCCCTAGAATGAAATTGTCCCAATCCCCCCATGACTTCCAATCTCAACCTCATGAACTCCCCACCCCCCATGAACCCCAACATTAATTTTCCCACAGGAACAAAGATATCGAACACATGCCCCCAAACACAAATGCCATGGATCCACTCCCCACAGGGGCACACCCCCACAAGAAAACGAAAAGCTGATGAAGACACATCCATAAAGCGCAAGTTCCGAGCGCTAACCCCCGTTCCCCACTTGCATCCCACCAGTGTAGCTTTTTGATGAATGAACCTGGTAGGCAGTCCAAAACTGGACGGCTATTTTGGACTTCTCCAGAATGGACAGACCACCCCTTTCTTAAAGACATTTTCAGAACTATTTTACAGTATGAGTATTGTCTTATTGGATAATATTGTAGATCTTGTAATAATGACAAGTTCTACAATATGCTATTTTAATCCAAGTAAAGTTAGGACAGTCCAATTAATGTTTAGCTAGTTTCAGTTCAGTTCAATTTAGTTTAATTATATAGCATCAATCCATAACACATGGCGTCTCCAGGCACTTTACAAAGTCAATTCAGTTAAACAGATTCCAAGTCAAGTACATAGATTCCAATTGATTGTAGTTATCAAACAATGCAGTCAATTTCAGTTTTATTCAAATTGGTTATAAGTTTTCTATCTAAGGAAACCCAGAGGATTGCATCGAGTCATTGAATTGCAGCATGCTGGATGTAGCGACAGTGGACAGTTGCTTGTATTGGGTTGTTGACTTTTTAGCAATCTCTCATACTGAGTATAAATGTAGCAACAGCGGAAAGGAAAATGCCCCTTTAACAGGAAGAAACATCATCGAGGAGAGAAAAACAGCTAAACAGATAAGCTCTGAGCCGGTTATCAAGTCCAGACAAAGTCAAAGTCAATAGCTATGTCTAGGAGAGACAAGGTTAAACACTGAAAGACAGGGACAAGTGTATCTGTTGAAGGAGAACATTAAGTTGTTGGCAGCAGTAGCTCAGCCGATGCCCCCCTCCAGGAAGGTGCCACAGCTAAACACAGAGCCAGGATTTGACCTTATTAGAACTCGGTAGGCCATGGGAACATTTTTTAAGAGTCACTGACTAGTGGGGAAAACTAAAGCTTCTCTGCACCAGTATTACAGGACTAAAAGGACTGTAAAGGTATGGTTATACTTCAGAGTAGGAACATATTAGATAAAGGTAGAGCTGTTTTGGCCAGGTTCACAAATCTGTACAGGAGGAGCTACACAGTCACACACAGAGCAGGAGTTTCCATGTGTATCAGTCATGGTGTTGCTGTCGTTGCTGTAAATGTGAAAAAATGTTCTTGTATATACAATTTAAACTATGTTACTCATCTGCCTCTGAGATATTCTACCAGCGCTGCCTCTCTGTGTTACTAGCAGCTCAGTCACCTGCTGCTGCTGTTAGAAAGTGTGAAGTTCTGATTGGACATTTGCTGAACACCCACATTTTATGAAAACAAACTAAATGTTGTCCTGTCTTGTTTTTTGGTGCACAGCCTGTACAGCTCAAATGTTTTGCAACACTTTAGAAAAAAGTTTGCATTGTATTCATCACCGGTACAGTACAACAGGCAACACCACTGTTATCCCTTTTTAGCACTTTAATACGAAAAATAATGATTTTTCACACAGGGATGGCTACAATATTACAACTGAAAAAAGTATGAAGTTCATTCATTCATAGAATAAAGCTGTCTGAATTTTGGTCTAGAATTCCATATTTCTTGCATAATTTATGCTGCTTATGTGTGTGTTGGGACTCCAGCCATGGATTAAGAAATGGACTGAACATGGACTCTGAAGGAGTCAAAGCCGGAATCTCTGACCGAAAACACTTTCGCTCCCACTCAATCCAGCTGCAGACCTCAGCTAACGGAGAGACACACGTGTCAGCTGAAGGTCTTTAAACTCAAGGGCAAGTATAAGACTACTGCTTCGAAGAATCCTTGGATCCAAAGTGACAACGATCCGATTGTCGGATACTCGCTGATCAAAAGAAACTACAACGAGCAACTTGTGTTCTAGACAGGTCCCAGCAGAGAACCTGTCTCTAAATAAAGCGGTCTTCCCCACGGCCTGGAGTAGAAGGCATCGGGGCTGGAGCATTGGATGCCTTCCTGTGTCCATGTCCAGGTAGCGAGAGTACTACCTTTCCACTTCGCGACAACTGAAGTAGCCGCAACCTGCCTTTGTTGGACAGTTCAGTCCACATGTGTATGACTGGCACAACTTCGCTACCCAGACCAGCGCCCATTGGACCTCCCGTCTTTTCTTCAGCCCAGTTCACGTAAGAGGTGGTGTTTGGACATGGAAAATTACTTTAGGATAAAAATATTCTCAATTCAGTTTATTTCATGACATTTGGTTTCGTTATTGTTGAGAAAACTCAGCTACTTCAGTGCTAGCAAGCTATCTGTTCAGCTAATGTTAACAGACATTTCAACCTGAGGCTAATTATTCGTTCTGCGTTGTGTTTTAAAGTTAAGACAAACTTTATTTAAAGGTTGGTTTTTAAACACCTATTGGCCATAATAGACCATCAACGCTCATGCATTTTTATACATTTATTAATAGTATTTTAAAGGTACATGTTTGACTTTAAGGAAGCTATAGGCTTTCCTTAGTTAGCTGAAACCACTAACGGCTAAGACTAGGCAGGTCAGTGACTCAGGTGATGGCTAGTTAAGAATCATTTATCAAAAAGGTTGTTAGTTTCCAATCTAGGATATAATAATATTTCCCCAAATATTATTTTACTAAATGTGATAGCTAATTAAACACAATTAAGAATCTTTTATCCAGAAAGGTTGTTGGTTCTCATTCAAAATAATATTTCCTTAAATATTATTGTACTAAATAAAAACAGCTAATAAAAAAACATTTTGAATTAATTATCCTGAAGGTTGGTTTTATTCAACAAATCATTCTTTAAAATATTGTGTATGAAATAATGTTTTATCTGCTCTTTTGCATGGTGATTGGTGGTTTGAAGTTATACCAATTATTGTCTAAGTTGATTCTAAGACTAACTAACCTCATTTCCAGATTCCTCAAGATAATTCTTGGTTCTCAAACATAAATAACATTGAATGGTAATGTTGGATCACTCTTTCGGTCATGATTTTTAACCATCTTTTATTCCGTTGTTCATTTGTATGTAGTTCAGAGGTACGTATTTCTTATTCTTTCATTTTGCTTGGTAGTTTAGTTGAATTGTTCTAGTATAGTAAAGAGTTTGTTAACTGAAATATGTTTAAGTTTAAGTTATGTTTTTAATAAATTCTTGTATTTTAAGAAATTGTGTAAATCTATTCCGTGTGTGCAGAGGTTTGAGGTTCAGTAATGTCAGAGCTTGTTTCAGGATTTTCTCTATTGTCCTAAAACCACTGCCTTATTGGGCTGGTATTCACAGGACAACACTTAACAGATTATTATTAAATTAAATATTCATTCATTCCTTCATTGAATGAATAAATAATTCAATATTAAATAATATAATCATGATAATAATTACATGTGAAAATCTAAATCCAAATCAGGGCTATGTGTAGACTTAAAACTGCCACCACAGACTGAACAAACAGAACATGCCCCTGCCCAAAAGGAAGTGCACTGTGGTTTTTAATGCACATTTCATGAGGTCAGCAATGGTAGAAATAAGTTGAACATACATGTTCAGCACACTGGTAAGTTTTTGTTCTCCTGAATAAAGGTTTGTCCCACCATCAAGTGCATCACTTTAAAACTTCTCAATAATAATGGCAACTCTAGCCTTATGTATATTTTGTTAAATTTGTGTGATGCCTAATGCAGTCTATCTCCATCAGTTATTTCTCTGCTACATTGTCGTTGTTTAAACAGCTTAAACAGATTGAAGCTTGTCATAAAGATGATTAGCTAAGATAGACACATTAAAAAACTGCCATGCTTGTGCACATTCACTTTGACCATTGCCATTATGTTCCTGTGAACATCTGTCTGCACACTACGTGTTTAATTGCAATTATCACATCAGCCACATTTATTGCACAGCTAAAAAAGAGAACATAAACTGAGGCCAGTTATGTGTAGTTTGATTACTAGATACTCACTAAAATGCAGTCACATATAGCAGTCTAAGCATAGCTCTTGCTCTTCCAGACTGTTGAACTTGAGATCACAGGAGGAGAATAAAGTTAATCTGGGGAAAAATGATGTGTGCATTGTAACTGTTAATTTGAAGTCACAAAGAGAAATGCTATAGTTTTGTAACTGTGAATATTTTTCTGTCTTTCAAAGTTACAACAGTTTTGTTCATATTCTTAAGAATACGTTCACAAATTGTATTCTGAGTCACACATCGTAAAACTCTCACATTCACAGTTTTGCTGCAATTGATCTAAAACAAATCTGTATGTGCATTGTAACTGTTGAGTTTTGTAACTGCACAATATTTTCTCTCTTTCACAAATACAAAACAATAGTTATACCTCTTCAGTTTAAGTACAAGTACATAAATTGTAGAAATCTTTTATATTCACAGTTTTGCTCCAAATGATCCAAAACAAATGGTGCAAAACCCACAGCTGTATTCATCATCCCACAAAAAAGTATATTTTTTTCCTTCACATTGATTACATCTGCACAAATCTGCTGTCACAATGCTGATTTACAAGCCACACCTTTGGTGGCGCGGTTTGCTTTTACCCCAAATGGACCACTGATGGCAGAGCAAACTATCTGTGAAGGTAATTTGTGTGGCTGTACATCAGAGGACGCAGCAACCATAAATACAAATACCGCCATGTTCAGGCCTATGGGGACTCAATGGTGTCGGGAGTCTGCAGCTGAACATCAGCCATTTAGTGCATATTGTTGAAAGAGGATGCAATGTTTGTCCCAACCAGTTTTGCTAAATAATTTAAACTCACATAGAGATGGGTGATGGGCCATTGGAGAGGCAATGGTGATGTTGTTTTTGCAGCAAACTGCTTCTGCTGTTGATGTTTTCGATACTAACACGCTATCGTCAAGGGCACGAGCAACAATTTCAAATCTCCACAGTTACAAAGCACAAATAGTTTTGCACCAATTGTTTTAAATCAACTGGATCAAAACTGTGAATGTAAGAGATTTTTGATGTGTGAATCACAGAACACAATTTGTGTAAATCTGAAGAGGTGTAACTTTTGTTGTGTAATTGTGAAACAGAAAAATTTCCACAGTTACAAAACTCCTGTAATATTTCTCTCTGTGAATTCAAATTTAGTTATAATACACAAATAATCTTGTGGATTGAGTAAAACAGAACCAGCAGTTTCTGATGAAATTGTACATTGTTAATATTTGCTAACATAGCGAAATGAACATTTTCAGTTACGTTTGTATTGCTAAACTCAACCAAAACAGTTGGCATATGTCTGACTAGCTAACCAGGCATCACTGAGAGGGTCTATTTACTTTCTAACAAGTTTAGAGTAATAAGACATCTTTCTATAACAGGTAAGGGAACTATTGCCCCAAATACTTCCACAGAACCTCACTTCACAAAACGAACCCTTTAACAAGATCCAAATTTAAAAGAAGATCCTGAGCAAGGTGAAAGATTCTCCCAAAATAATTGTTGCTCATATTTTCTTATGACTGAAGCTTTCTAGAAACAGTGTCAAGACAAACTGTGACAGATATGAAAAGATCCATAAAAAAGAACTCAGAAAATCATAGTGGTCATACAAGAAGATGGCCTCTGTGTCACTGTCTTTAATACAGATATACAAAAAGACAAAAAAAAAAGCTCCACTTTGGAAAATATAGTGTGACCAGGTCTTAACCCTGTACAAAAAATCACCAAGAACAATATTTACTAATGATATATAGACAGCATTTTAATTAGACTTGGATGAGACGTGGATCAGTGGATCATTTGGCCAATAGACTGCCTCTTCTGAAACCAATATTGCAAATATTGCAAAGCAGAAACTGAAATGTGAATTTGAAGCCTATGTTTGCATTTATTTAGATTTGAATTTTCAAAACTGAAATCAGAAAACAAGTCATTAACAGAAAGATGTACCTGATCTGGTATTAGCCAAATTTTAGCGTAGTTTTGTGCATGCCACCTGTTCCATTTAAACACGTTAGTTATAAGGCAAACCAGTCAAGATTCATCAACTGTTGTTGTGATTATGAGTATGAATATATTATTCAATATTTAATATTAATACTCTATTCAATAATAATTCGGTCTGTTAGGGGTTGTCCTGTGAATGCCAGCCCAATAAAGCGGTGGTATTAGGACAAAATTGAAAGAGATGAGCCAAGCTCTGACATTATTGAACAGCAAAACTCTGCACACACACACAATAAATTCACACAATTTCTTAAAATACAAGAATTTATTACCAAAAATAAGTCAATTCAAAGTCAAACATATTTCATACTCTTTACTATGGTAAAAAAAACCAACTAAACTACCAAGCAGAATGAAAGAATAAGGAAGACTAATGGGCTATGTACAATATAAACAAGTTGATTAAAGATGATTGAAAACCATGACCAAAACAGTGATGCAACATTACCACGTAATGTTTATGTTTGAGAACCAAGGATTATCTTGAAGAATCTGGAAATTAAGTTAAGTTAGTCTTGGAACCAACTTAGACAATAATCAGCAAACCTTTAGACAACCATTCACAATGCAAGATCAGATAAAATATTATTTTATCAAAATAATGTTTTCAAGAATGATTTGCTGAATAAAACCAACCTTCTGGATGACCAATTCTCAACGGTGTTTAATTAGGTGCCTTTATTTATTAAAATAATATTTTAAAAAATATCATTAAGGAAAAAGTAAAATAATATTTAAGCAAATATTTTGAATTAGAACCAAACCTTTTGGATAAATGGGTCTTAATGGTGTTTAATCAGTTATCACGTTTATTAAAATAATATTTAAGGAAATATTACCTTTTATATTGGAAACTAACAACCTTTCTGGGTTAATGATCTTCAGCTGACTCATAAAGTGGGCGAGCACGTGTTCTTAGCAGTTAGCGTTTGAAGCTAACAAAAGAGGCTTATAGCTTATCTTCAGAATCAAACACAGATCTTAAAAATATCACTAATAAAAGGGTTGAAATGCATAAGCGTGGATGGCTCTTTATGGCCGATCTGTGTTTAAAAACCACCCTTTAAATAAAGTTGGTCTTAACTAAAAAAAAACAGAACACATCCTTAGCTGAGTGCTAGTCTGCTAGCACTTACTGTATCTGAGTTTCTCAACAGAAAAAAAACAAACGTCATTAAACAAACATTTCTATTATTTAACTCTAAACTAATCTTCTCTGCCCAAACACTACCTCTTATATGAACAGTGCTGAAGAAAAGTTGTCCTGGGTGTTGAGGAAATATCCACGTGTAGGTAAACAAAGGGTTAACTTTCAGCTAACCTCCGTAGCTGTGGGGAAGGGCTTTAGCTGGCCCGGCTGAACCGTACAACAAAGGCACGTTGGGCTCCTTGAGTGGCCGGGAAGCAGCGGGGTAGCTCTCGCTACCTGGACGTACACGCAGGAAGGCGTGCGATGCGATCCCGGCCTCCTTTTCCAGGCCGTGGGGGAAATCCACTTCGATTAGGGCTGCTTCTGGAGGCCTCAGAAGGAAAGACAAGTCAAGGTTGTCTCTTTACACACTTTATATGAATGAATGCCAGATACTCGAACAGCAAATCATTACTTAACTTTGTTGCATGTGATCGTAGTCACTCTGGATCCAGTTTGAAGAGTTATGTCCAGGAGACATTAGCGCGCTGTCCCTTCTTCCAGTTGCGCTGCGGACCTGCGTGGAAGAGGTCTGTTTGTTGGAACGTAGGGTTTTTATTCAAACAGTGATGTCACTGGAAGTCTGCTGTTTCTCCCTTGTTGTTCCTGTTCCTAGATGTGCTGGAAGCAGGTTAATGCGAATAATTTTGAAAGTTCCAGACAAGTTCTTACTGGCCTTTAATGTTGTAACCCATGGCTGGGTCCTAACGCATGCTGCGTTCATTTGGTGTTAAGTTGCAGTGTAGATCACAGAACGAAGGGCTGATCTGAAAGGGGCTTGTGTTAAAGGGACATTCTGTTATTCACACCTAATAAATCAAAAACATTTTGTTGTTTCTAACTCAGATAGAATGGCGCTCACTGCACACTCGCACATTACCCTCAGTTTATCAGTTGACTGGAACAGGTTGTCTTCAGTTTTTCTGAGTCCTGGTCAGGACAGTTCCTACAGTGCATCTACAAATACTCACAGCTCTTTACTTTTTCCACATTGTGTTGCATTAAAGACTGATAAAACTGATTCTTTTTTAAGAAATTACGGGGGCATATCACTTCCAAAAACCTGCGTGCAAAAAAGAGATCCATGCAAGGGGAATATAGTTCCATGCACGCGTAAATGAGATCAGAGCGTATGTGTGAGCAGGATATTTCTCCTCCCACACGAGCAGCCAGGATGTGTCTCCTCACGCAACATGTTGAAGGTGGAGCACCACAAACTAGTGCCTGTGACACACATATCCCACAAATGCAGAAATTGAAAGAAAACATCTTAATATCAAAGGAATTGAGCAGTAATTGACATGATATTAGGATTAAAGACAATAAAAGACAATTGTGACAGAAAATAAGCACATTTCAATGTTACATTTTGCAAGTCCAAAGTAGCCCGGAAATGACGTCTAAGGGGAAGTCTGCGGTCATTCATTGTGTGTGTCAATAATAAACAGGTAGAAGCCAAGTTGCATTAAAAACAGCATTAATATGGTGAAACGTTGGACTAATGGTGGTGGCATTAATACGATTGAGGAACAGATGGGCTGGTCCCACCAAGCACAGCCAATTGTGATCAGAGGACTTCTCAACTGCTTCTAACAGGAAACCCCTAAATTCACAAGAGAAATTATGCCAGAGGTCAGGACATGTGACAGATAAAGGAGAAAGTTGAAAGCAGATGCTACAGCCACGAATCAAGGCTCAGCAGGTAAGAACACTTCCTTGTCACAAAAGTACATGTGGATATCGGCAGTTATTGTTAGTAATTAAAAATCCGAAAATATTATTTCTATTTTTATTAAAATAAGATAAATTAGACGTGCATACGCTATATTAAAATAAATGTTTCTCTAAAGATTCTAATAGAAAGTAAAAAATGACCCATATCTTCAGATCTTGAATCATCCCTTGTGTCTGCTGCTGCTCCATGCTGCTCAGCTTCCCCTCTGGTTGTTTCACTCAGTGCCTTATTTACTGTAACCCTGGATTTATCTGCTCAGGGCTGGTCCGCTGCGAAACCCGGAGGAGCTGAAGAGCAACCAAATGCAGATCGTGCAATAAAAGCCAGTGACAAATGCGGCAGCAAGTCCAAAACAACTCATTCTGCGGAAGTTAAAGCAGTTAAACTGCTTTATTTGTTGTTTTATGCATCCGGATATTTTCATGTGTTTTGGTCTGAGTGCAGCAAAGCTATATTTGTTGCTTAATTTAGTGCAATTACTGTTTAAATGCTCGGTTTATAATACCTTAGTTAACCCAGTAACTGATCTAATTGATCTAATGTTAACAACTGCTAATATAAACACGTATATATATAAATATATGTGTGTATTTATTAATATTGCGAGATCTAGTCTGTCTTTAGTGAACAATTTTGAAAATCCAGATGCCATTGTAGCAGCAGTCAGTTTACCTGCAGGGGTTCCCATCTGACGTCATAAAAGAGCGCAACAAAATCGCAAAGGAGTAGTCAGTAAATGCCTTTTTAGTTAGATTTATGACCATATGTCTCAACAACTGTTCATTTTAGTGGCATGAATTTACTTTTTAGAATATCTTATCAGGGTTTACTTTCCATAAATGTAATTGGATTTCTCATAAAAATTCGAAGTCACAAGCACTTTAAGGAACAGAATGCATTTGGATAGTTCGCATGAGGACCACAGCACAGAATTCAGCCAGATATCGGGGAAACCTTCTGCTCATGTGTTAGGTATGTTGCTCAAGTGATTGCTTCGAGTTGTAAGCCATGACCCTTTTTGTTTTTCAATGCCAGCTGCATGATCTGAAAGCACATATAGCCCATGATCTGAGCCGATCGAAAGGACAAAGAGATCTGAAATGGGGAGGAGTTTGTGGTTGCAGAACTATGATGTGACAGAGGGCTTTAATGGCTGAATCACATTATGGAGGTGCAACAAGAGTGTACACAGTTAAAAAAGATTCACTTTGAAAAACAAACAATAAAAGCCTATTTGTATATCTGCTGTAATAAGTGTTTGCAGCGGAGGTGAACGCGGAGGAAGAACTAATCTGTTCTAAGTAGGCCATTGTCAGCACAGCTCAGCGTTAACAGGAGGAAAACGTGTGAGTAACACCATTAAGAATGGCTCTGTTTTGTTTAAGTGTATAAGTCAGTCACAACAATAAGGTATCAACATTAATTCATTATACTAAGTGGAATGCTGTCGGTATAAGTTCTATTCATTATATCAGCTTTTGTAATGTTGTAAAAGAAATAAATCTAAGAAAATGGAACTGAATTTAAACTCTTCCTGAAAATCAAGATCATTTGGATTCCTTGATGACCCTTTTACAATGTCTTGCAAAAAGATTCAGATTTCCCTGAATGTTTCCACATTATGTTACCTTACAAACATTAACGTCTGTATATTTTATTGGGACATAATGTTATAGACCAGCAGTAAGTAGTTCACAGTTATGAAGTGAAAAGAAAATGATACACGGCAGATAACATTTCTATTTCTATTTCTATTGTATAACCATCTGTAGCTGTAATCACAGCTGTAAAGGTTATTGGGTTATGTCTCAACCAGCTTTACACAAATTTTCCAAATAGCTCAGGCTCAGTCAGACTGGATGGATGGATAGCATCAGTTAACATCAATTTTCAAGTTTTGCTGCAGATTCTCAATTAGAATCTTGACTTTTACTAGGACATTCAAACACATGAAAAGACTTTGACGCAGACCATTCCATTGTAGCTCTGATTGCATCTTTCGGGCAGTAGGTTCTCAGTTTTATATCTTTTCTTTAATTATAAATGACTGCAACATACCATTTACTGCTGCAGGTGTGGTTTCATCTGGTCAGTCCTATTTAGGATGTGGAAATAGCACTTTAACCTGGTTTTGTGTTGTTGAATTGTCCAGCTCTTTCATCATGGACAAACTATCCTTGTCATCATACGTCAAGCAAGGATCTGTTCAGAGAGTTTGTTTGTGTGTGAGAGAGAGTGAGTATGAAGTTGGTGAGAAATCCAAGTCATGAGTCACTCTGGAAATGTATGGCTCGTACACATTTCAACAAGCTGTCTTTCTGTGCCTGAGTAATACTCATCTTTGTATGACTCTCTCATTTGCTCTGCGTCCTTTTCATTTGTAACTATATTCCCCTCATTCAATCCCTGTGCGTGTGTGTATGTGTGTGTGTGTGTGTCTCAGTAAATTTCTCTTTGCCTCCATCTCTCACTGGTCCCTGCTGGCTCAGAGTTCTAATGAGAAAACACTGGGGACCAACAGAATAATTAGGTTAATGTAGATTTGCGTGCCCCTCCCTCTATTTCTCTTTGCACACAGACAACCACACACATGTGGGCACTCAGGAACACTGAATAAATATAATTACTGCTGAAAGAGAGACAGAAAGCTCTGTGATTGCATGTACTGCACACATATGTGGATGCATAGCATGTCAGTGAGTGGAAAAGCCCATATGCACACACACATACACACACACACACACACACACACACACACACACACAAACGCACCCAGACACACACACGCATGCACACTAACACACACACCCACACACACAGACTATATCTCCAGGGACTAACAGATAGCACCCATTACTGTCAGGCTCGTCTCCCTCTAATTGGCTGTGATCGGAGCCTGTCGCCCCTGGAGGGAGGGGCCTCAGATTCAATTAAACTGTATGATTGGTCCTTTTAAATATTTAATGTCAGAGACTAAAAACAGCCCATGCAACACTTCCTGGAATCAAACTCAGATGAGTGTTTTTCAGTGCATGTTCTGAGTGTGTATCTTGTCTAAACATTTATATGCACAATGTCTTTTCAAAAAAAGGGGCACACCTATTGTGAGTTTGCTAATTTAATGCGTGAGCTCTGAAATACAGTTTAACAATCCTCCTCTTATTTTAGTGTTGTCCCATCTAATTTTATGCCAATTTGTTCAGTGTATGTGTGGGAGTATATGTGTGATTGTACACATGGACAGTTGGCAGCAAAATGTTGCTGTGCATAGACATGATTTAAGAGTGTTTGTGTACTTTTGCATAGTGTGTGCGTGTGTGTGTGTATGTGCATGTGCATTTTTGTGTGTGTCCCAGTTAATCCGGCAGGCTCACAGGAGAGCTACTTGAGCCATCAGAGGCTTTTCTCCACTTCCAGCCAGCGCCAGAAACACACTCACAATACACACTTACATACACACTCATGGTCTACCAACAATCAGCAAGGCAAGCAAAAAGACAAGAGAGGAGCTTGACTCTCAATGACACTTTACAAAACATCAGAAGCATGTAAAAAACAAAAGGAGGAAAACGTCCTCCATCCAGAGTGGGAGATATTTACAATTACTCATAAAGGATGGATTCTAGGGCTGCAGACCAGAAATATAGGCAGCCTAAACAAAGCGTTTTATTTTGAAATCCAGGCCTTCCTCACCTGATAGGATGATGTGCAGATTATAGGAAGGCTGGCAAAACACATACAGGAAGAGAGTGTGGGCGAGAGTGAGATAGACTAACTATTTTATGGAGAGAGTGGGAGGAAAGGCAAAAAAGGAAAATGAAGAAAGAGTAGGTGGACATGAAACACACACAATGTACTATCAGGACAAACAGAGCAGAATAGCTGAGAGGATAAAAAAAAATAAGAGCAGAATGGAAGGGATGGACAAGAGAGATGGCTGAGTAGACATACCTGCTGGATTATCCTATGACGCTTCAGTTTCAGTTTCAGTTTCAGTTTATTTATATAGCGCCAATTCACAACACATGTTGTCTCAAGGCACTTCACAAAAGTCAGGTACATACATTCCTATCAGTCCTAACCATTGAACAGTGCAGTCAGAGTTAGTTTGTGGTAAAATGGATGAACACCATTTGCCTGGTTCCGGCTAGTGATTTTACCACTTATCTGTGTTCAAGGAACTAAAGGAGGAGGTGCGGCCTAACTTCCTGTATTTGGAGGTTTCAGGGAAGTGATGTCATAGGAGGTACCAGGTGAAGAGGGGAGAAGAAACTGTTAAAATAGTAAGTTAACTTTAGGGTTTTGTTTGTTAGTTTTGATGTGTGTTAAGTTGAATGTATATATATTGATGTTCACCATTATCACTCACATATATTTCTTGTCTATTCTAAAAGGTCACATGCAGAAGTGACCCAGTGTTTTGATACAATCTGCACTTAATTGTTATTTTGGTCTATGTGCGGCTGGATTCACAGCACACGAAAACAGAACCAGCTGTTCCTGTTTCCACTTTCTAAACTCTGCCTGACATGTCTAGCACCCCTATTTGTAACCTGATATGTCTGTTAACTTTGCTGTATAAAATAAACTCCATCGGTAATCACACCTCTGTAGTCCACTGCAGATCAGTGTGATTACCCTCGTGGTGAGCAGAAAGAGTCTCTGTGTCGTTCCTCTGAGTCTGACTGTTGGTTTGAGCTGATCACTCACTCCACACCTAACAATGTGTTAGAGTTAGGATATAATTGTTCAACCGTAAACACAGGGTTGTTGCTAGATAGAAGTAGCTTCAGTGATTTAAGATTATTTCTCATGTTGGAATATACCTGTAAGATGGAAGATTCTATTTGAGTTAATTCTGTTTGAAAGGGCATGAGGGTATTTAAGCAGATCAGGAAAGAAGTTCAAGAGAGAGGAGCAGGTCAGTGTCGCTGTGTGCACGTGACGTTAATTTTGGTTGGTCTGAGTACAGTTATGTTTATGTTGTCACTTTCAAGTTTAAGTCATTTTTGTAAATATTTTTGGTTGTTCACTTTGTAAAGAACATCAGTCTGCTGCCCTTCTTCAGCCACTTTGGCCACAGTATACCACATAGTTATTTATTCAAATTGGATAAAAAGTTTTTCTGTCTAAGGAAACCCAGCAGATTGCATCCAGTCAGTGACTTGCAGCATTCACTCCTCCTGGATGAGCGTGTAGAGACAGTGGACAGTCACTGGCGATGACTTTGCAGCAATCCCTCATACTGAGCATGCATGTAGCGACAGTGGAGAGGAAAAACTCCCTTTTAACAGGAAGAAACCTCCAGCAGAACCAGGCTCAGTGTGAGCGGCCATCTGCCACGACCGACTGGGGGTTTGAGAGAACAGAGCAGAGACACAAAGAGAACAAAGAAGCACTGATCCAGGAGTACTTTCTATGGGAAGGAAAAGTAAATGTTAATGGATGTAGCTCCTTTAGTCGTTTCATCTAGAAAGAAAGAACATGTAAACTCTGAGCCAGTTTTTAAGGTTAGAGTCTGAAGGAGAGCACATAGAGTTAGTTACAGTAAAAGCTCAGTCAGTAGCCATGTCTAGGAGAGAGAAAGGGTTAAACACTGAAAGACAGGGCCATGTGGATCATCGGTAGAGGGTGAGCATTAAGTTGTTGCCAGCAGAAGCTTGGAGGATTCCCCTCTCCAGAAAGGTGTCACAGATAGACAGGTGTGTCAGTGTTTGTCTTTATATCAATGTTACTGAGTTCATCATTCATGGTGGGGTATTACGGAAAAGCATAGTTATGGTCCTGTTGTCCTGTCATTGGTTGTTGGGTTGGAAACTCCGTTAGGAGGTAGCTACAATAAGAACAAGGTTTTATGCCATCTGCAGAGAGCCAGGCTGTAGCAGTTCTCAGGGTCATGGTTCAGTTTTCAACACTCCGGATATCACCAGCAGACAGTGGGTCAGAGGGGCATTACCCCCCCCACCCGAAACCTGACAGCATCCGCAAAAACACGCGCAGCGTGTTACATGCGCAATGAAATCGGAAGCGCAAAAGACACCCCTGTCCAGTTGCCTCAATGAATGTGCAATACTGGACGTTTCAGCGCAAAGTTCTCAAATTCTGGGAAGAGTTTATGCCAATATGTTTCTATAACACCTGTAGTGCTAGTATCTCACTAAAACTGCAAATGGCTGCGTTCAATATTAGTCTGTCATCCATGCGTGATCCAAAAGGAGATGCTTTTGTAACAGATGGCAGGTCGCTGGAGATGAAAAGAACAGCAACGACCTTCTCTGTTCGTGTGAATATCTTTGAAATAATAGAATAAAACAATAATCAGGACCTCTTGCAGCCTGTTAGGGTTGTTAGTTTCTGAATGCAACGCCAATCAGGTTTGGCCGTCTCATAATCTCTCCAGACACCAGGACGCACGAAACCGTTTTTAATGAATGAAGAACTTCTATTTTACTTTTTCTTTTATTAAAGACAATTGGTTATTATGAAAAAATGAAAAAACGGTTGTTTTGTCAGCAGAAGTTCTGCAAAACTGTTCAACAGCATAACGACAAAACGGAAGACAACGGTTTATTTTATTTTTTTATTTTCTTTATTTTAATAAGAAAATATTACATCTGACAAATCAGATTTACAATGAAAACACCCCTGTTAATCATTATTCTACCGGTTCGTGTATCAATGTAGGCCTAATGATTGTTCTTAATAAATTGTTGTTGGGATTATTTGTGATAATAATAGCCTGTAACATGAACATATTTTGTATTTCCCGGGCTATATAAGGTCTCAGTTCGGTGACGTGTGGTGAGGTCAATGACTGGTAAAGCCCTTAGAGTCAGATTTACAAATATATGAACCCAATATAGAAACTGATATTTAATTGTTTTTAACTCAGTTAAAACTGTTGGTTTAAAAGCTTTTAATTATGCTTTAATTAATTCAATACTGTTCAACAATACGACAGCAATAAAAACTAAATATTTCATATAAGGTCAAATTTGATTATCTAAAATTATTTTTTATTTTCCGCTGATCCTGCGGCTGCTTCATGGGTTGCAGGAGGAACTGTGAGCCGATCCAGAGGCTGCGGGTTCAGCCTAACTGGAGCAAAACCACAAAGCGTCTTCGGCCATGGACTGTGAGGGAAGTAGTCCACTCCTGACAATGGATCCTCCTGTGGACTCAGTGAGAACCACAGCTGGCCTGGCACTGCGCGTTTTCCCATGTAGCAAACAGATGATCTCTGCTCTGGCCACTTGAAGCACGCAGGAGGTTGTTGTGCTGCGTGATTATGATCCAGCTGCTGATGTTTTTCCTTCTGTTATATTCTGCTCCTGCTTTTCTGGACTCTTACAGTTTGTTAAGCTGTGTCATCACTGTCCACAGCAGCAGGTTTGTCATGTCAGCCTCCGCCCTGATTTATCCTCCCTGTTCATTTGCGCAGGGTGCCTCTGACTGCGTATTTACGCACTCGAAGCCTTTACGCTTCTCTTTACGCTTCTCTCTTACGAATCTGGGGTTACATAACCCTAGATTCTATGAGAATAGGCACAGCCCTTTAAGGTCTGGGGTTTACTGGTTCCTAAAGGCTGAAGAAAAAACGTCTTCTTTGGGAACCGCTTGTCCGGTCTCATCATTTATACTGAGATCGGGTGTGCTCCACTCAGCAGGTAACTGCGGTCAAGTGAGCCGACGGTCAGAAATATGCGGTCACGCCAGCCGACACCAGCTCTCTCTTAAACATTAGCTTCGCGCATACAAGGTGCATTACGGCGATGGAGCAGAAAGGACGCCGATCCTGGCAACGATTGAGAAAATTAGAGGAAAACAGAAAAGTAACCTTCAGGACATTTATAATAATGACATTTTTACAACTTTCACATACATGTTTTATGTAAAAAAAAATATATTTAATAATTTTACTGTAGGGGTTTGGAGAAATAACGGGTCATACATAGAGAAGAGCGTGTTCAGTCCGCCTGGACCTCCAGTAATTCACTGACCACCACTGTGTCAGATGTTGGATTCTGGATGAGCATTTTGAGGTACTTTGACCTGTTATTTCTCCAAAACTCTACAGTAAAATTATGAAATATTTATTCTGGTTATAGTATAGATGACCCTTTAATATAATCTGAAGAGATTGTGTTGTCACCTCTCATGAGTTTGGAGAAATACATTCCTGAAAGTGACACAAATGCCTATACTGGTGAGCATTAGTAGGTATTATTTCACCAAACATTCTCAGTGAAATTATGAAATATTTATTTTTTTTGCATAAAACATGTATGTGAAAGTTGTAAAAATGTCATTAATATAAATGTTCTGAAGGTTACTTTCCTGTTTTCCTCTTATTTTCTCAACCGTTGCCAGGATCGGCAACCTTTCTGCTCCATTACTGTAATGCACCTTGTACGCACGAAGCTAATCTTTAAGAGAGAGCTGGTGTTGGCTTAGAGAGACCAATTAACCTAACAGTCATGTTTTTAGACTGTGGGAGGAAGCCGGAGTACCCGGTGAGAACCCACGCTTGCACAGGGAGAACATGCAAACTCCATGCAGAAAGACCACTGGCTGGGAATCGAACCCAGGACCTTCTTGCTGCAAGGCAACAGTGCTACCAACTGTTCCACCGTGCAGAGAGCACAGTTCAGAGAGTATCTTACTGAAAATGTGTTGATCCTGAAATTTTAAAAGAGGAAATAATTAGAAAAAAATATATTTTATACAGTTAAAACAGGATATTTAAACACACTGTACAAAAAAAACATCTAACTGTCCAATGTTTGTAACCTCCAAGCCTTTCGTGGTTTAGTTCAGTTGGGAATTCTGAGATCATTTCCTTTTGCTAAAAGCCAGAATGATAAAAGAGAGAATTTCTTTAGCTCTCTCTACATTCACAAGTTTACATCCATTTTCTCAGTATTTGTTAGAATTGCCTTTAAACTGTTTGTTTAGGGTCAGACGGTTTGGGCATCCAACCACAAGCTTCTATTGATAGTTTGCCGGAATTTTAGCCCATTCCTTCTGACAGAACCAGTGGAACTGAGTCAGGTCTTTAGACCACCTTGCTCACACACACTCATTTCAGCTCTCCCCACATGTTTGCTACAGGACTGAGATCAGGGATTAGTAATTGCTGCTAATCACCAATGTATCAAAGGTCTTTGTCCCTGAGTGTGTTTACAAGTTGTACTCTTGCTTTTTTTGGTTTATTATTTATTTATTCATTTGGGAAAGTATCTTGGTTTTGGAGTGATGACTGCTTACTTGCTAAGTGGCCTTTCAAATGTTGATGCAGGGAGTTAATGACACTCTTTTACCAGTTTCAGCAGCATCTTCATGAGGTTTTTGCTGTTTAAAAAGAAAACAAACCTGGCAACGTAAGGCATCTTAAAACCAGATTATCTTTATTTTCCTGTGATGTCATGAAAAGATGTAATGTGTTTGAGGTGAACAGATGTCTTTGTAAACTTATGAAATTTAAAAACAAGTAATGAAAAAGTCTTTAAAAGATTCCCCCCTCTCATTATTCTGGCATTTCGCACATGGAAATAATTTTGGTAATCCTAACTGAAATAAAACAGGAAATGTTTAGTCAGACGAGGAAAAAGGAAAAACAGTTTTTCTTTTAATGAAACCAAACTATCTGGTTTCAATTGTTTACCTTCTGTTTTGCATTCAATTAAATAAAGTCACAAAGAATTACCAGCTGCACATTATCTAGCAATTATCTAGCAATGTTTTGGCAGAATGCTCAGCAGTAAAGGAAAATCATCATCCTCCATGGGTGGTGATCCAAAAGCTGGTTTTGAGGCAGCTGCTGTCTTTGAAATAAAGAGACAAACAGTATTTAACATCATATCAGTCCTGTTGATACCATCTGAGGACATGTAGTGGCTGCAGTTGTCTGTCACTATATATCTACTCCATCTATCTGCAGGGAAGTACTTAACAGCATTCTCTCCTGCCGTGGCAATACAGCAGAGTGGAGTCTGAACTCAAACAGAAGAAGAGGGTTAAAAAGAGAGTGAGAGAGACAGAGAGAGAATGTGTTTTGGTGCCCAGACAGGGCTTTGCATCAGGCAACAGGAAAAAAACCCACAAAAAGCGAGAAAAAGTGACGAAGATAGAGCAGCAGAGAAAAAGGAATAAAAGAGGAAACGCTTTGCCTGTGTGCAAATGTGTGATAAAGTGACGGGTTCGGAGGGTAGAGAGATACAGAAACAAACTATGGGTGGGGGCAGGGGGGGTACAAAAAGAGATAGAGGAACATGTGAATAGACTATTGGAGGCAGCTTTCAGTTAGTCTAAAGTCTCTTTTCTCACAGTGACTGTGGTGTGTTGTGATGTGATGTGTGAGCAGAGATTAGCTTTATGGAACAACCTTTGTTGACTCAATTTATTGAATTTCACTGTTCTGAATACCAATAAAGAATCTGATATTTAGTGTGCAAACAGCAAAAGCCTGAATCCACACTCAGCGAGCTGCTGGGTATGTGATGAGTGAAGCTGTGTCTGTTTCAATTGTTAGGTTTCTGTGACTATATGGCCCACACACACTTTTATGGAGCACGTTGTGATCATGTATAAACAGTTATTACTACATTATTCACATGTCTGTGTGCTTTGTGTTTTTACCAGTCATTTGGTGATATGCACGCATCAGACAAACATTTGCATGTCAGTGTGATCTGCTTGTCTGTGTGTGTGTGTGTCTGTGTGTGTGTGCGTGAGTGTGTGTGTGTGTATGTGTATGTGTGTGTGTGCATGCATGCGATCGTGCGTAGATGTGGTAATGCGCTGCTGCTCGGTCGTTTAGCTTGTTGACACTTTGGGGTCAGAGCCATGCAGGGTGAATGGTGTTGGCTGACAGCGTGGAACCTCTTCATTATCCAGCCATAATGTTCTCATCGCCGTCGGCTCCTTGGCTCCCTCCTCACCCATGTCCCTTCGCTGCCACCAATTTCACACACACACACACACACACACACACACACACACACACACACACACACACACACCACACACCCACCCACACACACACACACACACACACACACACACACACACACACAACACACACACACACAAGACCTCCACCGTCTATCATTCCTCTTCTTCTGCCTTTCCCCCATCCATCCTCTCCCTCCTCACCTGGCCATTTCTCCTTTCTGCTGCTATTCATTGCTGTCGATTCATCCTCCAGCTCTCACCAGGTCATTTTTTTCTTTCTGTCCCCATGTATCTGGTTCTTTCTCACTCCATCTTTCTGACCCCATTCCACTGATGTTTCTACTTTTCTTTTAGTTTTTCATGCAGTCCCTTCTCATCATACATATTAATTTGTGAATTTGGTTGTAATAATAGACTTTATTGGCACAACCTAAAGACAGAAACCAAACTACAAAAATGTAATCTTTACTGACAATACAGCAATCAAACCCTTCTTATAATTGCTGACTGACTTTTAGCATGTCTCCAATACTATTTTGATGAGGTCCAGGTCTTTGAGTCTGGAAGCACCCTGTGCCATCACCCTGATCATTAGCTCCCTCCACAGATTTTCCATCAGATTCAAGATATTATTCTGCCCAAGTCACATCAGTCAGAAGAAAAATGTTGGTATAATTAGAAGGTTTTACCAACATTTTGTCTTTCTGCTCTCTTGGACACTGCAGAGCTCTTCCCACGTTCTCAGTAGAACTCTGAAGAACTTTTTCGTGAGGACATTGGATGTGGAACTAAAGAAGGAGCTGGTAGCCTATATGGAGAGATGTAGTCAGTGATGGTTTTAACATGCCACATATTAAAGTGGTATAAGAAAGTTACTCTGGATCATCAAAAAAAAGCAAGTGTGATTTGTTTTGTTTAAGATGACTTAATTTTACAAATCACTTAATTCAAAGTGTGCGTGTTCTCATATGTCACAACTGGTGATACAATTTGTTTATTGCCTGTTTAACATCTTCTGGGGAAAAAAAATCAAATATATTTGGAAAAAAACAACTGCAGATATATGGTTAACAAGAAGTCAGTTTGCATTGCCACTACCATCAAGGGTGCCACTGTGCTATCTTCCTTCAACTTTAGACAGAGGAATTCTGTAAAGTTTTGAAATCATGTGTTAAACCGTTACAGTTTTAGAGAACTGCATAACAGGAGTGCACACATTTTGTACATTTATTGGAAAACAATTTTTGTAAACCTCGGCATCTTCTGCAGAAGGAGTCTTGAAAGGAATATGTATAATATCCATCCATACCTCCGATTTCTTGAGGGAGTTTCCCTTTTCATTGAATTGGGGAATTTAATGTAATCCTTTCTCAGTTCGCATATTTCATTGCATAGTCTGGGCACAATTTTGCACAAGTTGATTTATTTACACCACACACGTGTTTAGCAATGGAAGGTTCCCAAAACTTGTAAGAAGGAGGTATTGGAGTTCCCTCACTTAGTCACATGAAACTCTCGTCTAAAGCAAACAAAATATTTTAGCTGTATTGTATTTATTAATTAATTAATTAATTGTTGACTGAAATCAGTGCCATTACATTCATGCAGGGGGTATCATAATTGTCATGATCTGCCTGTGTTTTGAGTTCCCAGTCTTTTTTCTCTTCTCACATTCTTCAGTTGCTGTTATTTCAATTCATGTTTAGATTCATCATTTTATTCTTGTATTTAGAAGATAGCATAAACCTAGCCACGGGGTTAACCACACCTATTTACTAAGATAGAAATTGCTGTTGTCTCCTCGCTCAGAGTCGCTCTCAGCAGCGACCAGAATAACTCTTAAGCTAGGACTCTTTGGCGGAAATTTTTAGGCTAAGTTAGGAGCTCTTTAAGAAGACTCTGAGCATCTTTGTGATACGGGCCCTGAACAGCGGAGCGGACTAGCTGTCCAAAACATTTCTACTGTCGTGGAAATGAACCCTGCGCCTAGAGGTTATGAAGCAGATCAGGGACTGTTTTGGCAGAGCTAGTGTGACACACACAAAGGTGTGATCACATTGTTTTGTTTTATTGATAATTTAACAGAATTAAAAAGGGTTTGAAAGTATATTGAATTGAGATACTATACCGAGTTACTCAGCAGTGTTTCCCGTGAGATGCCTTGGTGGCTCTGCTTTGACAGTTCCCGCAGATACATGAAGGACACAAGCAGTGAACTGTCTCTCTCTCACTTATGTTTCATTACAGGTTGGTAATGTCCAGCAAGCACATGTATATTGTTAATGGTTTAGTTGTTTAACCATTCAACTCGCTATAAATATTAGATGATTACCATGAAATCTTTATCATATTACATTTGTTATTGCATTAACAAGTCTTATGTAGACTATGTTTTGAACGTGAAATACCTGTTCTACAGTATTAGCATTTCGATGCTAGCATGCTAGTCGTCCTGGGAGAAGACAACTGGTTTCCTCTCAAAGCCAACATGGGGGACCTTTAATTCAGAACACATCTCTGAATACATCTTCATACAAAATCTCAAAGAATCCCAAAATCCCTTACATGAGTCAAGATATATATACAACAGTCATATCATTGTTGTGTATGTGAGACTTTTTGACCAATCAGATGTACCCTTTCACTTACGCACATTTTGGCACTCGCAACATTGATTCTCAAGCGCAGTTCCAGGAATACAAAACCAGCAAACATCTGCAGGAAATCAAATTGGTCTACGTGACAGTTATATCACAACAATCTCATCACTCTGGTCAACTCCTCATTCCTGAGCTAAACTGGACTGCTGAACTAATGTAAAAGTGACCTGGCAGGATTCAAGATATCATAATTCTTTCCGGCTGAACTGTTTCCATCCAGCCTACAAGTTTGTTTCTACAATAACAAGTCCATCAGTCTTTCCTTACGCCAAGACTGTTTCCTTATCTACCTTGTTCCCAGAGAGGCCTTGCATGCTGGTCAGTGACTTTTCCCTTATGCCCAGAACAATCTACACAGAATTCATTTTACATATGGTAAAAACAATAGTAACAGTTTTTAATCTACCAAACGAAGCTTTACCCTTCCACACTAGCTTAGTGTATTTTCCATTTGCTCTGCCATAGTCTATGTTGATGCTTGTGTACCTTCCCACATGAAGTCAGATAGCTTTATTGTAGTTAAATATGATGATTTA
Organism: Crenichthys baileyi; assembly: GCA_036173005.1. NCBI lineage: Eukaryota > Metazoa > Chordata > Actinopteri > Cyprinodontiformes > Goodeidae > Crenichthys > Crenichthys baileyi. The sequence goes on from JAHHUM010001194.1 coordinate 611,540, forward strand.
TGTTTAAGGGTATGTAAAGACTGTATGTAAAAGTTGTCTTAGTATATTGTGACTGAATCAAAATGTGTTGTGTAATACGTTAGTTCTGCTAAATATAAGATGGTTGTCAAGATAGTGAGATTCATTGGAAAACAGATTTAATGCATTAGTGCATTATAATATAAGACAGTTGTAATGCTGGATGTAATTGTTTATTGAACAAGAAACAACTAAAAGCCAGTCCTCACAAATATATGAAGAAGGACACTAGTAGAAAAGAGTCTCCATCTTACATATGTTTAATTACAGATAACAGACACACTGATTATCCCCAACAAACATTATAAACTGCTAGTGGTGATTGTACCGGTCCAGTATCTGCTACACTAACAATAATTTGTCCCCTTCAGGGAAAATACACAGTGTCATATATTCTTCTCACTTCAGGATGGGGGCATTTCACTCAGTTTAAATGTGGTTGCATACCTATGGGCACTCATGCACCGTCACGCATTTCCTCCTGCTTTACTGATACAGCCACATGGGTTTCTGAGGTTGCTGTTGTGAAGTAGTGCAGTTCACGCTCAACCAGAGGGTGGTGTGTGCATTGTGAGGAAGTTTCTCAGCCTGTGTTTTACTCTTTTTGGGTGAAGACGTTGTCGAGAGCACACAACTCGCCCACGAAGAACTCCCATGTGAAACACTGTGTGAGATTTCAAGTGGAATGAGATGCCTCTATTGGCGGGCCTTAGCGCCGATTGTTTTTTTTAACTCAGACCGAGTCAATCGGGATCTGAACTTGGTGTTCAGTGGTGAGCCAGTTTAAAGTGAAGATTTGACTGTGGAGGGACCAGTACCGCGGTGTGGCCAGCCGCACAACCCATCTGCAGAATACAGCATCGTCGATTTCCCTCTTCACCCACAGACAGACAACATTAACACTCAAACTTCTACCCGGGTAGTTTAAACACAGACATTACAAGACCAAATACTCATCCACAGAAGATCTTTGCCCCTTCCGTAAAGGAGCATTGCACTTTTGACATTGAACTTTACTCCTTATCTTGTGAGGAAACCTTCCAGAGGACGCTATTATTTAAAGTTATTTATTTTACTTTCTTTTGGGCCCATTTATTGTGCAGATGTGCACATTAGGAAGCCGGCTTAGGTAGGCAGGGTCTGTGATTTCATGTTATGATTTTGTGTACAATATATCTAAATTCAAACCCTCTAGTTGTGTGTGTGGTATCTCTGCTGATACATACTTTCAGGCCCTGCAGCCGTTCGTGGATTCTACTAATACTAGCTTAATATTAAACTATAATTAATTTACTTACCTGTGGTAACCGATACACAAGACTGGCCTTGTGAATTGGGAATGACTGACCCTGGTTCTTGTGGCTCCATGCTGGCTCAAGACAGCTTGGTTCACAAAGACAATATTTCTACTAAGTGGGGAACCATGATGTCTTCTTGTGCTCAAAGATCTCCTGACACAGATGCATGGTCAAATTTAAAACACAGCACCGGAGCTTTTAACACAAGGCTTATACGTGGTAAAACGTGGGCCTTTTCGAAGTTTGATGTTGGAAGGAGGTAACAGACGGGAAATTCTCTATCTCCCGTCTTCTGGTATGCCTACTTCCTGGACTTTTTTTAAGGCTATGTGAGAAATAAAAATTCAGCTGCCCAATTAGCGTCTCCTCACACATTTATTCAGTTTTGCACCTTCAGTGTGTGCCTGGCAGTCCTCCCAGCAACAAGATGAGACAGACCTTATTACGTTGGCTTGTTGAAGCTTCATTATTCTGATCTATCTGGAGGTGTGTTGCTGTGGCATGATGGCAGGTCACCATGCTCACTTGTTGCACCCAGTGTACTGAACAAATAGGATTTGGGGGTTATGCATAAAACTGAACAACACATATCAGCATGTAAACGCTTTACAGTTCAGTTAAGTTGCGGGAGATTATAGAAATTAGACTGTGCAGCTGCTATACCTATAGTGGCATCCTTGAGCTTTGCAGTCTTAATGGCCTTTACAGACATGTTGAAATAATGTATTTAATCCCCGTGCTCATCTGTTCTACCTTATTTGCTTTGTTCATGGAACACTGGTTATGTATTACCTTCAGTTTCAATGCTCCTCAACTCTGTAAGCAAACTTCCTGAATACATGAAATGCTCAGAAACTATTGGTCCCTATAAATCAGGATCCAATGAGGAGGCCCTGCAGGGTAGCCCAAATGCCACAGGTTCAGACAATTGGACAGAGAAGGGAAGAGCAAAAGCTGCAGGATCCAAAGACAGATGTAAGGGCAGTGGCCCAGCGGACACTGAATTCACCTAAGAAGCTCTGAGGGATGCGCCTGAGGCTGGCTGGAGACTCAGGTGATGGAACCAGATCATTGAATGAGGAGTTAGGTGCGGGTGTATTATCTTTGACCCCTCTGAACCTATGGATGTGGATAATCACAGAGAGCCTTGCAAAACATGGGAACTATCTGTGACTGAAGTAGACCTTAGCCTCTCCAATTTTTCAACATTTAGTCTCTGCTGAGTGTTGTAGACCTGTTAGCTGTTAGTAAATCAAATAGTTCCATTTATATTGGTGGTCTCCATGTGAACCAAATTATGCCCAGATTAGACTCATGCTTCTAAGCGCTTAACTTTTTATCGATTGAATAACGATAACATTTTTCAACTTGCGTGCACATTGTTTTTCATGGCATGAATATGTGTTCTAGTAAAACATCCTCCTAATAAGGATAATAAGACTTACCTCCCAGTCTCTCATTAAATTTTTTATTCTACCTTCTCAAAATATTGCCAGTTCAAATTGATGTGGCCCTACATCGCTCCTTGTCTCTCCCCTACCCTTACCTATAGGTAATTCGTTCATGCATTTCTCTTATCACACTTTCTCTTTTCCACAGCTTTGAGTCCCATTTTCTTCCACATCTCTGCTACTCATTCTTCTTTTCACTGCAGACTTTCCTCACCCTTGGCTGTTTCTTTCTTCAACCCTCCACTCCTCTTCCACTCAATACTTTCAATTTACTCTTCTCCTCTCTAATCTGCCACTTCATTCATCCTATGCTCTCTTTCATTATCTCCTCATATCGTCCTTTGCCTTCTGTCCTCCTCTTGCTGTTGGCTTTCCTGAACAATGGAATTTAAAGATCCTCTATTTCAATCATCCATTCAAACACTCATATACTGCATCCTCTCATGTTGATATTTTTGTGAAGCTTGTGTACATTTTGTACTGTCACACTTTTGTGTTGGTCTTTTCTCTGTGCTGAAGTTTACTTTGGGTTAGCAAAACATTAGACTTAGCCGGTGGAGACGGATTAACTTTAACCTCCAAGTATTATTTAACAGCACAACATTGAAGCTTAACTCTTGTGTCCGAGCTACCGCACCCTGCTGGCGGTCAGACGCCTCGGAGTTCCTCCGGTACTTGGTCCCCATGAAGCGATCACACACTCTATCTAAAGACTCTTAAAGGAACGACTCTCAACCAGTTTCTAACTTTTAGCTCTTTTTATTCTAAGTTAAGGCAGAGGAATGATTACAGAGATCAGCGCTGAGGCTCCCGTCTCGGACCGTCGCCGTCTGTTAGAGCATGACGAAGAGCCCCGATAGAAGGTCACATACAGTTTTATATCTGGCAATCCAATGCAATGGATGTGCTCTCCCTCAGTGATTATCAGCAGACTATGTGTCACCATTGTGGTGTCTATCTGTTAGATTGTGTAGTAGCTGGTGTCCATACTTAATCTAAGTGTGCTGTAGCTTTCTAATCAACCCAGTTATACCAGCTGCTCCACTATCTACCACAGTGCCCCAGCTTCAGGTCATTTATGACAATCCTTGGGCCAATTATCCTTGTACTGTATGTTTATGAGCATTCTTATCCTATTGTAACAAAGGAAAACATTAGAACTTATATTTTATTTCACTATAGTATAAATGGGAAAAACAGCTATGAGCATATTAATAAAGGTTATTCCTAACACTTGTATGGTATTTACTTTTGGGACCCTCTGGTATCCCTTGGGTCAAATTGACCTGGAACACATTTGGGGTTTTAAAAAAAAATTCTAATATAACATTTTACTTAATAAACCATTAACATATGTTGTCTTTATCTCAATTTTAAACAATTCAGATAACATATATACTTAATGATTGCAATTAGTCTCTACTAGAACACAATTAACAATGGAAGCATGACTACTCTTTTTGTCATGATGTTATAATTGATGTTAAAAATCCACTATAGTCAAGACTTGGGTGTAATAAATCATGCTTATCTTGAAAAAAAACAAGTGAGAGAATGTTTTCATTAACATTTATTATTTTGAATGCAAACTCTCAATACATAATCCTCATTGTGTCTAGAGAAGCCGGGGTCCTGGGCACATGTTGTCTCCTTTGGGTGTACGGTGTCACCAGTGCCTTGCCTAGCTCCTCAAGGAAAAGCCGCCTTTTTTGGAGCTTCTTCTGGTTCCAGTCTGGGTTGACTGCCATCCAGATTGAAAACACATTATAGGCTGAGACAAACAGCATGTTGTAAAAGATCACGAGTGGCCACCGTAGCATTCTTCTTTGACAGCTGTAGCAGGCTAGCAGCTTGTCTAGGTTGTCTACCCCTCCTTTGGTGGCATTGTAGTCAAGTATGACCTCTGGCTTATGGTCCTCCCTGGTACTTGGTACTCCGTCCCTTTGAAAAGTACTCATGAGCACCACCAGGGCAGTGTTGGCCGTGAACATAAAGTTGGAAGAATGGACAGATCAGAACCTCAGGTGGAAGCTCCATCCTATTTTTTCGGATTGTTCCAACCATTGTCAGCATTCTTTTGAGAAGCTTCTGTCCCAGGTTATACGAGGTAAAGAAATTGTCACAGGTAATTGTCACAGGTAATGTTGTCTCAAGGCCACTCGTGCCCCTTGGTTTTTTTGAGCAGCTCCTCCTTCTGCCTTTCCTGTATAAATTTGCATGTTCCATGCATAAGATGAAACAGCATCACAGGCAGCCCAGATTTTGATGCCGTACCTTGCTGGTTTTGAGGACATATAATGTCTAAAAAGGCAGCTGCCTCTAAACCCCACAAGCTGTTCATCCACAGTTACATTGGGCCCAGGGTTGTAAAGGCTGGGAAGCCGGTCCACCCACTGGTCCCACACAGTGCAGATTTCTGCCATCTTGTCCCCCCGCCGTCTAACAGGTCTTGATTCCTGGTTGTCAGATCTGATGATCCTTAAAAATACATGGAAGCTCTTCAGAGACATTGTGGCTCTAAAAATTGCTCTCCCTGTCTCAGCATCCCATAGACATTCAGTCGACTCCCCTCTTGACCTGTAGACACCAGCAAGAATGAGGATGCCAAAGTAGGCATGAAGATGCATGATGTCTATCTCTTTCCGGTGGTCACTAAAAACACGTCTCCCCTCAAGATTGGTCATATCCAGAATAATTTTCTGAATTGAGTTAGGAATCAGAAGCTCAAAGGATGACTTGATATCCTGAACATGAGTCACTGCAAATCGTGTGGGCCCTGGTACCAACCGTATTATGTTAGCAGCTGAGCAGGGGGGCTCTCTCACTGGGGATTAAGACCATTCAATCCGTCCATTCTTAGACGAATATGTCTGCGAGGCTCTTCCAGTGGCTGGCTCTTGGGCTGCTGCAGTGGCTGGCTCTTGGGCTGCTTGTGGTGCATATTCTGAGTGAAGGCCATCTTCAAATTCACTTTCAGAATCCGAACACTCTGAATTGACATCTAAATTACCCTCATATTCGGTGACATCTTCCTCTTCCACATCGCTATGTGTCTGACTCCCTTCAAAAATCAGCTCCAAAGCCCTCTGACAGCTAAATCTTTTGGTCATGACTGTGATTTAGAGGTATTTATCTCTTTTGTCTCAACCCATTGATGAGCAGGTGCAAAGCATATACTGCGAGAAAATGTTTGATCTTTACAATGTTATGAAACAACATCTAAAAAAGCGTTTCAAGGTGGACACATGACAGAGGGTAAAGAGTGCGGGAAAGTGAGAGCAAACAGCTCTGTGCTTTGATAACAGTAATGTAACATTGTGTGTGTGTGTGTGTGTGTGTGTGTGTGTGTGTGTGTGTGTGTGCGCGCATGTGTGTGTTTGTGTGTGTGTTTGTTTGGCATGTATGTCTCTGTATTGCCCTTTGGTATCAGCTTGCCCGGTTCCCAATTGAGATTGACACCACTGGTTATTCTCTGATGTCCAAAGACCACAGGACTAAATGACTTCATAGCTGTCGCTCTGACCTCTATGTCCATCTCAGTATCAATTTTTGGATCCCCTGCAGTTTGTCTACAGAGCCAACAGGTCTGTGAATGATGTAATAAATATGTTCCTTCACTACATCCTGCAGCACCTGGACTCCCCAGGAACTTACGCCAGAATCCTGTTTGTGGACTTCAGCTCTGCTTTCAAAACCATCATCCCGGCCCTGTTGCAGGACAAGCTCTCCCAGTTGAGCGTACCTGACTTCACCTGCAGGTGGATCATAAACTTCCTGACAGACAGGAAGCAGCTGGGAAAAACGTCTCTGATCCAAGGACCATCAGCACCGGTTCCCCTCAAGGCTGTGTTCTTTCCCCTCTGCTCTTCTCCCTGTACACGAACAGCTGCATCTCCAGTCACCAGTCCATCAAGCTCCTGAAGTTTCCAGGTGACACCACCCTCATTGGGCTAGTCTCTGGGGGGGATGAGTCTGCCTATAGGAGGGAGATTGACCATCTGGTGACCTGGTGCGGCCAGAACAGTCCGTAGCTCAATGCTCTGAAAACAGTGGAGATGATCATGGACTTCAGAAAGAGCACAGCCTCACCCACCCCCATCATTCTGTGTGACTCTCCAGACACAAACTGTTTCAGACCCTCCCCTCTGGCAGGAGGCTGTGGTCCATGAGGACCAAAACCTCTCACCACAAAAACAGCTTCTTCCTGTTTGCAGCTAGCCTCACTAACAAGGCCCTGGTCCCCCACTGATACTTTCCCCTTGTAAATAGTACAAATATCTCAGCACATGTAAATATTATTTCATTTAATTGTTGTTGTTATTGCATATTTTTAATATTTGCCATAATGCTCTATTTTTCCTACACAACTTGTTTTTGTTTTTAACTACATATTTCCAAATTTATTTATTTCAGCTGTATGTTTGTCTATGTGTAGCACCTTACCAGCAAAGCAAATTCCTCATACATGCGAAACACTACTTGGCAATAAAGGTCTTTCTAATTCTGCTATAATATAAACAAGCTATTTCATGGATAGCTTACAATTAGACCAAACAATTATTCATATACTTGATTTAGGTTTTGATTTAGGAATTTGACCAACATGGTAACTTTTTTATACAATTTCAATAAAGGAGTTTTCAAAATTTATAATCTTTCACAAAGTTCTTTCATCGTTTGAGAGATGCCTATTCATTTCCTATCAGAAACTAAGTTCTTGGTTAAATAAAAATTATTTTAAATTTAAATCACTGACTGAATTTGGGTGGGATTGTCTGGTACTGTCCTAAATTGGTTCAGATCTTATTTGGCAGTCATGGATTATTTAATGTCATCAGGTTTAAAAGAAATCTGAGCAAACAAAACTGATTTATGGGGCTCTTTAAGGGTCCATTCTCAGGCCACTTTTATTTAACTTCAACACTGCATCCAGAAAGTATTCACAGTGCATAACCTTTAGTTAGTTACATGTTACAGCCTTATTCCAAATGGTATCAAATTAAATCTCTTTTCTCAAAATTCTACACACAATACCCCATTATGGAAACGTGAAAGAAGTTTAAGTAAGTTGCAAATTTATTAAAAAGAGAAAACTAAGAAATAACATTTATGTAATTATTCACAGCCATTCCTTAATACCCTTAATACTTTATTGATTCACCTTTGGCAGCAATTACAGTCATTTTGAATGTGATGTCACAAGCTTAGCACACCTATCTTTCAGCAGTTTCACCCATTTTTCTTTGCAGTACATCTCAAGCTCCATCAGGTTGGATAGCAGATGTCTGTGCACAGCCATCTTCAAGTCTCTCCAGAGATGTTCAATCGGATTCTGAATTCTGGCTTGGCCACTCCTGGACATTCACAGAGTGGTTCTGAAGCCACTCCTCTGAAAACTTGGCTGTGTGTTTGGGTCGTTGTCCTGCTGAAAAATGAACTGTTGCCCCAGTCTGAAGTCAAGAGCGTTCTGGAGCAGGTTTTCATCCAGGATGACTAGTCTGCCAGATCCTGCTGCTGAAAACATCCCCATAGCATAGATGAAGGACAAAGATGTAAGAAGCTAGTTAATAGGAACACATGTTTTCAGGCTACCATGATTTCCATGTCTGTATTTATTTTGGGTTCATGTCCCTGGATTGTCCCTACCTTGCCTTAAATACGTCCCATTATCACTTGCTTTTCTTCGATAAGGCTCTTCATTATTTATTGTGTTTTAGTCTTGAATACTCCAGTATTATTCACAGTGGGCATTACTTTGTCAGACCGTCTTGAGTGCGTTTGATTGTGCATTTTTATTTATCTATTTTTTGTTTGTTTTATAGTCGTTTCCTTGTATTGGGATGTTATCAGCAACAGTATTGTACCTCGTCTGCCTTTGGCTCATATTTACCTTTCTGTGAGATTTAAACTGTCTTCGTCTACCGTTGGAGGCATCATTCAGCAACAACGTTGGTAGACTCACCAATTCCAGGGGTTACATGCTGGAGTTGAGCAACCTTCTGCCAGAGCCAGGCCACGTATCCCTCCAAACCTGAACTCCTTCACACAAAATAATGTAAGCAGATTCGAAGAAAAAGAGGACGGAAATTTACTGAGGAGGTGACGCAGCCGGCTACCTGCTATGACGCTGTCAAACACATCACTGCTGAGCACATCACTGACAGCTACAACGGCGATCTCAGTCAGATTGGAGGGCAGTCAGAATTTTTATTGGGAGATTTTACAAGGTGTGACAAAAAGTCATTCATTCCATTTGCAATATCTACCTTGTACACTATATAGCAAAAACTGTACTTTTACACATTTTTACACACTTTAACAGCCCCGTTTTGTGTTTTTTAATGTATTCAAATTTCTGTTACTATCTGGGAGAGACAATAAAGTTTTTCTGTTCTATCTTTCTGTTGTTGTAATTAGTTAGGTGATAGTTTGTATTATGCCCAGTGCTGTTTTGAGTTTATGTTAAATGTTGTATAGTTACAAATAAAATTTTAAGAAAAGGTCAGCTCACAGCTGTTGCTGTGTCCCAGCTTCTCTTTTTTACTGCTGTCAGCAACACAATTTGAGTTGGGTCAGTTATCAGTTCCTACTACCGGACTCCGTCCTGATCTACCTCAAAAACTTCAAACATTTTTCTTTGACTGTGACTGCGGTCGGGTTGGTTCTGCTCACACACTTGCAGACTCCAGCCTTGACCACATCTCGCACTAACAGCTTTGAAAGAGACTTTTAACAGATAATAGGAAGGCTGAACGTACTGCAGCAAAGTTGCACTAACCCTGAATCAATTTATATACAAATAGTCCCTTGTCACTCAGAATTTTATCTTTTCTTTATTAAAATTTTTTCTCTCATTTTTTTATTATCTTAATCACACAAAATTAATGCACAGGCACACCATTAGAACTTCATCTATTTAAACAAAAACATACAAACAAGCTCATTCAAACTGTTTATGTCAATCCAGCACTGATTTCATTTTCCTTAAATGAAATCACCACTGTGAATGTGTGTATGAATGGGTGAAAGACTGATTGTAGTGTAAAGTGCTTTGGTGTCTCTGGGGACTTGATAAAGTGCTATACAAGTGCAGGCCATTTAAAATCTCAGACTATACCATAAACTGGGAAAAAACAATTATTCTTAAGCGCTGGACGAACCTTCCACTTTTACTTATCAGTCGTATATCCACTTTTAAAATCAAGATACTGCAGGATCTCAGCTCCTCTCCTCCTGGATGGTTCTGGCAGCTTGTTATCAGCAGCTGCAGCTCATCTCCTGATGAGCTCGCTGGGCTTCTTAAGGCAGCTGCTGGAACAGGTCTTTGCTGGAACATAACCTCAGTTATGTGGACTGCCTGTCTGCCCGGCTGCCTGCCTGCCTGCCTGCCTGCCTGCCTGCCTGCCTGCCTGCCTGCCTGCCTGCTTGCACCTCGTAAATACTCACCTAAGGACTGCACTGTAAATATACTCACCATCAGCACTCTCACCTTGGATTCCTGGATTCCGTCCTCTTCCTCTGGTTCCTGGACAACACCAACCTGTAAGAGAGAAGCACACGTTTTTTTATCTACTGCCTCATATACTCTGGATGAAGATTCTGACCATCTACCTGACCTCTTTTGCAGATTATCCTGGACAAGCCTACACTAAGAATAAGCTTCACTTACCGTTTACATCCTGTGTTTTGAGTCTGTTTTCATCCTCTGGTTTGTTCTACTTCGACTACTTTAGTGATTCATGATATTATGTTCCAGCCATCTAACAAGAACAATTCAGATGATGAACAGACTTCCATTAAAGAACGTTTACAATCTAATGAAACTATGCTCCAACAGCTACTGCAACAACAAAAGACTACAGACTCCCATCTCACAGAACTTGGTGGTATGGTTCATGCTCTAAGTGAAATGCTAACCAAAATCTCACCTGCTTCTCCAGCTCCTCCAGTTCAAATAGAGAATCCTCCAACGTCCTCAACCCCTTTTCTTCTGGGACCCCGTGAGCCTGACTTCCGTCCATCTGAACTTTTTGATGGTAATCCCAATAACTTTGGTGGCTTTTCTCTCCAGTGTGAGTTAGCATTCAGTCGTTCCCCCTCTCTTTTTCCTACCGCTGCATCCAAAATTACCTATATTGTAACCTCGCTAAGGGGACCTGCTCTGCGCTGGGCGCACGCCTATTTGGCATCTAACCCTGTTAAGTCTCTTAGTTATGCTACTTTTTTCAGTCACTTTAAGAGGGTTTTCGACCAACCACTCCAGCAGGAGGCAGCGGCTAAGAGAATACTCACCCTCAAACAGGGAAGGAGAACGTTGGCGGAGTTCGCCATCGATTTCCGGGTGGCAGTGCAGGAGGTGGGCTGGGATGAAGCAGCACTCAAGGGTATTTTTGTTAATTCCCTTACAGATCAAGTAAAGGACCAGTTGGTTTTGAGAGATGAACCCGAAAGACTGGATGAATTAATCAACCTATCGATCTGCATTGACAACCGTCTAAGAGAGAGACGAACAGAAAGGAACTACAATTCCCAGTGGCATCACTCTCTGGCACCTCGAACCACTTTCCTTGACGCACCCACTTCCGTTCAAGCTACAGAGGGGTCTATGGAACCGGAGCCGATGCAGATTAGCCACACTCGACTCTCCCCAGAGGAACGACAACGACGCTTTGAAGCTGGTCTTTGTTTATATTGTGGACAAAGAGGACATTTCATCGCAAGATGCCCTAAAAAGGGAAAAGAGAGAGCTCGTCAATAAAACAGGGGACGTTGATCAGCATATCCCATTTTTCCCCTGTCTCCCGTCTGTGTTTTCCGGCCACTATTATTGTTGGCCAAGAGAAGTTTCCCGTTGACGCCTTTATTGATTCTAGTGCTGAACAAAATCTTATTTCCTCGGACCTGGTTAATAAACTTCAGATATCCTCTCAGCCTCTCAACGACTCCATCTCTGTCACTGGCATCACTGGTCAGCCCATGTCTCAAGTGAGATTTAAAGTTCCTCAGCTTCACATCATTACCTCTGGTAATCATCATGAAAAGGGTGAGTTCTTTATTATCCCTTCCATCTCTCTACAATTAGTTTTGGGGTATCCTTGGTTGCAGAAACATAATCCCACTATTAATTGGGTGGAGGGCAGAGTAGAGAGATGGAGTAAATTCTGTCTCCAGAATTGTTTAAGAACTGCCATCTCTCAGTCTACTAAACAACTCAAACCTCCTGAGTCTGTTGATTTATCCAGAGTTCCACCTGAATACCATAATCTTGCACCTGTGTTTAGTAAACAAGGGGCTCTTTCTCTACCTCCGCATCGCATCGCCCCTATGACTGTTCCATTGATCTCCTCCCAGGCGCTCCACTACCATCCAGCAGACTCTATAATCTCTCCGGACCCGAGAAAGAGGCCATGAAAGAATACATTGAGGATTCTTTGGCATCTGGGATCATTCGTCCTTCCACCTCAACTGTTGGCGCCGGATTTTTCTTCGTGGGTAAGAAGGACGGCACATTAAGACCTTGCATTGATTATAGAGGGTTGACTCATATTACTATTAAAAATAAATACCCACTACCACTTATTGACACAGTACATGAACAACTCCATTCTGCCAAGATCTTCACTAAGCTTGACCTGCGCAACACATACCATTTGGTCTGGATCCGTGAGGGCGATGAGTGGAAAACAGCTTTCAAGACCCCCCTAGGACATTTTGAGTATCTAGTCATGCCTTTCGGTTTAACTAATGCACCCGCTGTTTTTCAGGCACTCATTAATGATGTTCTTTGTGATTTCCTCAACCTCTTTGTTTTCGTTTATCTGGATGACATTTAGATTTTTTCCCAGGACATAGAACAACATCACCGACATGTCAGAACAGTTCTCCAAAGGCTTTACAAAAATCAACTCTTTGTTAAAGCAGAAAAATGTCCTTATCCTGCTGATTGCTACTGGGAGTATTTAAGCAGGAGGGTTCCAGCACTTCATCACTTGAGTGTTAGCCAACAGTGGTAACAGACTCTCGCCAAACCTTAGCTTTGTGACTAAGCTTCGTTTTTTCTCAGTGCTTCGACTAACCTTCATGTATCCTCATCCTCAGGTTCCTTTCAAGCCCTTGCTCTGTTTCCAGTATGATTCCTGACTTCTGGATTAAGTGTGTTTCCTGACTCCTAGGTTAAGAACCTTCTGGATCAAGATTCAAGCCTCCATGTAACCTTCTTCGGACAAAACGTCTAGCTGGTAGCTTCCTGATTCTGTGATAGGCCAGCCCCAATCACAAGCGAACCCTGTTCACCCGCTAAGATGCTCTCGTGCAAATACCTCCACCCGACGCTGCACACCACCATCTTGCACACCATGGACTGTGCTTGACAGGACCTCCTTCAATTATTCAAAGACCAACTTACCTTGGATTACTTACCTCCTCAGTCATCTCTGGTCCTGTGCTTCCAGACTCCACATCTCTCTTTCACCCTGGTGGTTCAGTCATCTCTTCCTGTAAACTACACATATTACCTTAGTAACAATATTCATATCATCACTCTGGACTTACCTGTTCTCCCCTTCTCTGTACATTTGGTGATCCTGGTTCTCTCGCCATAAATCACTCATGTGAAAAAAAAAACTTTTTAAATCTGTGAATTTCGCCTGAGTGTATATCTGCATGTGGGTCAAATCCGTACCTAGAATCATGACAGAACACTCAGGCCAACTAGACTCAGCAGATGCGCTCAGGAGAACCCGTACTGAACACACCCACCAAATAGAATCTCACGGTTCTATTCTTCATTCCTTTTCAGAGCAGCAGAGACAAACTAACCTACAGCTTGAGCAGATCACTTCAATGCTACAACATACCCTGAACAGACAGACCGCCACAACTGCAGATGGCGCTGCGGCATCCCCGGTCTCACAGCAGCTTCCCCACTCACGTGATGTCATTTCCCCTAACCTGGAGAAGTTCTCCGGAGAGGTGGGTAATTGTGGGGGTTTCCTCCTTCAGTGTACGCTTGAGTTCAACCGCTCCCCACAATCCTTTCCACATGATGACTTGAAGATATCATATATTCTAGGATTACTGACCGGCAAAGCTTTAAAATGGGCTGAACCCCGCTTCATGAACTGTAATCAGTTCGGTTGCACGTTTGAAGAGTTTCTGCAAGAATTTAGACAAACATTTTCTTGTGAAGCAGATCATATGAGTGCAGTCCGCCGTTTATGGTCTTTAAGGCAAAGAAACACACCGGTCTCTGAGTTCTCGATTGAATTTCGCACTTTAGTGGCTGCCTGGGGCTGGGACAATTGTGCCCTTAAGACAGCCTTCTTCCAGTCTTTGGATGAGCCTTTAAAAGACGAACTAGCACTTTTAGATGAACCAAAGGCTCTCAATGAACAGATCGCCTTAGCCACAAGGGTTGATAACATGATGAGAGATAGAAGAAAGTCCCCAGTAGAGCGTGCTGCTGTGAGACCCCAATTTCCAGTTAACGTTTCTCAAACCGTTAGACCTCCACCTCAGACATCCATTTCCGAGCCCGAACCCATGGAGGTGTGGCGCACTCGCCTCTCACCTGAAGAAAGACAGAAATGCAGGCAGGCTATTCTGTGTTTATACTGTGGCTCCTCAGATCATTTCATAGCCGCTTGTCCCACTTGTCCCGCCAAAAGACAGGTATAAAGGGGGGGCTGACAGACCATCACTCTTGTCTCAGAGCCCCCAGATTCAGCCTCCCTGCCTCAATATTATTTAACCAGTACACCCAGAACTTGTCAGCCCTGATCGATTCAGGCAGTGAACAGAACCTCACAGTTTAGTGATTAGTAGAACTTGCCCAAATTGAGGTGGAGCCTCTTTCTTCCCCCCGTTTAGTTTCTGCATTAGATGGGCAAGAGTTACAAGCCATCAAATGAGACCTTTAGAACTTGCGCTTTCTGGAAACCACAGGGAGGAGATCTCATTTTTTGTGTTCCCCATTTCTCAGAACTCTAGTGTTAGGTTTTCCTTGGCTACAAAAAACCAACCCCCTTTATTGGCCGTGCGTGTAGAGCTTGAGTAGATTTTTTAAATCTCCCCTGAAACAAGCCTGGGGAAATAATTAAAGATCTCTGGGGCTGGTAAATTGCCACCCACTTTTCCCCGGGAGCGGGTTTTTTTTTGTAGGGAAGAAAGGGTGGTCCTTCCTCCTTTTAATTTTATGGGGTTTAAACCAGATCACCATCAAAAATAAGAAACCGCTCTTCTTATCACCAAAATTGGATCTCATAAAAATGCTTACCACTTAGTTAGAATCTGCCAGGGGGATGAGTGGAAAATGGCTTTCAAGACACCTCTAGGACGATTTGAATATTTACTGATGCCGTTTGGCCTTTGTAATGCCCCAGCAGTCCTCCAGACCTTAGTCAACGACGCCCTGAACTTTTCGTCTTTGTATACCTAGATGACATTTTGATGTATTCAAGCAACATTGAGGAACATCACCGCCATGTCCGCCAAGTCCTTCAACGGCTTCTGGAAAACACTCTTTGTGAAAGCCAAGAAATGCGTTTCACCGATCTTCTGTTACGTTGTTGGGTTTTGTCCTAGAGGGTGGACAGGTTCGCTCGGACCCGTAAAAGATGAGAGCAGTTCTCGAAAGGCCAGTACCAGACTCCTGTAAACAGTATAATAGAATTTTTCTTATCAAAGTGGGAGTAAAAATTAACCTCATACAACTGAAGAGAAAATCGCATACTCTTCTGTCTTTATTAAGCTTTTTTTTATTCAAAGGCATTTTCTGCTTTTAAACCCTGTCACTCACGTGTCAAGTGAACAGAGTCCCAGAGAACATTTACAGACAGTATTTATAGCATAATGAGGTGTTGTCTTACACTTCATAAAGAGTTTTAACTTTAATGGCTCCCTTAAACTTTCCAGGATCAATCAGGTAAGACAATTGACTTAATGAGGTACCGCCCTTCTGCTCTTCTCGAGACACTCGTGTGCCCGTCCACTATGTTTTTTTAACCTTAAACTTCTGGTTAATGGTGTTTTATGAGTCCATCTACTTCCTAAATACCAGAACACTCTAAAAATACACTGAGGTCAGAGAAGAAGTTACATGAGTTCCAGTCACTTTGAAATACTTTGAAGCACTAAAATAAAAGAATTTCCATAAGCACTCCTTGCTTCTGATTACAGTAATCACAACTACAAGGAAAATTCTTCAAAACCATCAACCCAAGATTATAATCAAAGTAAAAACAAAAAAAAAACAAAGACACAAAACTTTAAAATAAACATCAAATTAAAAAGGAAATAAAAGTACTCAATCTTTATTACCCAGGATGTCCACCACCAGTAATAAACCGGACCAAATTTCCAAGAGGAACCCATATTTCATTCTGTCGAGCCGTCAGCAACTCCCAATTTATCATGGATACTTATCATGTTAATAGACACATCAGGAATAAAAAAAACGTGACACTTGTTCTCAATAAATGACAAATCACCACCCCTCTCAGCTAAGAGGTAATCCAAACAGTCATCCTATTGCCAATAGCTCTCATTTTTTTTGCGTCGTTTGAAACCAAAATTTGGTCGTCCTTTCTAATAAATGGACTGCATCTAATGTAAGGTAGTAGGCTGAATACATATCTCCTACCCACAATGTGACAGGCAGATTACAGATATGATTCTATTTCCACACTCCAAACCATGTCTTAGGTACCACGGTACCCATCTCTACCAGGAAAAGTAACACAGAACTGGGTTAATTTTACCTGTCCTGGCCATACAATTCACTCCCTTCGGTAAAGCTGTAGATTAAGAGTTACAACAAAAGGGCACTGACACAATGGTATCAGAATCAGTTCTGATAGGACGATCAAATTTATGTCTGTTGGTTAACGCACCATGAAACAGATATATAGTCCCTCTTGTCAACCGTCTGTCTTTTACAATGAAACAAGTTGTGTTTTTTCCTCCTTGCAATACAAATATCTAGATCTTTTAATCCTATTACCCAAAATCTATGAAGAATTCCTTGTAGCAGCACATATGAAATTAGTCTCACTAGAAAATCTACTAAATCTGCTTTGCATTACATGGTAATTCCTCAACCCAAGGCAAATAACCCCACCAGCTGGTTATGTTGCCCAATCTGGAAAAAAAAAGGTATTAGAATAGAAGTCAGTTTTCAATAGGAACAGGAACCAAAATGGTTGATCATTATAGCTGTGGATCAAACAACAAAAATAACACTGTAATTCCTTATCTTCCTCAAAGTTGGATGCATCAGTGAATGATCCCTTTCTGAATCAGCTGATGATGATTATTGGCATAATTCACTCAGATCAGTCCACAAATTGTCTTAGCTGTACCTTTTCCCAAATAAACACAGGAGTAATAAACTTGAATACCCAATCAGCACATCAGAACAGACCATCTTCATATAGGTGCATCGTGACCTTGACGTGGAAATGTCCTTTTCTTCTGGTATTTTGTGCTGAAAGGCAAACAGTTTTTTAATATTTCCCAAAGAAAACCATCATACAAACAAAATTTAAAAATTCCTGCTGCCTCTCCTGAGTGCTTTCTGCGCTTCAAGCTGCCCTGTTTACCAAAATAGTACAGGTGGGCGGTCGAGGAAACTCCTCTAGGTAGGTCATTCAGAACCAGGGATGCTGCTCAGGGCTGGTGTTCCCATGAACACCTTCCAGTGTAGCATAGACCCAGGTGTCACTTTCTGCTACCTTGACAACGTGTAGGATCTGAAATGGGCCATCCCCAGCATCTGGACCTTCAACTGTGTTCTCCTGGGAATCAAGGATGGAGTTTGGAAGTGGCTGTTTTCAGCAACTGCAGCTTCGCATCTGTTGAAATTGGAAAAAAGCACAGTGGACAGGTTTTGACAGTAAAACGACATCCTCTCTTCACACAAAGATGTGGAAGGTAAGAAATCTTAGCAATATCCCCATGCCTCAAATTAGGAGACCTGTCAAAACAGCACTTTCAAAAGCCCTTGATCGTAAATGAAAAACAATAAGCAGAACCTTCACAACCCTTGGCTAATTTTTAATCTCAAATCCCATTCTCAAGCCTAGGTGCTTAATTACATGAACTTCATCAAACCATCCAGCAAAATCAAAATAATTAATTTCTCACTCCACCTAGTAATACTAGCAGTGACCATCAGCTAAATATTCTGAATATTAAAAAATTTGACATCTATATGTTTGAGGAAGCCCTGATTACAGGTCTTATTTCCATAGTTTTCAGAATACCCAAAGAAAATTTCAAAATGGTCTATCTGTGGAGATGTACAATTTCAACAAAAGAATCAACACCATACTTTCAGACAGTTTTTCAGAAGTGATTCTTAAGGAACTGTATGCACCATTTATATTAACAAAGTACAACGTCTCTTTCGCTTGTCACTAAAGTCCTCACTGGAGGTATGAGCTACCTTTTTCCATAAGTGCTAAACCTTTTATTTGTAATTCATTCTGACATTCCTCTCTTCTGGCGCAGGGTCCAACCCATGCGACAATCTAGCAAAAAGTATAAAAAACTTCTAGTCCACCAGGATCACATTACAGAAAACACGAAAATAATTCTGACAAAAGGTGACACCATGAGAATTACCGAAACGCAACATAATAAATAAAATCCAGATGTTTCTAACCGTAATTCAGTCTCCATAACAACAAAACACAAACTTCTAGTTGTTGTGCAGTTCATCAATGTCTCACTTAGAAATAAGTAATATTCATCCTGATTTGTCTTTGTGTGAATATAAGTATTCAGATTAATGGACATCCAATGTAATTTCCATGCATAAAACCCCTTCCCTACAATTTAATCTGATTAATAATTCTTCACCAAATTGAAGTCATGACTCAGATTCTTTTTGTCAAAAATTATTCCTTACTTTTAGCATATCTTAAACTGTTAGCTAGCTTAATGGCACCAGGGAAAACTTTTCAACCTAATAATCACCAATGATCCTTCATGCAAAACTAATTCTTCAAATTAGTTTAAACTATTTCATTAACCTTTTAAATAAAACACATAAATCTAAAAGTCATGCTACATCCTTAATTATTATACAAAAAACATGTTTAAGGGCAACAATCACTACAAGAATTTTGATTCTATTGTCTCTTAAACAGTGTTAAACTTAGGAAGGAGGTGCTGAGCGTCACCATGAAACAAAGGCATGAACAAACACTGGTAGAGGCAAGAGTCAGGCAGAACTAGCCCTTATGGGCAGCTTATAGGCGGGAACCACAGTTTCTTCATTCCAACCCATCTTAGTGTACTCTTAAACTGTCAAACTGTTAACACACCTACCTCAAAAACAAGCTGCTTCTTAATCTCCTGAAAACTCAAGGTTTTAATCCATCTGGGATTTAGAAACATTTATTCTAACATGCATTATTATGTCACATGCAACACATAAACAAACATTCAGTCCAACAAAACAAAGACAAAACCATCAAAGACAGACACAAATGGCCAAAATCTGAAGCTTCAAGAATTCAAAAGAAATTTTTTAACAATCTCTTTTCAAAATATGTTTTACTCAACCATATCTCTTAATGCTGTAATTGATCATTTTATTATGACAATCTTCAGGATCCTTTTTAAAATGAGTGGCACATAGTCCAAAGAGATCTCAAACTATCTAGAAGCACAGCAACAGTTTTCTCTAACATGAATCCAAATTTACTGATGCTGAAACCCTTTGCCAATTCTTTATACTGTAACTCTGTAATAATAATAACTACAATCCTGAGAGTTATTGTTATAGTTCTCTTTTTGTTTGGCTCAATTTGATCCCAGCTGTATTCAAGAATTTCTCTGCTCAGGTTAAATGCAAAGAAGTATTTTAAGTCGGCATTGACATCTTTATGGCATACCAAACAAAACAAAACTGCAGTGTTAAATTTAACCATAAATCAAGATAAGAAGCTTGACTCCAAACCGGACTTTGTTCCCACATAACATTTCAAAAGGAGAGCCAACATCATTTTCTTTAATTTGGGCTATTTAAATTTTGAGAGTTGGGGAGAAAATTATTACTAGAACCCATCTTTAATTTATCTAAATGCTGATAAATGTGTCAATATTTTATTCCTTAGTAATCTGAAATTACCTTGTGTACCGTGGTACTCCCAAGTATTCTTTTTTTCATATTTAAATCTGGAATAGCAAAATATACACCTACTGTATTGTCTACCATTTTAGAAGCATCCGTACAGATCTTAATATACTCTGAATATTCCCTTTCCATGTACATGTACCTACTTCTTTACTATCTAGCTCTCTCCCTATTTCAACCAAATGTAATGCCCCTTTTCCACTGGCTCTATTTTGCTTGTCTCCACTCCACTCGGCCCGCTTTGTGAACGTTTCCATTACCGTTTTTTCCATACCGGTACCAAGTGTTTTGGTCCCTGCTCCTGAGCAGGTACTGTCGTGGCTGAGTAGGGACTTTATTTGACCTGAACAGAGCATTCTGTTGGCCATGGGACCAGGAGAAATGAGAAGGTTTTCAGAGAGGTGGTTCAGGGAAAAGTTAATAAAACTCAAGAGTGACTACAGTAATATTAAGAACCCAATTACATGCATTTAGGGGTCGCTGTATTTAATCCTAAACAAGCTGATCACACATAAAATCACCTGTTTAGATGCGCAAACATTTCCCCCAAAACACAAAACAATATTACCATGAAACAGCGTTTTTAATGTCTTAAAAGCCTTATTCCGTTGTTTTATTGCTGATGTAGATTCTTCTGTCCACCATGGTACCATCTCTTTGTCCCCACTACTTTTATGAATAAAATCTTTGGCTGCATCAATTACACTTTTACTGAAGCCTGAATTTATGGTTTGTTTAAGTCTAGATTTTTCACTCAGGACTTTAAACTTCTTTTAGTTTGCTTTTTCAAATTTCCACATCACCTCTATTTCTGTTTCCTCTGTGTCTATTCCTACGCTAAAAAATACTGGATAGCGATCACTGCCTCTGTGCTATCTTTGAAAACAGTCCAGCTGCAAATACCAACCAGAGATTGTAATTTAAGTCCCCACACCAAACTATCTTTTCCCTCTAGTGATCTAGGATTGATTTCAATTTTTTTTTTTTTTGGAGAAAAACAAGACTCGTTCATGGGCCAATGGAGCAGGGAGACACGAAGCTGCCAGAGGAGCAGGGATACACAGAGCTAAACACGAGGGGCGAGAGCTGCATCGAGGGAGTCACGAGGAGCAGTGGCCCAGGCTCCAGCTACACCTGTCCACCACCAGGCCCAGCTTCTAACTTCAGACATCCACCATCAGGCCCAAGCTCTTTCAGTAGCCATCCAGCTAGCACAATCAGGCTGAGGCTCAGGCTTCATCTTCAGTCCAGGCCTAGGCCAGGCTCAAGACCTGCAAGTACAGCAGCTCACTCACACCTAGCTCCCAAGCTAGTCCCTCCAGGTTTCATTGTTAGCCTTGGGACCCAGAATTCACCAGCATGCCACCGAGAAAAAGCAGAGCCCAAACCTGAAGATGACTATGTGTCATTTGTCCAGGTAAATGATCTGCTACAACAGAGAGAAGTGTTTTCTTTCTTGCTACACCAACAGCAAGAACCTTTCACAAGGCTTGTGAAACTAATCATGGACTCATCTAATTCATCTATATTGGATAATATTGCAAAAGATGTTCAAGATATTAAAACAAGCCTGCAATTTACTCAGAAGGAAGGCGGTGAGATGAAAATAAATTTAGACAAGCAGATGGACCATGGTAAATCTATGCAAATGGATATTTTGCCGATATGTGACAGCCTCCTAGAATTTACAGACAAACTACAATATCTGGAAGGACAATCAAAGAGGAATAATCTAATATTTGAGGGGGTTATAGAGTCACTGGGAGAAACACACGCTATTTGTCATATTATCAATCAAAGTCTAATCTGCTGTGTATGTCCACAAAAATGGAAAGAGCTAAAATCATACTATTGCCCAAAAACATGAAACTAGCATTCTCTGGTTCAAACAGTCATCCAATTAGCTTATTCCCTCTGTTAAGTAAAATATGACAATTTATGACAAAAATCCAAAATTATTTGAACACAAGTAATCTATTCGCAGATTACCAACATGCTTACAGAAAAGGGCTCTCCACGTTCGTACTTAATTATGACTAATGATTGGTTCAGAGAAATACAATATAATAAAATAAGGGGAGTGTTGTGATTATTAATCTGACAATATTATTTAATATTTAATATTAATATTTTAATATTTTATCAAATAATATTTCGGTCTGTTAAGGGTTGTCCTGTGAATACCAGCCCAGTAAGGCGGTGGTATTAGGACAAAGTTGAAAGGTGTGAGCCAACTTCCACTTCTCCGCTCTGCCGCACTCAACCCGCTTCTTGGCCCCTCCCACTCACATTCACCCTTGCAACGCCGGTCCTGGCTCGTGTCTAAAGATGAGATGTATCACTTCATTCTCTCTTCTCTATTTCCTCATTCATATGCCCTTCAAGCACGCTGTTTCCCACTCCTCTTTTACATTCAGGTAGAACATATACTCCCACACATACTAACATTCGACTGGGGACATTATCGGGCGGTGGAAGGAGTACTTCGAGGATCTCCTCAATCCTGCCATCACGCATTCCCTGGTGGAAACAGAGGCTGGGGACTTGGGGTTGGACTCTTACATCACCCAGGCTGAAGTCACCGTGGTGGTTTAAAAAAGCTCCGCGGTGGGACCAAGCTTGGGGGTGGTGAGATCCGCCCGAGTACCTCAAAAATCAAATCTCTGGAGTTGTGGGGCTGTTCATGGTTGGACACCGCCTCTTCAACATTGCATGGTGGTTGGGGGGGGACAGTGCAGGGAACTGGCAGACAGGGGTGGTGGGTCCCCCTTCATAAGAAAAGGGGGACAGAGGTGTGGTTCCAACTACAGGGGGGATCACACTTCCTCAGCCTCCCTGGTAAAGGGCTACGCCAGGGTTATTGGAGAGGAGAGTCAGGCCGATAGTCGAAAACCTCGGCTTCAGGAGGAGCAGTGTGGTTTCCGTTTTCGTCCCGGGCCGTGAACACTGGGACCAGCTCTATACCCTCTTACAGGGTACTCGAGAGGGCTCATGGGGAGTTTCGCCCAAACCGGTCACATTGTGTTTTGTTGGACCTAGAGAAGGCATCGACTGTGTCCCTCGTGATGGCCTTGTGGGGGGTGCTCCAGGAGTATGGAATTCCGGGGGCCCTCTTTATTAGGGGCCATCCAGTCCCTGTACGAGCGGAGCAGGAGTTTGGTCCGCATTGCCGGCACTAAGTCGGACCTGTTCCCCGGTGCATGTTAGACTCCGGCAGGGCTGCCCTTTTTGTCACCGGCTGTTCATAAACTTTTATGGACAGGGATTCTAGACGCAGGCCAAGGGCCGAGAGGGGTCTGGTTTGGGGACCAGTGGATTTCGTCTCTTCTTTTTGCAGATGACTGGTCGGTCTGCTGGCCCCCTTTAGCCAAGACCTACAGCATGCACTGGGCGGTTGCCAGCCGAGTTGTGAAGCCGGCTGGGATGAGATCAGCTCCTTCCAAGTCAGAGGCATGGTACCTCAACCAGAAAAGGGTGGCTTGTCCTCTTCAGGTTGGAGGGGAGTTTCCTTGCCTCAATTGGAGGAGTGGAAGTTCAAGTATCTCGGGTTCTTGTTCACGGAGTGAGGGGAAGAATGGAGCGGGAGATCGACAGACGGATCGGTGTGGCTGCCGCAGTAATGGGGGCGCCTGTGCCGGTCTGTTGTGGTGAGAGAGAGCTGAGCCGAAAAAAAAAAGCGAAACCCTCTCGATTTTTAACCCTCGTGACGTTCCTACCCTCAACCTATGGCCATGAACTTTTGGGTCAAGACGAAAGAACGAGATCACGGAATACAAGCGAGCTGAAAATGAGCTTCCTCCGTAGGGTTGAAGGGCCGGGCACTCACTCTAAGAGATAGGGTGAGGAGCTATTTCCCCCATTCAGGAGGGGCTCGAGTAGAAGCCGCTACTCCTCCCACATCGAGAGGAGCCAATTGAGGTGGCCGGGCATCTATACCGGATGCCTCCTGGACGCCTTCCTCGGGAGGTGTTCCAGGCACGTCCCACCGGGAGGAGGCCCAGGGGACGGCCCAGGACACGCTGGAGGGACTATGTCTCTCGGCTGGCTTTGGGCTCCACCCGGAAGAGCTGGAGGAGGTGCCTGGGGAGAGGGACGTCTGGGTGTCTCTGCTGAGTCTGCTGCCCCCGCGACCCGGTTCCGGATAAGCGGAAGACGATGAGTACGAGTACGAGTATGAGTACATTCTAACATCTTACTCAGGCGCTGCTCCAAAATCCTGCAGGGGCAGCTCATTAATCTGGTTTCTCGCATTTTACCATCTCCTGAGGTTGACCACTGTGTCGCTTCCCCTCATGGCGGTACTGCTATGTTTGAATCACCTCATCCCCACCTTACTAAAAATCTCCCTTTTGGCGAGCTTGTGCCACCTTTAAGCATTTCAGAGATGTCTTCTGCTCTTAACCCCAGTATAGAATAAGCTCGATCCCATCCGTCCCTCATTTTTGACCTACATTTAAAACATGGCTTCCCAATTTTTCTATCAATATCATAAATCCTTCTCTGCCTAGCTGCATCCACCCTCACTCAATCAGTAGTCTGCCTAAACTGGTTTATTCTCACCACTGAAATTTTTATCATGACGCAAGCCACCTCTGATTCCTGCAGCTCAGTTAGCCATCAGAACGCTCTTTGTTCTTCTCTTCCTTTCTTCCAGCACTCCTGCCCAGCAAACTCAAGCTGCTGGCTTCCAGTCTCCTTACGAACTGGAACGGTATCTCTTTCTTTTACGGCTATGTCGTTCTCTCGACTGACTCGTTTCAGTTTTTATGGTCTTCAGTCCCGGTCCAAAAGTTGGCCTCTCGAACGAATGGTTCACAATCCTTTGTTGACAAAGCCTTGCAAGTGAACACATCATAGAGCTAAGAATATACAGAACGTAATACCTTAGTAACTCTAACAATATGCTGCTTTTAACCTTTTTGCATCATTTACCATAAATGAATTATTTACCTTAAATTATTACAACCCCATTTTATTGTTGACAATTTTTCCCTTGAGTGCTTTTACCCTGTTTTTACCAAGTATATTTATTAAACTTGTAAATATTGCCTTCTTTATTTTTTCCTCTGTACCATTAAAAACAAAATAAATGCAAAAAACACTAAAATATTCAAAATTGTCTGTGTCTTTACTTTGCTTTGTTATCTTAACTTGTTTCAAATATTTATAAGATATACTGTTTGCTCCGTAAGAATATCTAAAATATCATTTTACGCCCTCAAACAATTCTATCACCCAACCTTGTCCCTTCCAGCGCTAAGGATCTACTGTGTCGATAATCTTAAACACTTTTCACGTTATCATCGTGGTGTCACACTTTCTATTGGGCACGGACCAGGGTCGGCGCTGCTCTGTTCGCTTGCGGACAAATCGATTTACGGCACCTTCCTGGACTAAGGTGTTTTAACATATAAGCATGACTGCATTACTGCCGCAGCAGAATAGGCAAAAACTCCTATGTCAAACAATTTATGAAAAGACGTTTCACGGGAACGTAGCTTAACCTCCAATCGAAATCTTGGGCGGTCCTGTCATGTTCCAGGTTATTCTGAATTCAGTCCCCTGATGGCCCTGTCTTCGTTTTAAAATTTTTCAGGGATTTATGCATCGTCTCTGTCAAATCAGATTACTTTCAACCCTTCTAGGATATTCCTCTCTCTCCTTCCTCCGTCGCAAATCGTCTAACATTGCTGTATCTCAGGTCTAAGCTTCCTTCCACTTTAAAAAGAAAACCCCATTCTTTCGCCTGCAAACCTTTTAAAATTTTGCCTTGCTATAACACACCATCGTACCGGTTCGCATTTCAAAAAAACGTCATTAGCTTTCATACTTGAAAAAAGTAGGGACACCTTGTTTCAAAGATCCATACATCGCAGGCTATAGCAGCATAAATTTTTAATCAAAAGATTCAACTTTCTGAGCCCCAGCCGAGCTTTTCACTCTTCCACTCACGATTAAAAAACTTATTCTCAAAGGCATCTTCAAATCATGCATTACACAGACTTAGATCTATTTTCACTCCCTCTTAAAAAAAAAAAAAAATTCTTTTCCATATGGAACCCTTCGCTGTGATGTTTTTCAAAAAACTTATTTTCAAAAAAAAAAAAAAAAAAAAAATCTCTTCTCTCTAGCGCCTTCTCTTGCCTTATTCGGGCTTTTAGGGGGACTAAGCGAAATTTTACTTCTCCTTCTAAATTCATTTGTGCGATCTTAGAGCTCTAGCCTTTTCAGACTCCCAAAGTTTTACTATCCAGGGTACCATTTTCAAACTTTACTTCAAGCACATCAAGGTTTTTCCCAACCCCTGCCTTTTTTCCCAAAATGTCCATATACCTCACCCTTCACCCCCTTTTTTCCTTACTTACTTAACAGACGGAGCCCTTTTATCCCTCCGGGTTTCCTCAATTTGTGGGGCAAACTTATTTAAAAGCTTTTCTTCCCCCTACTCATTCCAGGTCACTCATCAGAACGGATAGCCATTCGCAGCTAACAAGGGATTTTCCAAGTTTCCCCTACAAAAACTGGGCCATCCCAACGCCTTTTCTTATTTTGTCCACCCAACTTCATTTTGCTCTTGCTAAATGATCTATCGCTCTTAGGAAGAGTTTTTGTTTACTGGTAGGGGTTTGGGCTTTCAGTTTAAATTATCCTTGCTTCCCCTTTTGCTGTCGGGCAAACCCAAAGGTCTTCTCTTGCCTCCCTCGCAGGTTTACCAAGTTCCCATCCTCTTTGCTTGTCACAATCACTTTTTCCCCCTTCGCCTGTCGGACTGCCCCATCTGCATCGCCAGGCTAGTCGGGGGTTTACATGTCCCATCCCCCCTCACAGGCGCGTTCCGCCAACAGGTTTCCCATTCCCCACCCAGGAAAAGTCTGCTTCATCTTTTCCCCTTTCACTCTTGGGCTAGTTAGTCTTACTAAAACCGTTATGTTTCCTTTCCTGCTTTGGCCGGGTTTTAGTCCTTCCCCTTTTTCCCCCTTTTCGACTCTTAACATGTTTTTCCCCCCACCCTCTCCTCCATTAACCCCTTTTTTGCTGCCTTGGCCCGGTTTTTGGGGGGGGACTATCAACCTAAAAATCCCTGATTTAACCCCCTTAGGGGTTTTTAGGTTAAGTTATTTACTTCCTCTAAAATCTTTGTTCCATCTAGATATTTAATTTTTTCCAGACTTCAAGTTTTATCCCGATCATTTCAAAAACCTCCATCTCAATTACCAAAAGGGGGCCACGTTTCATCCTGTTTTTTTGCCTCGATGAACCCTTCAGTAATTTCAAGCCCCCTCAAAAATTTGACTCAAACATCACCCATCAGCCCTCTTTTCCACTCCAGTAGGAGCCCTGGTCTCCCCGGTTCCCAATATTTAGACAGACTCTAACCTGCAACTGCCCCCGGTCAGTTTTAGCCATTCAT
Organism: Crenichthys baileyi; assembly: GCA_036173005.1. Taxonomy (NCBI): domain Eukaryota; kingdom Metazoa; phylum Chordata; class Actinopteri; order Cyprinodontiformes; family Goodeidae; genus Crenichthys; species Crenichthys baileyi. The sequence goes on from JAHHUM010001194.1 coordinate 638,858, forward strand.
TTGAATAGGGCAGCATTACTGGACCATCTAAAGCCCCCCCCAAACACAGGAACCCCGGAAACCATCCCCGGGGTACCACAACCCCCCAGAGGGAAGAGGCAGAGAAAAAGGCCCAGGGGGGAGCGACAAGCCCAAGGCCCCCTGGCAACCGTCTACTCCCGAGCAAAAACCACCAGGACCGAGTCCCAGTCCCAAAATATCACTCCCCAGGCAGTGGCTCGATCGGCCCGGGATCCAGGGGCCCCCCAAAAGCCACCGGATGACCAGCACCCCAAAGCACCCCGCCCCGGACACAGAGAACCCCAAGTAACCACAGCATTTCTCACACTCCCCCCTAAATATTTATTCCCAGGTCCCGGGTGCCGAAACCCCCTTTTGGCAAACCCCCCCCGGGCCCCGGAGGGGGTCCCCTTTTCCCTCCCGGGGGGGAGACAAGCAGACCGCCCCCACACCCGAACCTGGCGGGGGTAGCCCCGGGGTGGTGCCCGAAAACCCGAGCGACCTCGGCCCCAAACCCCGCGCCCCGCCCCAACCCCAGTCCCCCCACAAGCCCCCCTACCGAGGTTGTTTTTGTTTAAAGGGGTTTTTATTCTGATGCTAAAAAGTTAAAAAATGGGAGTACCTCCAAAAAAAAACAGAAAAAAAAGGCTCATCTGAGCGGCCCCTCGCCAAAAGGGCGGGTTTTTCGAGAAAAAAAGAGCAAGACAAAAAAGAAAAACAGAAGCACTAAAATATTTCTTTTTACGGGGAAAAAAAAAATGAAAACTTAAAGGTTTAAACTCCTTTTGGGGATTCATCTCGGAAAAAAGAAAAAATGCAGATAACTTGGGCCGTTTGTTAGTGGGGGGGGGGGAAAAAAAAGCACATACAGTAAGTACACTAAACTCAGCCCGTAGCTATGTCTAGGGGGAACTTAAGTTGTTTGGGGGCAGCGCCACCGATTTCCCCTTCAGAAGGTGCCCCAAGCTGAACACGAGGCCCGGGGATTTAGCTTCTAGAATGGAAAAAAAAGAGAAAGAGAAAATTGATTTTAAAAACTGATGTTGGGGTAATCCATTTTGGTCAAAGGCGAATGGGTCACATAAAAAAACCCCCCAGTCTGGGGCGTCACAGGATTATAAATCCGCGGAAAAAAAACTTTTGTAGACTTTCCACATGTTCTCACGGGACCAAAAAGCATAGAGGTGCTATTGGGGGGACAAAAAGGGTTGCAGGCAAACCTTTTTCTCAACACGGGCAAAACACCCCACGGGAAACCCCCGGGTGCAGGGGAAAAAACCCCCCGGAGGTTTTTTTTTCCGG
>JAHHUM010001194.1:640169-653869 GCA_036173005.1 Crenichthys baileyi
CATGTATTCTGCAATGAGTTACCAAGAGCTGGATGCAGTCATTGCAGAAATCCACCAAAGTCACCCTAACACAGGATACAGGATGATGAAGTCATTCCTTCATGCCAGGGGACTGCTAGTGCAAAGTAAGTTTAAGGTGAAGTTTATCTCCATATGAATGCATTAAATCCTATGTAACTTCAATGAGTGTACATTCTCTCAGTTTGACCTAAGTTATAATAACAATAATGATAATAAAATTTCTTTGTATAACATTTCTAACGAAAATGTAGTGAAAAGTGCTGCATTCAACAAGAATGATCAAAAGATAATAACATGATATAATTAAAATAAGAAAATAAAATAAAAATATCATTATTTAAATTAAATTGGCAATTTCATAAATTAAATCTTACCTTCATTGCCATTGCCTGTGCTGTGTTAACACTGATTTTTGAAGTGCTGTTAATATTTCACGTAATTTGTCTTTGAAATTTAACGTTTGCTGTCGTTGTAGTTACAAGAGTACGTGACTCCTTAAAATGAGTGGACCCAATTGGCCATGGCCAATAGGACACTAACACGGAGGCAATAATCTGTTCCTGCACCACATGCAATGTGGTACATAGATGGAAACCACAAATTAATACGGTACATACTTGGACATACAATATATTGACTTTGTTCACCCGCTCCACAACTCTCTTCGTTGTATGCTACTGTTCTTTGTGTCAAATAAGCTGTGTATGAACCTTTTTCAAATAGCTATCTGATACCTTATATATTTAGGAATGTTTTTTCTTCGTCTTTTCTTTGTTTTCTTTTACTAATAGCTGGAGATTTGTTGTTGATGGTGGAATAGATGGTTTCAGCCGTTTAATTGTTTATCTGTCTGCTGCAACCAACAGTCGGGCATCTACTGTGTTGGAGAGCTTCATTGGTGGCATCAACAAGTTTGGTTTGCCATCACGTGTGCGCTCTGACAAAGGTGGTGAGAACATGGAGGTTAGCCAATTCATGGTGGAACACAGAGGAGAGAACCGGAACTCTCACATTACTGGAAGAAGTGTCCATAACCAGCGGTAAGTTTTCAATAGCACTGTATTATGAGAAAACCATTTCAGGAGAATATAAAAGCACTAACAATAGTCACAGGGAAACCTATGACTCAAATGTGAGTGAAATACTTGCACTGTAGAGCTCAGAAAAATGGGTCAAATGATACCTGAACAGTGTTTAAGGGTTACAACAACATTTAGGGACCAGAGAACTACTTCAAAACTTTTTATTTTTTTATTTCTTCTTTTCTATTCACATAATTGTTGGATGTTACAATCTTCTCTCCTCTGACCACGGATATAAAGCTTAAAAGACAAAACGTTATAGTATGTAGTTTGCATAGTTTGCTAGTATTTTCACACTTTAGGCAAGTACTCCACCAAGACCAGGGCCTCATATATAAAACTGTGCATAGGGTCAAATGCGATGTTCAGTTCCCTCATTTATTCATTCCATACCTCATTCATCAGTGGGGCTTTAGTGTCTGTCACAATCTAAATCATGTCTTCTTAGGACTATGACTATCTAAAGTTACCACTTTTATGCACATCAATCTTTTCTTTGAACGTTGTTTTTTGTCTTCAATTCTAATTTTAAATAACATCATTATTATTTTGTCAATTATAATTCAAAGCAAAAACATTTTTTCCGTTTGTTTATTTTTTTTTCTTTATCATGTCACTTGCCCTTCCAGGATAGAACGCCTGTGGAGAGATGTGTACATCCAAGTCCTGGACCCATTGCATGTTCTCTTTCAAAACCTGGAAAGCGAAGGAATGTTGAATCCTGATGATGAAAATCATCTTTTTGCTTTCCACTGGACTTTTCTGCCTCAACTACAGAAGCAACTGGCCTTCTTCATGGATGCATGGAACCATCATAGTCTTAGAACAGCAGGTAGCCAGTCTCCCTACCAACTTTGGGCATCATTCAGAAACCTTGAGGATCCTGATGAGGTATGTTAAAAGGGTTGAGTGTATCATATTAGGAGCCATCATTTCAATTATTAAAATATTATAAAACCCTAAAATTATATGGCTAAATTTCTTTAAAAATTATATATGTAAAGGAGTCATCACCTTAAAATCTAATTTTTCCTTGTTAAAACATTTATATTATAGTTGGACCTTAGTTGAAACTTGACTGAAAATTGAAAATTTTTGTTTACGCATGCATACATACATTACAAGAAAAGGAATTTGTGAAAGCGAGGGGGACAGCAGCGAACCCTGGTCCAGCTCTGCCCATTGTCTCTGACGTGAACAGCTTCTCAATTAGCGTGCACCTCGTTACCATTATTACAAAGAGCATCCAGACCAGTCAAAATCTCATGTGTAATTTGATACAATTACAGAGAGACATGATATGTTAAAACACCAGGTGATGACTCCTTTAAGCTTAGGAGAGCTGATTGCATAGTTAAACATTTTTAAACTGTAATTGTAAATCTTAAAGTGAAACATTTTAAGATAACATAGGTTTTGTATTGTGTTGTATCCAAACAAAGTCTTATTTTTCTAAAACAGTTACAAAGTTTATGAAATATTTAATATTATTTAATATTCGGTATTTAAAATTCCAATAATCTTTTGTGTTGAGGTGGAGGCAGACTATGGTATTGATTGGGATGGACCAGACGGATTTGATGACCTTGGAGATCAAATGGAACAAGTTGAAGTACCTCAAGTGGAGCTGCAGCGACATCTGACAGAGGAGGACATGGCTAGCTTACCTGACCCCAATGTTCCCTTCTTGGATGCACTGGACATCTACACAGCCACACTACAGCAGTTGATGCAGTGACAGTCACAGTCCCCCCCTCCACTTCTCCTATCCAGAACCACAACCACTACTGATATGGCAAGAATCAAACCTAGCATTCTTAAATACTGGCAACAGCATTACAGTCAATTAAGTTCACTTGTAAAGGTTGTGTGCATTTTAGGTGCATTCTGGAAGCAAGAAACTTTTTTTTTCTTTTTGAAGTTGTCTTCATTCCACAACCTTAAACATTTGTCAATAAAATATCACACTCCTTAACTGTATGATATTAAAATGTCAACATTATTAAACGGTTTAAGGGGATTGTTCCTTATGGAGGTACTTTTGTATGATTGACTATGCAAATATATTCAACATGAGAGTAGAACTATCTTTTTACCAAATGCTAAAAAATAAAGAGAAGCATCACTAAAATTTACAAAAACTACAAACCAGGCATGGAAATGTGGGAGTTAGGTTTCTCCTACTGCCTACCTCTGCTTTAAAGACAGTTTCTCAGATCAGTCTAATCAGATCATTCCAAACCCAAACTCTGTAGATCTCACAGATGCTTCCAAGTTTTCTTTGAATGCCTGGTAACTTTGGCACTTCAGTGGGAGTTTCAGCGTTGTGAGGCAGGTTGAAGCGACTGGCAGAGTAATTTCTGGAGATACTTCAACATAAAGGTGCTGGGGGGTATACTCCAACCTGTCCAGAACTTCAGGAGTTGTTGTAGTTCCTGAGAAGACCCTACAAAGACAGTCATACCTTTTTGAAGTTTACCCGTACATCATTAGTCACTGCTTCACTGTAGAGTGCTTTTAAAAAATTGGACTTTCTACAGTAAAATAAAACATTGTCCACAAAATGTTATTTCTCACCAACATGTTTCCATAAATATGGACTCAATGTGAATAATCAGCAATAGCTCTAGGATATGAAGAGTGTTCTGAATCCGATCTGTTTTAACGTGTTATCTGACCTTTTTCAATGTAGTCTCTCAAAAAGCCTGTCACCAGGCATGTCTCCTCCACGTTGCTGTGGTCATCCTCATTCTCACTATCTGGCATTGGCCAGATGATCCTTTTCAGTATGGTCTAAGAAGTAAAAACATTTTCAAAGACTATCAGTTAAAGGGGATATCAACAGAGTAGAGCTACTTTGCAAATATCACATTCAGAAAAGTACAGATAAAAAAGGCAACCTTAATTGTACATAAAAATGGAGGATTGTTATCGGAAAGATAGAAATACAAAATGTTACACTTGAAGCAATATTCTAATTACAATGACAACTACCACAATGATACTTATGTAAACAGTCAGCAGTTTCTTATTAGAAGCCAATTACCTGTGAGTCCATCACTTGTTCTGCTGATTTTGGGAAAAGGACCTCGGCTAGGGCTGGACGCTCTTTAATCATAGTGAGAACACCGCTCTCTTTCAGCACCGTACGGAGCTGCTTCATTTGTGCTCTTCTCCGTTCAATGACCTATAAAAATAAATTATCAATAAGTTTAAGTATAATTTAGATACAGTTGCTGGTGAAAAAAAAAAGACACTATTACACTAGTGAATCTGTTTGTCTTTTGGTTGGACTACTTTTATTGTTTTTTACCCAATAAAAGGGTGGAGAATTAAAAAAACGACATACAAGGAGGTAGCCTGACTAATAGGTGAAATTTGTATATGCAACATTTCATATATATATATATATATATATATATATATATATATATGTGTGTGTGTGTGTGTGTGTGCATGTGTGCGCATAAGTGTGTGCTTGTATATATATGTGGCTATTTCAGCAGCAAAAAAATTATTTTAAAAAATTATAGAATAAATGAAAAAAAAAGAAAAAGTACTTAATTTCATTTATAATTATTCATATACCGCATTCTGTAGAATTTACTCTGCCAACCACCTCCTGTTGTTATTGATGGGAGGAAGATCCCAGGCAAAGGCCAAGTTGTTCACCTCACATCGTTCCTGTGGGGTCAGTTCTCTCTGACTATCAAGCTGCAATTAATAAAGTAAGGCAACGGTATTACCCTTTTATGGTCTATGCTTTTATGTTATGCACAAAGTAAACATATTTGCAAAATAGCAAAGGAATAATCAATTGAAGTGAATTTAAAAAGAATTTGTGTCATGACAATAAAAACAACTTCAAGTGACACTACAGACACCACATCAAGGACATCTGTATCAGGGCAGCAGCAAGTTTTGTGCAGAAAACTCCTATTATTTTCCAAACATTAGCTGCAACATTGCTGGACTCAGTCCAGTCAATCAAGGACCTCCATGAATAAAAGAATGTCCTATGGCATGTCCAGCTACTCGGAAAAGGTCTCCATCAATCAGGGCTTTGGAAGTGGATGGGACCTTGTGATCGCCTGTCCCATTGAACAGAAGAGTTCTGCCAGTGTTTTCTGAGAGTAAAAAAAAAAAAAAAACAAAAGATACAAATTAAACCTGATTTCTTCTGAGACAGTATTATCCTGAGGTTTATCAATTGCAGTTCAAGGAAATATCTAGCTCTGATAATGATTTACATAGTGTCACACAAACAGTTTTGGGTTAGTCAAAATACCAGACATGACAGACAATTTACAGTTAAAGAACACAATGAAATGCAATGCAGTTGTCAATTTGAGATCAATTTTGGGCTTTAGGGCCAACTAATCAGAGCCAATTCATCCAACCACTACTTGTGTTTGAGGCAAAATTGCATGTTTTTTTTTTACATAAAAAACAGTACAATAAACTTATTTTAAAACTCACCGAAGTCAAGGTTGAAACCAAACTGGATTTTTTTCCATTACTATAGACAGGAAAATGCCTTTTTTACACCATCTCCCCAAGCTGCATCACCTGAAATACAAGGACTCACCCTGTAGACTTAATAGGAATGTGTATATAATGTAAGAGTCAATTTCAATAGGTTTTATTCCTAGCTCGACAACTTTCCAAAGGTGCGCCTGATCATGGTTGTTGTTGTGACTGCTGCGGTAAGGCACATCTGGATTAATCAATTTGGCATGTAATTAAAACAAAAAATAAAGGAGCTGCTTTCATAAAAAGGAAGTAGTGGAGCGGGGCATAAAGACTATTCAGCTAGTTAACATTTTTACTTCTTTTAAGTTGTAATCACTTTTTCTTGTTAGAAATTTTTGCAGTAAAACACATTTAATGAAAGAAAACCCACCAGACAGTATAACGAAAATGGGCTTGCCCAGTCAATTCCCATTTTTTTGTAGAAAGTCAGAATCTCCCTTTTCACGATCTTCCCCTCAGTGGATCCGAGATCAAGCCTGGCAACCAACCCTGGCTTGAGTTCAGATTTGCTGAGCAAGTGATGGCAAAACATGTTGGCTGCCTTGTAAAAATCAGGCTCTGTTGTCCACTCTGAAAATCAATTAATTATAAGTGAAAACTGGAAAAAAATATATTTTTTTAAAAGTTTTTTTAGGACTGCAGCTAAAAGTTCCATCTATTTTTTGGAAAGGACAAATAAATATCAGTACTTTTATCCATTAACTGTTTATGGTTATAAACAAAAGGACAGTTGCACCTTCAGAGATACTACTTTGATTTTCTTCAAGTGGATTTTGGTTCTTGATGAGCTAGCAGCAGCTGAGGGTCCTGCCTGGGTATTCTCAAGGGTTTCTTCAGCAGTTGAATCTGAGTTATTTTTTCTTGGAGTGATAGCAGGAAACTGTTAATACACTAAAGGAATCTAAAACATCAATAATAGTTCAGTGTGTGAGACACTAATAAAATAAAAACAAATTTGGGTCAACTGATGTTTTAGGAAAATAAAATGTCTGTAGGACTTCACAATTTACACTATACAAATTCATGTATAAACAAGAAATATGTCTCACTTTTCACAACAGTCATTGTGGCCTTGAATCTCGAAGCTAAATACCTCTGCACAGTAGACACATTCCACCATTGGTCCAGTTGTTTGAGGAGTGAGGGTCACACTGGGAGGATCCTGGCATAAATGAGACAATAGTAACAAGTAAATATGCATCACATAATCAAACATCTTTCTTCACATTAGAGCTTGGAATGATTTCCAAGACCTTGGACCTTGTAGAGCCCCGGCTCCGCAGGAGTTGAAACCCACCACAGTACTTCAGTTGTGGAAAGTTCAACTCTAGGTGATCAGAAAAGTCAGATGCACCACAGTATTTATCTGAGAAAAAAAAGGTATTGTTACCAGTTTAGGGGTAAAATGTAAACATTTAACTTTATTACAACATCATGGTGCCCTAAAAATTAGATACGGCAATTTTTGACATTTAAAAGTACACAGCTAAGGCATTGGGCTACTGACTGATGGGCCCCACAACTGGGCTAATGTCATTTACCCTCTCACTTACCTTTAAATTTTTTTCTACTTTTTGTTAATTATTCTTAATTTATTTTCTTTTTTTTCAAACACATGGCACATTACAGACGAAAGCAATACACCTGGGTTTTGTTTTAGTCCTTTTGTGTCCGTTTTCAGTGGTCTGTTTTGCTTTTTTTGGGGTTACATCACAGGTTGGTTGTGTTTTTTTTTAGAGGGGCATGTTTGTGTTTCCTTACCTTTCAGAGTGGCAGGGGAGCTTCCTTCACACACCCGTCCCGGATCCTGCTGATAGTTTTCCGGCATTTTAAATCCGGGCTGTGATCCATTCCCTTTCCGTTATTCAGTGACACTGGGACTGAAAAACAGCCAAAGTCGCCTTTGAGACCTTCTCGGGTAACCTGTGTTTTTGTAGGACACTTTTGGGAGTCCGGAACTCACCTTTTGCGGAGCCCTTAAAGGGCCGTGGTTTGGGATTTTATTCTCCTGGGAAAATCTCACCTGAAGATCAACAAACGCCCCCTGCCACTCTCACCCCCTGCGGGCCTGGAAAAACAACTTACCCCAAAAACGGAATCCTTACCTCCTGGTATCTGTGCCTCCTCCGAGCTTTCCCCCCCCAAAGCCTGTAAAACCGCAATTACATTCTCCTCCTCATTCTCAACCATTCTCCTGTGGATTACTCAAGTAATGTCTTCCTATTCCCTTACAGGACGAATCTACTTCCACCCTTTGTAAATAAACTTCACTTAAAACTTTTCATCAGCCTCTGCCTCATTGTTCTGGTTTGCCTGTACTTGGGTACTCCTCTTGCTACATCACAACAATTAGTTTGTTCAGTAAACTCACTTTATATTGAGTTTGTATTTCTTGCGTTGTGTTCTGCTAACCCTAACCTCTTTTACATGCCCAAACCTTTATTATATCTTTGTAAAAAAAACATTTCTTTTGCCTTTTTTGGGTAAATAAAACCCCTTTTTTCAGTCGGATATTATTCAATACATACTTGTAGACATACCTGGGAATGTGATTTTCCTTTCCCCTAAACCTGCCCTTTCAAGTGTTCTTTTTGCTGCTGGGGTTGGGACATCAACCGTGAGAAAACGTGAGTGTATGTGGTCTTACATTTTTTGGTCATGGTGGCTGGTGAGGTTGACTTCCGTTGTACACCTCGTGCAGGGTAAGGACTAAACAACCTAAAAACCTCAGCTGGAAGAAATATGGGTTGGAAAGCAGAACATAAATTCAACTGAATTGAACTTTATTTTGAATATGTTAAGAAAAGGAATTTAAAACAAAATAAGGATATAGTGTAGTTATACGTAAACATACACACATAAATGGTGAGAGAAACATATAGTCCAACATTTTTTTTGATCAATGGATATTTTTTTGCTTAACATTTTAATGCAGAACAGTAAGATTGCATGATGTAATTTAATTTCTACCAAGATCATGTTGAATTAATAGTAGAAAACGTATACAAATTTATAAGGGTCTTTGTTGACTGCAGCTTGTTCCTTGCTCCTAATGGCTTCCGTTCTATTATCATTTGATCTTTTTTAATGTCATTTGATCTTTCTAGCTTCCTATTTAACAATGCAGTTTTTTTAATGTTTCCTAGGTCTTCTAATTTTCTTTTGCTTAGTTAGACTTTTCCTACCTTCTGCCCACCCTGTATTCCTTGTATTCTTTAACCCTTTTTATTGTTTTTTGATGTCACCTGCTACCTTCTTAGTATCCATTGATGCTTCTTAGCTTCCTATTCAGTAGTCAGATGTTCTTGTTTTGTGCTTAAATGTCTTTTTTCCAAAGTCCTCTATCTTTTTTGTAGTTTAGACTTTTCCTCTGTTCTATCCACCTTAGTTTCCTAGTGTTCTTTGATCTATTGTCATTGTTCTGTGATGTCACTCCCTTTCATTCTTTTTGCATTTGATCATTTTTATTGCCATTTGGTATTTCTAGCTTCCTATTCAACAGTCCAGTTTGTTTTTTTCCCTAGGTCTTCTACTTTTCTTTTGCTTACTAAGACTTTTCCTACTTTTTGCCCACCCTGTATTCCTAGTATTCTTTTATCTTTTTTATTGTTTTTTGATGTCACCTGCTACATTTTTAATATCTATTGATGTTTTTAGCTTCCTATTCAGTAGTCAGATGTTCTTGTTTTTTGGGTTTTAAATTTTTTTTTCAATCCTCTATCTTTTTTTTTTTTTAACTTTTCCTCTGTTCTATCCACCTTACTTTCCTAGTGTTCTTTGATCTATTGTCATTGTCCTGTGATGTCACTCCCTTCTTCTATTATCATTTGATCTTTGTTAATGTCATTTGATCTTTCTAGCTTCCTATTCAACAATGCAGTTTTTTTAATGTTTCCTAGGTCTTCTAATTTTCTTTTGCTTAGTTAGACTTTTCCTACCTTCTGCCCACCCTGTATTCCTAGTATTCTTTAACCCTTTTTATTGTTTTTGATGTCACCTGCTACCTTCTTAGTATCCATTGATGTTTCTTAGCTTCCTATTCAGTAGTCAGATGTTCTTGTTTTGTGTTAAATGTTTTTTTTCAAAGTCCTCTATCTTTTTTGTAGTTTACACTTTTCCTCTGTTCTATCCACCTTATTTTTCCTATGTTCTTTGATCTATTGTCATTGTCCTGTGATGTCACTCCTTCCATTCTATTATCTTTATCTTTTTTTAAGATTTTCTTTCTAGCTTCCTATTCAACATGCAGTTTTTTTAATTTTTCCTAGGTCTTCTAATTTTCTTTTTCTTGTTAGCTTTTCTACCTTTTTGCCACCCTGTATTCTTGTATTCTTTACCTTTTATTGTTCTTCGATGTCACCGCTACTTTTTAGTATCCATTGATGCTTCTTAGCTTCCTATTCAGTAGTCAGATGTTCTTGTTTTGTGTTAAATGGTTTTTTCCAAAGTCCTCTATCTTTTTTGTAGTTTAGACTTTTCCTACCTTCTGTCCACCCTGTATTCCTTGTATTCTTTTACCTTTTTTATTGTTCTTTGATGTCACCCGCTACCTTTTTACTTTTCTTTTGCTTAATAAGACTTTTCCTACTTTTTTCCCACCCTGTAATCCTAGTATTCTTTTATCTTTTTTATTGTTTTTTGATGTCACCTGCTACCTTTTTAATATCTATTGATGTTTCTTAGCTTCCTATTCAGTAGTCAGATGTTCTTGTGTTGTGTTTAAATGTTTTTTTTCCAAAGTCCTCTATCTTTTTGTAGTTTAGACTTTTCCTCTGTTCTATCCACCTTAGTTTCCTAGTGTTCTTTGATCTATTGTCATTGTCCTGTGATGTCACTCCCTTCCATTCTATTATCCTTTGATCATTTTTAATGTCATTTGTTCTTTCTTAGCTTCCTTTTCAACAATCCAGTTTTTTTAATTTTTCCTAGGTCTTCTAATTTTCTTTTGCTTAGTAAGACTTTTTCCTACTTTTTGTCCACCCTGTATTCCTTGTATTCTTTTACCTTTGTTATTGTTCTTCGATGTCACGCGCTACCTTTTTATATCCATTCATGTTTCTTAGCTTCCTATTCAGTAGTCAGATGTTCTTGTTTTGTGTTTAAATGTTTTTTTTTCCAAGTCCTCTATCTTTTTTGTAGTTTAGACTTTTCCTCTGTTCTGTCCACCTTAGTTTCCTTGTGTTCTTTGATCTATTGTCATTGTCCTGTGATGTCACTCCCTTCATTCTATTATCTTTGATCTTTTTTAATGTCATTTTTTCGTTCTTAGCTTCCTTTTCAACAATCCAGTTTTTATTATTTTCCCTAGGTCTTCTAATTTTCTTTTGCTTAGTTAGACTTTTCCTACTTTTTGCCCACCCTGTATTCCTAGTATTCTTTTATCTTTTTTATTGTTTTTGATGTCACCTGCTACCTTTTTAATATCTATTGATGTTTCTTAGCTTCCTATTCAGTAGTCAGATGTTCTTGTTTTGTGTTTAAATGTCTTTTTTTTCAAAGTCCTCTATCTTTTTGTAGTTTACATTTTTCCTCTGTTCTATCCACCTTAGGACTTTTCTCTGTTCTATCCACCTTAGGTTTCCTAGTGTTCTTTGATCTATTGTCATTGTCCTGTGATGTCACTCCCTTCCATTCTATTATGCTTTGATCATTTTTAATATCATTTGTTCTTTCTTAGCTTCCTTTTCAACAATCCAGTTTTTAAAATTTTTCCTAGGTCTTCTATTTTTCTTTTGCTTAGTAAGACTTTTCCTACCTTCTGCCCACCATGTATTCCTAGTATTCTTTTATCCTTTTTTTAATGTTTTTCGGTGTCACTCCCTACCTTTTTAGTATCCATTGATGTTTTTTAGCTTCCTATTCAGTAGTCAGATGTTCTTGTTTTGTGTTTAAATGTTTTAACCAGAGTCCTCTATCTTTTTTGTAGTTTAGACTTTTCCTCTGTTCTGTCCACCCTGTATTCCTTGTATTCTTTTACCTTTTTTATTGTTCTTCGATGTCAACCGCTACCTTTTTACTTTTCTTTTGCTTAGTAAGACTTTTCCTACTTTTTGCCCACCCTGTATTTCTAGTATTCTTTTATCTTTTTTATTGTTTTTTGATGTCACCTGCTACCTTTTTAATATCTATTGATGTTTCTTAGCTTCCTATTCAGTAGTCAGATGTTCTTGTTTTGTGTTTAAATGTTTTAACCAGAGTTCTCTATCTTTTTTTTTCATTCTTTTTGCATTTGATCATTTTTATTGCCATTTGATCTTTCTAGCTTCCTATTCAACAGTCCAGTTTGTTTTTTTCCCTAGGTCTTCTAATTTTCTTTTGCTTACTAAGACTTTTCCTACTTTTTGCCCACCCTGTATTCCTAGTATTCTTTTATCTTTTTTATTGTTTTTTGATGTCACCTGCTACCTTTTAATATCTATTGATGTTTCTTAGCTTCCTATTCAGTAGTCAGATGTTCTTGTTTTGTGTTTAAATGTCTTTTTTTTTCAAAGTCCTCTATCGTTTTTGTAGTTTACCCTTTTCCTCTGTTCTATCCACCTTACTTTCCTAGTGTTCTTTGATCTATTGTCATTGTCCTGTGATGTCACTCCCTTCCGTTCTATTATCATTTGATCTTTGTTAATGTCATTTGATCTTTCTAGCTTCCTATTCAACAATGCAGTTTTTTTAATGTTTCCTAGGTCTTCTAATTTTCTTTTGCTTAGTTAGACTTTTCCTACCTTCTGCCCACCCTATATTCCTTGTGTTCTTTAACCCTTTTTGTTGTTTGATGTCACCTGTTACTTTTTTAATATCTATTGATGTTTCTTAGCTTCCTATTCAGTAGTCAGATGTTCTTGTTTTGTGTTTAAATGTTTTAACCAGAGTTCTCTATCTTTTTTGTAGTTTAGACTTTTCCTCTGTTCTATCCAACTTAGTTTCCTAGTGTTCTTTGATCTATTGTAATTGTCCGTTGATGTCACTCCCTTTCATTCTTTTTGCATTTGATCATTTTTATTGCCATTTGATCTTTCTAGCTTCCTATTCAACAGTCCAGTTTTTTTTTTTCCCTAGGTCTTCTAATTTTCTTTTGCTTACTAAGCTTTTCCTACTTTTGCCCACATGTATTCCTAGTATTCTTTTATCTTTTTTATGTTTTTTGATGTCACCTGCTACATTTTTAATATCTATTGATGTTTCTTAGCTTCCCATTTTCAGTAGTCAGATGTTCTTTTTTTGTGTTTAAAATGTTTTAACCCAGAGTCCTCTATCTTTTTGTAGTTTAGAAACTTTTTCCTCTGTTCCTGTCCACCTTGGGTTTTCCCCTTGTGTTCTTTGATCTATTGTCATTGTCCCTGTAATGTCACTCCCCCTTTTTTTATTTTATTATCTTTTAATCTTTTTTAATGTCATTTTTTTTGTTTTTAGTTCCCTTTTCAACAACCGTTTTTATATTTTCCCCTAGGTCTTCTAATTTTTTTTTCCTTAGTTAGAGTTCTCCCTTCATTTCTGCCCCCCTGTATTCCTAGTATTCCCTTTTTCCTTGTTTTTTTTGTTTTTGATGTCATCTTTCTACCTTTTTTAAAACTAATTGATGTTTTTAGCTTCCTATTCAGTAGTCAGATGGGGGTTTTTTGTTTTTGTTTAAATGTCTTTTTTTTTTTTTTTTTTTTTTTAAAAGTCCTCTATCTTTTTGTAGTTTTCATTTTTCCTCTGGTTTTTCCACCTTGTTTTCCTAGTGTTCTTTGATCTATTGTCATTGTCCTTGTGATGTCACTCCCCTTTCCATTCTTTTTTACCTTTGATCTTTTTTTATGTCATTTTATATTTCTAGCTTTCCCATTTTAAAACTCCAGTTTTTTTTTTTCCCTTTTTTTCCCCCCTAGGTCTTCAATTTTTTTTTTCCCTTAGTTAGAGTTCTCCTTCCCTTCTGCCCCCCCTGTATTCCTAGTATTTTTTTTTTACCTTTTTTATTTTTTTTGATTGTCATCTGTCCCCCTTTTTTTATCTATTTTGATGTTTCTTAGCTTCCTATTCAGTAGTCAGATGTTTTTGTTTTGTGTTTAAATGTCTTTTTTTTTCAAA